>JAPEVW010000025.1:1414194-1734194 GCA_027921565.1 Artemia sinica | reverse complement strand
ACGCCAATGTAAGTGACAAATTTCACCCAAATCTAATTTCCCTCATCTGGCGGATAAGAAAAAAAGAAAAAGAAATCAATACTCGTCCCATACAAACAAAATTTCCTTAAGGGCTAGGCACACGTAGCTGATTTTGGGAACCGATTTCAGCAAGGGTGTATTCCACGTCGGGTGATTCTAATTAATGATGCTAAGAGGCGGGGCTTAGTGACGTTTTTTAGTGATTAATCATCATCAATTATGTTCTAGACAAAGAATGTACTAGGGCTTTAGGCATGTAATTAATCGTATTTAATGATTATCGTAAATTAATCATAATTAATGATGATTAATCACCGAAAAATTTCACTAAGCCCCGCCTCTTAGCATCATTAATTATAATCACTCAACGTGGAAGACACCCTTGCTGAAATCGGTTCCCGAAATCAGCTACGTGTGCCTAGCCCTTTACTCTTTTCTTTGCTCAGCCAAACAAGAGCTGAGTGCAGCTCTTTTGAAAACATTTCTTCCTAAATACATGTCGTCTTATGTTAATAACAGTAGTTAGAAACCTTTAAAATTCACAAGCATAACATAGGATATTTCAAATGAGTCTAATATGGGTTTCCTTTTGAGAAATGTTGATGAAAAGAGTGTTTCAAACTTCTGCTTTGCTAGCTATTGAAGAGGGTCGAACAATTTGAGCTCGAAATACTAAAGGTTTTTTTCTAGGGAGCGGGGGGATATTCTGTAGTTTAGTGTATTTGTGTTTTTCTGTCTTTGTATAGTTAGGCATCCAACAAGCTAAGCTTCTTGGGTCAAATAACCCTTAGCAGTGCTCGTAAAATATTTCCCTTTGTTATGAATAAATTGATTGATTGATTGATTGATTGGATCTTTTCAATGAAGAAATGGATGAAAGAAGGCTTTAATGCCAGAATAAGCCATGTCTTGAGGAATAACCTTTTAAACTTAGCCTCTCAAAGGCTTAGTGACTTAACTTAGGTTACTTAGTGACTAGGGTTGCACACCTTCAGAGGTTAAATGAGTAAAACTGAACTCATAATTTCAAATGACCAGTTAATTATTACAATATAAATTTGACTTGAGATTAGAGAACTTTTGAAAAGAAACTGAAAATAATACAAGAAAAGATACTCACTACCCTAAGGCATATATAAAGCTATAACTATTTAGGTTTTAACTTCTCACCTCCCCCTTGGAAAATATATAAAGAGCTCCAAATGCAGTTTCGGTCTTCCTATGGTTAGATAGCTACCCCTTTCCAGAAAATTTCACTGAGGCATGGGGGAAGGGAGGGCGAAAGCCCCAATAAGTCCAGATTTTTACAATGTATCTTGCAAGTTATTATATTTTTTCTGCGTGATTTGTCTATTCTTCGACGGCTTTACGAAACTGATCCCCAAGCCTCCCGACCCTCTACCAAAACCAAATAAATTTTATCGATATTCTTGATCATCCTACCCTCAAATGAGAGAGCTTTTGTTGTAAACAAAAATTATTTGCTTACCCCATTCTACAACCTTCTTGGCTTCACTGCCTTTAAAGACTTCAACAAAATGAAGCAGTGTAAAATTACTTCTTCTATTTCCACATACTTCATCAATTGCCTTCACTATAAGCTTGCAGTCTTCCGTTACATCTTTAACAATAAATTCCTCCTAAATGAAAAAAGGAAATTACCCATGGTAAAACATAAATAAAAGAGAAAAATCTTAGGTATTTTTTCATTATAAAATGTCAGTAGTTTCTTTAAGAGCCAAATTTGAATTAAACAACTTTCTCAGCAAATTGATGAATTCCTTCCGTTCCCTTCATTATTACTAAAATCGAATCAGGTAATCCAAAAGTTATAAACATTTATTTCAAAGAGGAGCAAAAGAAAGGAAAATGAGTTTAACCTTTTTTGGTAAAATTTGAGGCATCGGTAATATGACTGATACGTCACTATCTTAAAGATGATCATAGAATAGATAATTACCCATCTTGAGGGTATATACCCCACACAGCTGATGATAACATCAAAGCCATGCAGACATACCCATTATACACAAAATAAGGAATTACAGTGAAAAAGGGAAAAAAAATATTGCATAAAGCAAAGAAGAGATAACGAATTATGGTCACGTATAGCATTTGGCAATATATGGAAAGGCTATAGTTGTTCCTCAGTAAATCCGATGCAAATTCAAATCATTAATTTCCAACCTAAATTTGAATTTAGCATTTTTTTTTATTTAAGTGTTATTTTTATGACATCATTCATAGCACCAGCCCATTAGAAACTTAGGGCTTGATAAGCGGCTATTCAACCTGTTGTCGTGCTTTCCTCCCTTAAAGTGTGTCTTCAGAACTTTTCTTTGAAGGAATCAGCAGAGGGCATTTCAGGGATAGCCTCCTCGAAGGACCACTCGAGATGAAGGTAAAGTGTCTCGGAAAACTAATCCACAAGTGCTCAATAGAGTACTTTAGGATACCACCTCACCATATCGAGTAGGTATCAGTCATTTGCTATGCAATCTGCCTTAGCATAGCATGTTGGCTACAAAAGTAATTGTATCTGTTAAACAAACCCTCCATTTAAACAAAAATCGATGATGCAGCTTACATAGCTTAGGAGGGTTTTCCCAGCTCTTGACTAAAAAAGCCTAAACAAAAAATTCCATACGCGTTTAGTCGCAGTAATTGGTTTGATAGTGAGCATCACTGTGCTTTTCTTTTTAGGGATGAGTGTTAGGCATCCAACCCACAGAAAACACAACAATATGATAATCTGCACAAACAAAGATAAGTAAACAGCCCAAAGAGGATCATTATCATTAGAGTGATTAATGAAAACATTATATCACCACCCAAAACAGCTTACACGTCAAATGTAACATTTTCTAAAAAAATTTGATGCCATCTACATCATTTTAGAGTTTGTTTGAAGACGTTACACATTTAATTCGTCATGTCAGTGCGTTCTTCAAGTTTTTTTTTTTTGGAAAATTGCATCTTTGTCAGTTTCACCTTTGTCAGTTTAGCATCAATGAAACCAAAAAAAAAAAAAAAAAAAAAAAATCCTAATACAGAACTTTTTTTCGTCTTGCATTTTTTTTTTGTCTGCCGAGCTAGTAAGTTTTAGCGACATAGTGAGTAACCCTGTCAATCAGCGAAAATTCAACCATACTTGAAACATAGTCCATTTTGGACTATGGATGTAGTTCGAAAATGGACCATTTGGCTGATACAATTTGCAAGCCTTGTGAAAACGTTATGGACTTTCACGTAATTGCGTAGTTTAAGCATTTGAGTTGTGTGATATCCTTGCATTCTTATTGCTGTTGTTTTCCCTTTTTTCTAATCCCCAAGTTCTAATGCCCGCGCATTACTATAGTCACACCTATTATTAAAAAGGCTTCATCTAGAAATGATTTGTGCTATTTGTTGATTTTAACGTCAAGCTTAACATCACAGCTGATTGGCACTTTAAGCATACATTTGACACTAAGCACATTACTTAAAAATATTTTTTTAGATTTTGAGAAAGACAATCGTTAATCCAAATTAGACAATTAATTCAAGTAATCAAAAAGTATTCAAAAAACTATCAAGAAAAGTTAAACAATAACGACAAAGGGTCTTAGAAAATAGGGTACTCCTGTATTATTCAGAACACACTCGAGAAGTTTGCTTATAAGCTCTGAATGTAAGATCTATGAAAATCGGCGTCAAAACCAAAAAATAAATAACGGGTGACAGAATGCATTGGAGTTGCGTAATTTGGGCTATATATTTGCATATTAGGGGGTGGGGGTAAGATCAGGTTAAGTCAGGTTAGGTTAATTTACCCCTACACCCCCCCCCCTCAATGTGAAAACATATAGCCCAAATCATGTCATTATTATACAAACTAAAGTATTATATTTTCATCATATTTTAGTATTTATCAGTATGATCTAGAGTGTGTTCTGAATAGTACAGGAGTACCGAAAAAGGTTGTTTAGTATAGCAGTAAGCATATTATCTAAAACGTATTTTTGAGCATTCAGAAAAAATAATCATTAATCAAAATAAATATTTCATTGTAAATAATAAAAATTAAATATTTCCTTTTAAATAATCGAAAGGTGTCCAAGAATTTTATTAAGAAGAAATTTCCAATAAAGACAAAGGGTTTTAGACAATAGTTGGTAAGCGTAGAACTAGGCATATTATTCAAAACATAGTTTTTAGGCATTGAGAAAAAAAAAACAATAAAACAAAAATTAAAATGAATGATTAAAAATAATCCAAAACAATAATGATAAATTCTATCAAAAAGATTTCTCCAATAAGACAAATGGTCTCAGAAAAGAACCTTTTATTAGCACAATATATATTATTTAAAATAAGTTTTTTTACTGAAAAATAAATAAAACAGCAAAAAATTGAAACCGTTTTTATATCTTCACGGGAAAAAGAAACCCGCCTATCCCATCAAAAAGTCATTGACTAAAATATAAAGTTAGTTACAAATAAAAAAAGAGAAAGATTTCAAGCTCAATAAGTTTTTCTCGGTCGTTTAAGGTAATCTCAGAATGAAATTCAATTAATATAATTTTGTATAACTTAATAATTTAATTGAATAAAATGGACTTTAGTATAATAAACATAATATAAATTAATGTAATACAAATATTTGCACTTTACAGATCGAGAAAGAAAATCAGGTGTACTTTTGTGCCTGTCATAAAAAGGATTAAATGTATTATGTGGTTGATAAATCGCTTTGCAAAGACATACAATCAAATCAACTGAGTAACAATTTAGGAAATTATGATGAACATACGTTCGGTTTAAATTGCCATAAGAAATAAAAAAACCTTCTTTTTTTACCTTAACAGAACAATTGTCGCAAGCATGTCTTGCGTTTGCACGACATATTTCACGGTCAAATATTTCGCCGAAGTAGTCAAGCATAATAGAACGTCTGCAATCCGTAAGGTTGTCACAATAGGCTACCATCCGCCAGAGGTTATCAATATGACGAGCCCTTGCAGCTGGATTTTCTCTGTCCACTACAAATCAATAGGAACAATTTATACAAAAATAAATCTAAATGAACCAAAAACTGAAAAAAAAATATTCCAAACTAAAAATGAAATGACATCTGGTTCAATAAATACCGAAATTTAATTAATTTACTACATTTGTAGACAAAATTCCTATGAGCAGTGGAAGCAACCTTCACGAGGTTCCAGTGAGAATTAACTAAAAAAAAAACAAGTTTTTTTTAACTAAAAATAAGGAGCGACACTAAAACTTAAAACTCTTTACGCTAAAGTTTTTTATTGTTTTAAAAAATAAAGTTGTGAGACAGAGTCAAAATTTAGCGTAAAGAGCGAGGCGTTGAGGAGGGGACAGCCCCTTTCATATATGGAATAATTTCTGTTCGTTTTAAGTTTTAATGTCGCTCCTTACTTTCAGTTAAAAAAAAAACTTGTTTTTTTTAGTTAATTTCTGAACGTTTTTGAATTAATGCAGATTTGATTTTGGCTCATCGTACATGAATAATTAAAACGAAATTCGCATATTAATTTTCCTTTTTTTGGCTAATTGGCTTTCTCGAAATTTTGTTCTGACGTAACTTACGAATTAACTTACGTAACGAATTTCTATATTCGTACGTTTTTATTACGTATATTAGGGAGTTCGCTCCCTAGTCAATGCGTCGCTCTTTACGCTAAAGTTCGAATTTTGTTCGAATCACAAACCCCTGAATCACAAAGGCCGGTTAATTAGAATAGATAGCTCTTTTGAAAGTAGAAAACTTTAGCGTAAAGAGCGAGGTATTGACTAGGGGGAGAAGCCTCTCATATACGTAATAATTTCTGTTCGTTTTAAGTTTTAATGTTGCTCCTTATTTTCAGTTGAAAAAAGTTTGTTTTTTTGTTTAATTTCTGATCACTTTTTAAATAATGCTGGAAAATCTGGCGCTTCATGGAAATGTTCCTTCCCCCAAGGAAATATCCTCCATGGAAAGATAACCCCGTAGCCCCTACTCCGACCCCCCACTAGAAAAAAATTCCTCCTGAAAACACCTGTATACTTCCCAATAACCAATACTATATGTAAACAATGAACAAAGTTTATAACTTGCAGCCCTTCCCCCGGGATCTGTGGGGGATTAAGTCATCCTCAAAGACATATTAATTAGATTTTCGACTATGCTGAACAAAATGGCTATCTCAAAATTTTGATTGGGTGACTTCGGGAAAAAATGAGCGTGGGAGGGGGCCAAGTTGCCCTCCAATTTTTTTGGTCACTTAAAAAGGACACTAGAACTTTTAATTTCCGTTAGAATGAGCCCTCTTACGATATTTTAGGACTACTGGATCGATACGATCACCCCTGAACAAAAAAAAAAAAAAAAAAAAATAAATAAATAAAATAAACACGCATCCGTGATCTTTCTTCTGGCCAAAAATACAAAATTCCCCATTTTTGCAGATAGGAGCTTGAAACCTCTAAAGTAGGGTTCTCGGATACGCTGAATCTAATGATGTGATTTTCATTAGAGTTCTATGACTTTTAGGGGTTGTTTCCCCCTTTTTTCGAAAATAAGGCAAATTTTCTCAGGCGCGTAACTTTTGATGGGTAAGATGAAACTTATATATTTGAAATCAGCATAAATCAGCAGTAAATGATATCAGCAATCTATTGGTATCAAAATTCCATTTTTTAGATTTTCGGTTACTATTGAGCCGGGTCGCTCCTTACTTACAGTTCGTTACCACGAGCTGTTTAACAATATACCCTGTAAATACCTATCCACAAATAGGGGAATACTACTGCTAATTTCAGTTACCAGCCAGCTACTGGCCTCCTGTCCAGTGTCTATCCATGAAGCAGGGTATTATGTGGAATACCTAGCTGAGCTTGGATAGACTGAAAGCAGATGTCAGTGCGAAGGGTAGCAGAGGGTTTAGTGATCCCAGGTGGAGGTTGAGGCAAAGGGTACAGTTGTTACAATTGAATTTATTTTACACTCATCATAAACACAGAAATTGATGGAAAAACAGCAAAAAAGAGGAAAAAAACAACAAAAAAACATACACTTAATGGTACAGACAAAGCAAATACACATACATATCAATCAAAGTGACGAGAGTAGAGGTAACCAAGGATGACTGCTACCCTCTAACTTAGCACAATACTTGTCAAGCAACTGATTAACTGCAGAAAATGGATCAGTTACTGCGTATCGCCGGATCAGGTACGAATTACTCGTTCGCAGTGGAACTTGCAGCAGAAACTTCAAATATCTGAAGAAAATTATACGGATTTTAAACTTATCTTCCTTACGCAGAAGTTTCCAAAACGGTGTTATATATAATATATGTAGCAGCGCGACAGCATTATAAATTCTAGTCGGTAAAAACCTATTAAGATTTCTCTTCGAAGAAATTGTGGCCCCATACGCAGTTCTAATTTTACACTCTAAATGTGTGATGACTAGCGAACAGGTAGATGGCAGTGTGTCACCGATGGGCAGTCCCAAGTATACTAGTGACTCCACAGGCTCGACAGACTGGGATCCTAGTTGAATGTGAGGTAAAACAGATTTATTCCAGTTAAACAACATTACTTCCGATTTTGACACATTAAAACTAAGGCCAATATCACCATACTGAGATGACAGGAAATTAAAATTACTTTCTAGGGATGTTATTTGCCGAGAAAAATTCAAGATGTCATTCGCAAATCCAACTATGGTCACATCTATGCCTCTTAAAATAGAGCTTGTAGTGACTTTGGACTGTACCTCGGAAATACTATTAATAAACAACTCTGGCGAAGAAACCGCACCCTGTTTAATATCTTTTTTTTTACAGGGATTTTCCTAGTGGGTTCTGCATTAGGAATGCGTAAACACACATTTAGTCGGCGATTTCTAGTAGGATAAATAAGCAATATAGAAAATAAAATCGTAAATCGTAGAATTAATAGTGTAATCCCAGACCCTTTATCGCTGGAAGGGACGAGCGTCACTCGGATGCACTGCTCAACAGTGATACAGCTTGATCAATGCTTGTGAAAGATATTACACCACACCCCCTTTGGAATTGGGGCTATAAGCAGCCAGTAATCGCAGCCAAAACCATGCCCAAAGTGAGCGATCTCCCTGGACATACGAAGCGCCAACCAATACAAAGAAAACATTTCATATGGAGCAATCGAAGGCAGGAGAAAGAAGTTCTCTTGCTAGCCTAGTATCGACTCTGAGGATTGAGCGTCGCTTGGTGCTGATGGTTGGCGAGTGGTGGGTAACTCTCCTCTCACTTTTTATCGAATGATATATCCGCTAAAAATGTGACCAGGTAAATATTTATCAC
This sequence comes from Artemia sinica, assembly GCA_027921565.1. NCBI lineage: Eukaryota > Metazoa > Arthropoda > Branchiopoda > Anostraca > Artemiidae > Artemia > Artemia sinica. Next base: position 1,725,834 of record JAPEVW010000025.1, on the reverse strand, counting down.
AACTAATAACCAAGCATGTCTCAGGGCTCTTGAGAATATACAGAACAGACAAAAAATGAGTTGTAATACCATGAAGCAATAAACAGAGTTACACTGGTATTAGTTCCAGGACATACTAGGATCACAGGTAATGAATTAGAGGGGGGAACAGCTAAGACTGGGACATTACTGACGTATTATAAATAATGATGAAATTATTTGGGTCAAAGCCCAACCCAAGCGACTCCCTAGGCCACTCTCTGCCGTAGCAGTGTGCGTTTTCTATTATTCACCTGATGGGCCAGCTGCAGCAAGAAAAGCTTTTTGGGAGAAGCTGCAGGAATCGACAGATTACGTCCAGAGAACTCACCCATATTTTGGAGTAGTAACGCTAGGAGATGCTAACAAGCTCGATAGCAAATCGCTGGCCAGGTCACTTAACCTTAAACTCTAGTCGATTTCCCAACAACTAAGGGGAATGACAAATCTTTCAGAATATTACCAGAATCCAAGTCAACTAGCACCACTTGGTGGAAGTTATCACTATATGTTACAGTGGAACCCCTTGGAAAAAGTAAAAATTAAATATTCAGTAACCGAAGTTCCTTCAAGGCCGATCAATGACCATGGTCTACTGCACTTCGGTGACTGGATAACAGGAGAAAACTGGGTCGCGGTCTCTTCAGCTAAAGACTTGGATTCCCAAGTAGAAGAATTCCATAATAAGGTAAATTCAAAATTTCTCGAGTGCTTTCCCGAACGTAAGACTAAATTCTGTTCTAGTGATAAACCATACGTAAATTCAAAAATAAAGCAACTGATAAAACATGAATTGCACCTAATACGAAAAGGTCAAGAGAACCAAGCAAAACAATTGGCAAACCAAATAAAATGGAAAATCAAAAAGGCACAAGCAAATTACTATGAAAATGAAGTTGACCATCTTTTGGAGTCCAAGCCGTCACTGTTTTTCAGTAAAGTAAAAAGTCTGACAGGCAAATGTTCTCAACCAGTTGACTTCAAGAAGGAGGAGCCTCTAGAGAAAACTGCAAATGATTTAAATGCCTATTTTGCTTCAATTGCGCAGTCTTACCCCTCTCTTCCACCCGAGGATCCTCCAGTAAATTTATCTACTCCTTCAGATGATAATTTAATTGCTGATATTTCATCGGCAATTATAATCCGTAAACTCTCTTCGTTAAAAAGAACTTCCGTTGCCCCTTTTGACATTCCAGCTGCTCTCATTAAAGCATTTGCTAAAGAATTATCATTTCCCCTTCAGATAATTTTCAATAATATAACAAAAACAGGATATTTTCCAAAGAAATGGAAGAAAGGGTTTATTACCCCCATTCCAAAGAAAGGAGCAGCTAATGATTTCTCTGGTGTCCGGCCGATCACAGTTGCGTCAGTTTTTAGCAGAATATACGAAAGCTTTGTTGCCGCATGGCTGAAAAAATATTTTTTGAAAATAACTGATCGAAAGCAACTTGGTAACATCCCTAAGTGTTCGACAGTTCATTTCCTCGTTAATTTAATTTATTTTGTTTTAAAATACCTGGATGAACCTGGAAAATGGATAAATTTAATTGCAATTGATTCCAGAAAAACATTTGACCTGGTTGATCACAAAATCCTTTTAGAAAAAATGGCGGAAAAAAATATACCCAGCTTTATAATTAAAATCATCAAGAGCTTCTTAACAAATAGAGAGCAAACTGTGAAGTATAAAGACCAATTTTCCACTTCTCTGCCAGTTTTTTGTGGAATTCCACAAGGAACTGATCGGGCCGCTGGGCTTCCTCCTCATGATAAGTGAAATTGCTGCTGAGCTGGAGGACAGATGGAAATATGTTGACGACTTGTCCTTAACGGAAATCGTATCTAAGGATTCGAAGAACAATGCTGCTGGTTTCATCGACCCAATTACCTCAGAGGCGGCTGAACCAAACATGGTCGTGAATAAAGACAAATGCTCGGTCACGACATTTTCTTTTCTTTAGAATACTCAACCGTCTTTCGAACCTCCTATCGCTTCCGAGCTAATAAGCCATAAAATAACTTTACTTGGTGTGGTGATTTCTTCTGACCTCTCATGGCGGGAGAATACATAGACAATTGTAAAAAAAGCTAACGGCGCAATCCAAATGCTAAAAACACTGAAAAAATTTCGACAAGCTGAAACTAATATTTTACACTTTGATCCGCCCCTTAGTTGTATATGCTTGTCCGGTTTGGCACTTTGCCCTTATCCAGGATGAAACTGAAAAAATAGAACGAGTTCAGAAGAGATCACTGCAAATCATTTATGGCGGTTCCCCTCTACCTTACTCCTTTTACCTCAGAGAATTTAAACTTGAATCCCTTTCTTCCCCACCGAGAAAAATTATGCCAAAGATTTGGCTCCTCCCTCCTTCAACATCCCATCTACCGATCATTCCTTCCCCCACCTTTTGTCCCTATAAGATCTCGTCCCCCCAGGGAAGTGGCTGAGAAGGTTCCAAAACTAACCCCAGTCCACTGTAACACCATGCGCTACAGTAAAAGCTTTGTGGCAAGCTTTGTGAAACATTACAATGATCTCTAGTGTTTTTATTGTTTAGTTTATTTTATCCCGACGAAGTTTTATCAGACAATTTAATTCTCAATCTCAAGTGTTTTTATCCTTTAGTTTATTTATCCTGACGAAGTTTCATCAGACAACTTTATTTTGCTAATTATGACTAAGAGACATCATATTTGGGCTTTGCCCACGAGAGCTATGTCTTGTTTTTGAATTAAATGAATTTGAAAATTTGAATTTGTGTTACGGACCCGGACTCTTCATTCCCGTCTTTCAAAGTAGCCGGAAAGTGGTAATAAGAAAATTGAGCTTCGAAACAATATTGGGATATGAGAAAGGAGATTTTTGCATTGGATTAGGGGGAAGATCCTTGGGTGGAAAATTGTTGGGAAATAGGAAATTTATCAGTATAAAGAATCTAGCGCGGTTATTTCTCGTGGATATGACCTACCGTGAGGGCGCTATATGATGGCTTTGTTTGTTTGTTTTAGGGTTTTGAATGGTACTTTTTGTTGTTTCAATCGCTTTATTCAAAAGTTTATAAAATGAATCTTTTAATCGTATTAGTATATTGTTCTCTTTTTCTTTGTTGCTATGGCCTGGTGGGTTTTCTTGAGTCAAATATGCTGTATACTATATCGGCATAGAAAGATGGGATGTAAAGAAACCAAGGATATAATTCCAAAGATTAACCCCACGCTGACTAAGCATCTTTCACGACTTGATAGGTCTCAAATACGAATGGTTATTGAAGCCAACAGTTTGCCAAAAAATGTGAGATAACCGTGGACACAAGACGGCATCTCACAGAGGACAGTCCGGTTACATATATTTCATAAATTGGATCTTAACCGGGGAAACATCGTTAGGGAAGAGAATATTCGACAACTTGAACTTCCTTTCTAATCAGTTATCCTTATGATTTGGGCGGGACTCTTAAACTGTTTGACTAGATTTTATTTTCTCTTAAAATTTCATCATAACTCAGTGACAAGGACCCAGGCAGGAGGTCGTGGATTAGAATCTCACCGGTTGTAGACCTTTCTTAGATAATTTTTACTATCATCATAATAATATATTTAGTTTCAGGCGGCCGGGCACAAGCTGCCGTCCGATCCACCTGAGGGTAGCACTGTCAGAAAAATAAACATTTTGAAACGAGCTTTTAGCAGTCAGTTATATCCCGGGTCTTAATCAACTAGGTCTGTTCGCAAAAGCACGCTTGATCCGTAAAACGTGGCGAGAAGAGCATTGATTGAGACAATTTTTTTCTTTAAAAGCTACAACATATAATTCAAAGATATTTTCATACGTTCTATAGCAAAACTGAGCCACTTTATTTAACTAAACAATCTATTTTTTACATACTTGTATTCTTTTTCTTTTATTTGCAGGCTGAATTTTTTTTTTTTTTTTTTTTTTTTGTACGTAAGTCATAGCCAGTTTGGTCTCATAACCTGTTCACGTCGTTTTTTATAGGCATCTTTAAGGGAAATTTTTGGATCGGAAAGAGCGTACTTCAGTATCGTTTGATCTATGTTTTTGGCTGCGACATGTCTGTTTCATTTAAATTTTCTGAGCAAGCTTGTCATCAATTTTTTTGGAATTCAGACAAAGTGAACCCTTGTGATGAGCTCTGAAGGAAGATGATAAATGTCAAATCTAAACATTTTTTTGAATAATATTGTGTATTAGTAAATACTAGGTAATTCAAAAGAGTAAATGCTGATTTCGTGCTAGTATTTGGCATTCATTTGTTTGAGCGTTTCTTTATTTATTACCAAATATATTTCTCATAAATTAATGTCCTATTTCAACCAAATATTGCTCAGATCAGCAGGAATTGTCAGCTTGCACTCATTATGGTCTGACCTTTTTATTTCACTTCAGATACATCTTTTAGGTACTATTAGCAATAAGATTTTATATAGCATTGAGAGTTTTTAGCAATGAGTTTAATATATTTCTCATTAATAAGTGTCTCATTTCGACCAAATATTACTGAGCTCAACACGACTGCTCAGCCAACTAAAGCTTAATAATGAACTTTTTCACAATTAGTAGAACAAAAGACTCCCGCTAAACTGAAACCAAAGATTTGGACCCGTTTAAGGAAAGTGAGAAGTAACCGTTAATAGTTCCTATGCGTCAGAGTGACATTGTGTGTGTTTTAACCAAAGCAGGAAGGAGGGATGTTATCAATATAGAAAAGAAGGCATAGTAACTACACAGATCCTCACTACTCAATGGCATTCTACTTTAGTTTCAGCAGGTTTATGCAGGTTTTAGTAAGTTGGATAGAAGCAGGTTTCAAATATATATTGTATTATTCACTTCATAGCTCTGGATCTTAGACTAGATTTGAATTGCTTTCCGCAAAAGCAAATCTCGAGCAACCTCTTTTTTCTTTTTTTACAGAAAGAGGTTGAATTGTGTGGATGATATTCACTCATCGCCCTTTTTTTAGATTTTAATTTCTGATCGTTTTTTAGTTAATGCAGCTTTTATTTGCATAAAAATTTTACTTTTCTTTTGCTAAATGGATGTCTTTACAAATTAACTTACGTAACTAACTTCTATATTCGTATATTTTTCTTCTGGCAAAAAATACAAAGTTGCAGATTTTGCAGATATGAGCTTGAAACCTATGTAATAGGGTTTTCTGATACGCTGAATCTGACGGTGTGATTTTCATTAAAATTCTTTCACTTGTAGGGGATGTTTCCCCCCTCTTTAAAAAATCAAGTAAATTTCTCAGGCTCGTAGCCTTTGATGAGTAATACTAAACTTAATAAAATTTATATATTTAGAATCAGCATTATAAACACATTCTTTTGATACATCTATTGACATCAAAATTCCGTTTTTAAAAGTTTCGATTACTATTGAGCCGTATCGCTTGTTTTTTTATTGTTTTTTTTTTATTACGTATATGTTATTACGTATATGAGGGGGTTCTCCCCTTAGTCAATACCACGCTCTTTACGTTAAAAGTTAAAAAAAATTTTTATTCACAAACCCCTGAATCACAAAGGCCGTTTAATTAGAATAGATAGCTCTTTTGAAAGCACTAAAAAAAACTGTAGAGTAAAGAGCGAGGTATTGACTTGGGGGAGAACCTCCTCACATACGTTATAATTTCTGTTCGTTTTAAGTTCTTATATTCCTTCTTACATTTCAGTTGAAAAAAAACTTGTTTTTTTTTATTTAATTTCTGATCGTTTTTTAAATAATGCTTGGAAATCCGGCGCCCCCTTCATAGAAATGTCCCTTAACCCAAAGAAAACATCCTCCACGGAAATATTCTCCAGAGTAACCCCCTCCTCTAGCCCCCCCCCTCCAGAAAAAAATCCTTCCTGAAAATGGTTGTATACTTCCCAATAACCAATAAATAATGCTGGCAAGTCCGGCGCCCCCTTCATGGCAATTTCCCTTCCCCCATGAAAACTTCCTTCATGAACAGATCCTCCAAATAACCCCCGACCCACCCTTCCCTCCCACTACCAGAAAAAAAACCTCCTGAAAACTTCTGTATACTTCCGAATAACCAATACTATATGTTAACATTGGGTAAAGTTCATAACTTTTAGCCCTCCCTCTGGGTACTTCGGGGGATTAAGTCATCCTAAAAGACATATTTATCATATTTTCGACCCTGCTGAACAAAATGGCTATCTCAAAATTTTGATCGGGTGACTTTGGGAAAAAAATAAGCGTGGGAGGGGGCCTAGTTGCCCTCCATTTTTTTTGGTCACTTAAAAAGGGAACTAGAACTTTTAATTTCCGTTCCAATGAGCCCTCCCACGATATTCTAGGACCACTGGGTCGATACGATCACCCCTGGGAAAAAAAAAAAAAAAAAACAAATAAACACGCATCCGTGATCTTTCTTCTGGCAAAAAATGTAAAATTCCACATTTTTGTAGATAGGAGCTTGAAACCTCTACAGTAGGGTTCTCTGATACGCTGAATATGATGGTGTGATTTTCATTAAGGTTCTATAACTTTTAGGGGGTCTTTCCCCCTTTTTTGAAAATCAGCCAAATTTTCCCAGGCGCGTAACTTTTGATGGGTAGCACTAAACTTGATGAAAGTTATATATTTGAAATCAGCATTGAAATCTGATTCTTTTGATATATCTATTGGTATCAAAAACCCGTCTTCTAGAGTTTCGGTTACCATTGAGCCGGGTCGCTCCTTACTTACAGTTCGTTACCACGAACTGTTTGATTTAAAGTTAAATGTGTTCCTTCAAAAATAATAACCTCAATAACACAATCAAAAATTACTCACTTTCAATCATCCTCCTGATTCTGCTAACATCTCTGAACGAATAATATAGTATACAATAGGCTGGGTCACCATCACGTCCTGCTCTTCCAGATTCTTGATAATAGCCTTCAACTGATTTAGGAATTGAAAAATGTATGACATATCTTACGTCAGGTTTGTCTATGCCCATTCCAAAAGCGATGGTAGCACAAACAACCTGTAATGAAGTAGATACAATTTGCAAGAGAGAGATAGGGATAGAGAGAAAGAGAAAGAGAAAGAGAGAGAGAGAGAGAGAGAGAGAGAGAGAGAGAGAGAGAGAGAGAGAGAGAGAGAGAGAGAGAGAGAGAGAGAAGAGAGAGAGAGAGAGAGAGAGAGAGAGAGAGATAGAGAGAGAGAGAGAGAGAGATTTGAATTTGTTAAGTGATGGGAAGATAGGTCATGATAGTAAAGCATGTGACACCATTATACTTGAACTATACTGACTATTTTGAAAACAAATTAAGATAATTTTGGAAAATGTTACCGGGTTTGACTTTTCTCCCCCTCAATTTTTTTTCCAACTCGTAAAATAGTAACAAAAAGGCGCACGAATAAATTTTTGATGCGTTTCGTAAACAAAAATGTGCCCCCCCTCCGAGCCCCTTCCTGAACAAAAATTTTGGATACACCGTTGGTCCTAGTTTCTCACGGGCGTTATCCACTTTGCTGTCACAAGGCGATTATTTAAGATTATTAATCAAAAAACTTTTTGCACAAAATAAGTTTTTCAAAAAAAGTAAAGAACTCCATTAAACCAAAAATGAACAAAAATAGAATTAAATAATCTACCAAGCATGCAACTACCACAAATCAGTATCAATAAATAAATGAAACCAAAAACAAACAGAAATTAAAATAAGTCAAACTCAAAACGAGCAGAATTTAATCTGAGTAGGGTTCTAAACCCTATGCTTTCTAAAAGCCAGAATATAATATTCATGTACGGTGAGCCAAAATCAAAGCTGCATTAATTCAAAAACGTTCAGAAATTAGCTTTTTAAAAAAAAGTCTTTTTAACTGAAAGTAAGGAGCGACATTAAAACTTAAAACGAACAGAAATTATTCCGTATATGAAAGGGGCTGTCCCCTCCTTAACGCCTCGCTCTTTACGCTAAAGTTTTTTATTGTTTTAAAAGATAAAGTTGTGAGACAGAGTCAAACTTTAGCGTAAAGAGCGAGGCGTTGAGGAGGGGACAGCCCCTTTCATATACGGAATAATTTCTGTTCGTTTTAAGTTTTAATGTCGCTCCTTACTTTCAGTTAAAAAAACTTTTTTTTAAGTTAATTTCTGAACGTTTTTGAATTAATGCAGCTTTGATTCTGGCTCACCGTACATGAATATTTAAAACGAAATTCGCATATTAATTTTCCTTATTTTGGCTAATTGGCTTTCTCGAAATTTTGTTCTGACGTAACTTACGAATTAACTTACGTAACGAATTTCTATATTCGTATGTTTTATTACGCATATTAGGGAGTTCGCTCCCTAACCAATACCTCGCTCTTTACGCTAAAGTTCGAATTTTGTTCGAATCACAACCCCTGAATCACAAAGGCCGGTTAATTAGAATAGATAGCTCTTTTGTAAGTACTAAAAAACTTTAGCGCAAAGAGCGAGGTATTGACTAGGGGGCGAACCCTCTCATATACGTAATTATTTCTGCTTGTTTTAAGTTTTAATGTTGCTCGTTATTTTCAGTTAAAAAAAACTTGTTTTTTTATTTAGTTTTTGATCGTTTTTTAAATAATGCTGGGAAATCTGGTACCCCCTTCATGGAAATGTTCCTTCCCCCAAGGAAATATCCTCCATGGAAAGATCCTCCCCCGTAACACCTACTCTGACCCCGACCCCCCCCCCCACTAGAAAAAAATTCCTCCTGAAAACACCTGTATACTTCCCAATAACCAATACTATATGTAAACAATGGGCAAAGTTTATAACTTGCAGCCCTTCCCCCGGGAACTGTGGGGGATTAAGTCATCCTCAAAGACATAGTAATTAGGTTTTCGACTATGCTGAACAAAATGGCTACCTCAAAATTTTGATAGGGTGACTTTGGGAAAAAAATGAGCGTGGGAGGGGGCCAATTTGCCCTCCAATTTTTTTGGTCACTTAAAAAGGGCACTAGAACTTTTAATTTCCGTTCGAATGAGTCATCTCGTGATATTCTAGGGCTACTGGATCGATACGATCACCCCTGGAAAAAAAAACAAAAAAAAAAAATAAATAAATAAAAAAAATAAATAAACACGCATCCGCGACCTTTCTTCTGGCAAAAAATGCAAAATTCTACATTTTTGCAGATAGGAGCTTGAAACTTCTATAGTAGGGTTCTCTGATACGCTGAATCTGATGGTGTGATTTTCATTAGAGATCTATGACTTTTAGGGTTGTTTCCCCCTTTCTTCGAAAATGAGGCAAATTTTCTCAGGCGCGTAGCTTTTGATGGGTAAGACTCACCTTGATGAAACTTATATATTTGAAACCAGCATAAAAATCTGATTCTTCTGGTGTATCTATTGGTATCAAAATTCCGTTTTATAGAGTTTCGGTTACTATTGAACCGGGTCGCTCCTTACTTACAGTTCGTTACCACAAACTGTTTGAAAAATTCAAATGAATTTACTGAAAAAATGTGCATTGTCAGTTTAATATACATATGCTGATATTTGTTCCTTAAAATCTTAACTAATTTTTGTTTTCTTAAAGTTATAAGTGAAAACATTTAAAATAATTTTTTTCAGTAAAGTACAAATTATATTCTGGCTTTTAGAAAGCATAGGGTTTAGAACCCTACTCATATTAATTTTTGCTCGTTTTGAATTGGACTTATTTTAATTTCTGTTTGTTTTGGGTTTCATTTATTTATTGATGCTGATTTGTGGTAGTTGTATGCTTGGTATATAATTTGATTCTATTTTTGTTCATTTTTGGTTTAATGGAGTTCTTTACTTTTTTTTTGAAAAACTTATTCTGTGCAAAGTTTTTTTTATTAATTTCTGTTCGTTTTATATTGACATAATCTTTTTCAGGGAGAAAGACTGAACCTCTTCTGAAGTTAAACAACCATCCCTTCCATAAAAACCTTTAATACACCCTGGGCATAACTTACAACCCTTGCCCCAAATCTCCGGGGTTTGTTTCAACCCCAAAAGCCGTGTTATATGATATTTAGACTATTTTGAATAGAATGGCTATCTCAAAACTTCTATTAGACGAATTTCGGGACAATATGACGTGTGTGCAGAGGTGAGAGGGTAGCTGCCCTCTGATCACTTTGAATCTTAAAAAGAGCAATAGAGCGTCTGATTACCCATCCAATGAGCCCCTTTGAAGCTTATATGACCAAACTTTCTATAAAAACCCTATATGTCCCAAGGGCACAACTTACAACCATTGCCCTGAGGGCTGGGGGATTAGTTATCCTCAAAGACATAATTTCCAGACCTTTCTGATAGGCTTAACAAATTGGCTGTATCAAAATTTTGATTGGAAGTGTTTGGGAAAATGATAGGCGTGGAGGGTGACATTTGCCCTCTGATCACTTTCGACTAATAAAAAAGGCACTAGTCCTCTCAATTTCCAATCGAATGAGCCCTTTTTGAAGCTTCTACGACAAAATTTTCTATAGAAACGCTATATGCCCCAAGGGAATAACTTACGAGCCTTGTCATGAGGGTTATGGGGGGAGGGTTGTCATCCTCAAAGACATAATTTCTAGACCTTTCAACTACGTTGAACAAAATGGCCATATCAAAATGTTGAATGGAAGTTTTTGGGGAAATGATGCGCGTTGGGGGGGGGGGGCAATTCTCCCTCTGATTACTTTCGACTATTAAAAAAGGCAATAACCCTCACAATTATCAGTCGAAAGAGCCCTTTTTGAAGTTTTTACGACAACACTTTCTATATGACATTATATGCCCCCAGGGAATAACTTACAACCTTAGCCCCGAGGGCTGTTGAGGGTTGTCATACTCAAAAACATAATTTCCGTTCCCTTCAACTACGTTCAACAAAATTGCTGTATCAAAATGTTGGTCAGAAGCGTTTGTGGAAATGATGGGTATGGAGGGAGGGAATTCGCCCTCCGATTGCTTTTGACTATTATTAAGGGCACTAGCCCTCTCAATTCCCAATTGAATGAGTCCTTTTTGAAGTTTTTACGACAACGCTAGCAAAAACCTAATTTCCAGAACTTTCCACTAGGTTGAACAAAATGTCTATCTCAAAATTTTGATTGAATGTGTTTGGGGAAATGGTACGCTTGAGAGGGGCGTTACTTGCCCTCCAATCACCTTTGACTATACATAGGGCACTAGCGCTTTCAATTTCAAATCGAATGAACCCTTTTTGAAGTTTCTACGATAACGCTTTCTATAAAACCTTATATGCCCCAGGGCATAACTTACAACCCTTGCGCTGAGGGCTGTGGGGAGAGTGTCATCCTCAAAGAAATAATTTCCAGACTTTTCAACTACGTTGAACAAAATGGCTATCTCAAAATTTTTATTGGATGTTTTTGGGGAAATGGTGGGCGTGGGAGGGGTGTTAGTTTTCCTCCAATCACTATTGACTATTAAAAAGGGCACTAGACCTTCGACGTTTCTATTACAACGCTCTATAAAAACCTTATATGCCCCCAGGGCAAAACTTACTACCCTTGCCCTGAGGGGTGTGGGGGGAGGGGGGTTGATCATCCTCAAAGACATAATATCCGGAACTGTCAACTACGTTGAAAAAATTGCTATCTCAAAATTTTGATTGGATGTGTTTGGGGAAATGGTGAGCTTGAGAGGGGGGCTAGTTGCCCTCCAATCACTTTCGACTATTGAAAAGGGCACTAGCCCTTTCAGTTTCCAAACAAATGAGCCATTTTTAAAGTCTCTACGAAAATTCTTTCTATAAAAACCTTATATGCCCCCAGGGCATAAATTAAAACCCTTGCCCTGAGGGGTTTGGGGGGTTTGTCATCATCAAAATCATAATTTTCAGAACTTTCAACTACGTTGAACAAAATGCTATCTCAAAATTTTGATTGGATGTGTTTGGGGAAATGGTGAGCTTGAGAGGGGGGTTAGTTGCTCTCCATACTCTTTCGACTATTAAAAAGGGCATTAGCCCTTTCAATTTCCAATAAAATGAGGGCTTTTTGAAGTTTCTACGACAACACTTTCTATAAAAACCTTATAAGCCCCCAGGGTATAAATTACAACCCTTGCCCTGAAGGCTCTGAGGGGGTGGTCATCCTAAAAGACCTAATTTCCAGAACTTTTAGCTATGTTGAACAAAATGGATATCTTAAAATTTTGATTGGATTTGTTTGGGGAAATAGTGGGCGTGAGAAGGGGGCTAGTTTCCCTCCAATTACTTTCAACTATTAAAAAGGGCACTAGCCGTTTCAATTTTCAATCGAGTGAGCCCTTTTTTGAAGTTTTACATCCTCAGAGACATAATTTCCAGAACTTTCAACTACGTTGAACAAAATGGCTATCTCAAAATTTTGATTTGATGTGTTTGGGGAAAAGGTGAGCGTGAGATGGGGGTTAGTTGCCTTCCAATCACTTTCGAACTATTAAAAAGGGCACTAGCCCTTTGAATTTCCAATCAAATGAGCCTTTTTTGAAGATTCTACGACAATGCTCTGTATAAAAAACCTTATATACCCCCAGGGCATAACTTACAACCCTTGCCCTGAGGGCTGTGAGGGAGTGTCCTCCTCAAAAACATAATTTCTATTTGAAAATCAACTACACTGAACAAAATGGATATCTCAAAATTTTGATTGGATGTGTTTGGGGAAATGGTGGGCGTGGAAGGGGTGATAGTTGTCTTCTAAAAGCCAGAATATAATTTGTACTTTACTGAAAAATATTCAGACCAATTTACTGAAAAAATATGTGCTGTCAATTTAATATACATATGCTGATATTTATTCCTCAAAACCTTAATTAATTTTTTATTTCTTGAAGTTATAAAAGTGAATACATTTAATCGAATTTTTTCAGTAAAGCACAAATTATATTCTGGCTTTTAGAAATCATAGGGGTTTTGAACCCTACTGATATTAATTTCTCTTCGTATTGAGTTTGACTTTGTTGTCTATTTTAATTTCTGTTCGTCTTGAGTTTCATTTATTTATTGATACTGATTTGTGGTAGTTGTATGCTTGGTAGATTGTTTGATTCTATTTTCATTCGTTTTTGGTTTAATGAAGTTCTTTACTTTTCTTTGGAAAACTGATTTTGTGGAAAAAGTTTTTTAAATTAATTTCTGTTCGTTTTATATTGACATAGTCTTTTTCAGGGAAAAAGAAAATAATAGTTTGAATCTTTCCGGTTTCCTTTAAGAATTTATAGTTTAGCCTGCTATTTACATGCTGGAGAAACTTTTTCAGAAATTTTTAACAACATAAACTCTTTTCAAAATTATGACACAAATAGTAGTGTTTAATTTTTGATTACTTCTGCTCATTTACGAATGAGCTCTTTTAATACGTTGAACAAAATGGCTATCTCAAATTTTGATTGGAAGTGTTTGGGGAAATGATGGGCGTGGGGGAGGGGGGCATTTGCCCTCTGATCACTTTCGACCAATAAAAAAGGCACTAGTTCTCTCAATTTCCAATCGAATGAGCCCTTTTTGAAGTTCTACGAAAAACTTTCTATAAAAACCTTATATGCCCCCACGGCATAACTTAAAACCCTTGCCCTGAGGGGTTTGGGGGGTTTGTCATCATCAAAATCATAATTTTCAGAACTTTCAACTACGTTGAACAAAATGACTATCTCAAAATTTTAATGGATGTGTTTGGGGAAATGGTGGGCGTGAGAGGGGGGTTAGTTGCTCTCCATACTACTTTCGACTATTAAAAAGGGCATTAGCCCTTTCAATTTCCAATAAAATGAGGGCTTTTTGAAGTTTCTACAACACTTTCTATAAAAACCTTATAAGCCCCCAGGGTATAAATTACAACCCTTGCTTGAAGGCTCTGAGGGGGTGGTCATCCTAAAGACCTAATTTCCAGAACTTTAGCTATGTGAACAAAATGGATATCTTAAAATTTTGATTGGATGTGTTTGGGGAAATAGTGGGCGTGAGAAGGGGGCTAGTTTCCCTCCAATTACTTTCAACTATTAAAAAGGGCACTAGCCGTTTCAATTTTCAATCGAGTGAGCCCTTTTGAAGTTTTACGACGATACTTTCTATAAAAACCTCATATACCCCCACGGCATAACTTAAAACCCTTCCCTGAAGGCTGTGGAGGGTTGTCATCCTCAGAGACATAATTTCCAGAACTTTCAACTACGTTGAACAAAATGGCTATCTCAAAATTTTGATTGGATGTGTTTGGGGAAAAGGTGAGCGTGAGATGGGGGTTAGTTGCCTTCCAATCACTTTCGACTATTAAAAAGGGCACTAGCCCTTTGAATTTCCAATCAAATGAGCCTTTTTTGAAGATTCTACGACAATGCTCTGTATAAAAAACCTTATATGCCCCCAGGGCATAACTTACAACCCTTGCCCTGAGGGCTGTGAGGGAGTGTCCTCCTCAAAAACATAATTTCTATTTGAAAATCAACTACACTGAACAAAATGGCTATCTCAAAATTTTGATTGGATGTGTTTGGGGAAATGGTGGGCGTGGAAGGGGTGATAGTTGTCTTCTAAAAGCCAGAATATAATTTGTACTTTACTGAAAAAAATTCAGACGAATTTACTGAAAAAATATGCACTGTCAATTTAATATACATATGCTGATATTTATTCCTCAAAACCTTAATTAATTTTTTATTTCTTGAAGTTATAAAAGTGAATGCATTTAATCGAATTTTTTCAGTAAAGCACAAATTATATTCTGGCTTTTAGAAATCATAGGGGTTTTGAACCCTACTGATATTAATTTCTCTTCGTATTGAGTTTGACTTTGTTGTCTATTTTAATTTCTGTTCGTCTTGAGTTTCATTTATTTATTGATACTGATTTGTGGTAGTTGTATGCTTGGTAGATTGTTTGATTCTTTTTTCATTCATTTTTGGTTTGATGGAGTTCTTTACTTTTGTTGAAAAGCTTATTTTGTGGAAAAAGTTTTTTTTAATTGATTTCTGTTCGTTTTATATTGATATAGTCTTTTTCAGGGAAAAAGAAAATAATAATTTGAATCTTTCCGGTTTCCTTTAAGAATTTATAGTTTAGCCTGCTATTTACATGCTGGAGAAACTTTTTCAGAAATTTTTAACAACATAAACTCTTTTCAAAATTATGACACAAATAGTAGTGTTTAATTTTTGATTACTTCTGCTCATTTTACGAATGAGCTCTTTTAATACGTTGAACAAAATGGCTATCTCAAATTTTTATTGGAAGTGTTTGGGGAAACGATGGGCGTGGGGAGGGGCATTTACCCTCTGGTCACTTTCGACTAATAAAAAATGCATTAGTCCTCTCAATTTCCAATCGAATGAGCCTTTTCTGAAGCTTCTACGAAAAAAATTTCTATAAGAACCTTAAATACCCCAAGGGCATAACTTAGGCCCTTGTCCCGAGGGCTATCGGGGGAGGGGGGTGTCATCCTCAAATTTCCAGACATTTCAACTACGTTGAACAACATGAATATATCAAAATGTTGATCAGAAATGTTTGAGGAAATGATGGGCTTGGGGGGGGGGAAGGCGATTCTCCCTCCGTTTACTTTCGACTATTAAAAAGGACAATAGGTCTTTCAATTTCCAAAAAAATTAGCCCTTTTCGAAGTTTTTACGACAACGCTTCTTATAAAAAACCTTTTATGCCCCCAGGGCATAACTTACAACCTTAGCACTGAGAGTTGTGGGGGATCGTCATACTCAAAGACATAATTTTCGGACCCTTCAACTACCTTCAACAAAATGGCTATATCAAAATGTTGATCGGAAGTGTTTGGAAAAATGATGGACGTGAGGGAGGGGTATTCGTCCTCCGATTCCAGTTCTAATTTCCAGAACTTTCAACTATGTTGAAAAAAATGGTTATCTGAAAATTTTGGTTGGGTGTTTGGGGAAATTGTGGGCGTGAGAGGGGGGTTAGTTACCCTCCGATCACTTTCGACTATTAAAAAATCCCTCTATTAAAAACACCGACTATTAAACTAGCCCCCTCAATTTCCAATTGAATGAGCCCTTTTGAAGTTTCTATGACAATGCTTTCAATTAATACCTTATAGGCCCCAAGGGCATAACTTACAACCCTTGTCCTGAGGGCTGTGGGAGGAAAGGGGGGGGGGGGGGGTTGTCATCCTCAAAGACCTATTTTCCAGGACTTTCAACTACGTTGAACAAAATGACTATCTCAAAATTTTGATTAGATGTGTTTGGGGAAAAGGTGAGCGTGAGATGGGGGTTAGTTGCCCTCCAATGACCATTAAAAAGCGCACTTTTTAAAAGAGCCCTTTGAATTTCCAATCGAATGAACCTTTTTTGAAGTTTCTACGACAACGCTCTGTATAAAAACCTTGCCAGCTACGTTGAAAAAAATTGCTATCTCAAAATTTTGATTGTATGTGTTTGGGGGAATGGTGGACGTGACAGGGGGATTTGTTGCCCTCCAATTTTCGACTGCCCTTTTCTAAAGTTTCTACGACAACGCTTTCTACAAAAACCTTATATGCCCCCAGGGTATAACTTACAACCCTTGCCCTGAGGGCTCTGAGGGGGAGGGGTTGTCATCTTCAAAGACCTAATTTCCAGAACTTTCAACAACGTTGAACAAAATGGCTATCTCAAAATTTTGATTGGATGTGTTTGGGGAAATGGTGGGCGTGGAAGGGGTGTTAGTTGCCTTCCAATCACTTTCGACTATTAAAAAGGGCACTAGCCATTTCAATTTCCAATCGAATGAGCCCTTTTTGAAATTTCTACGACAACACTTTCTATAGAAACTAACAACCCTTTCCCTGAGGGCAAGGGTTGAGGACAAAACATAGCTTACAACCCTTGCCCTGAGGAATGTGGAGGGTAGTCATCCTCAAAGATCTAATTTCCAGAACTTTCAACTACGTTGAACAAAATGGCTATCTCAAAATTTTGATTGGATGTGTTTGGGGGAAAGGTGGGCGTGAGAGGGCTGTGGGGGAGTGTCCTCCTCAAAAACATAATTTCTATCTGGAAATCAATTACGCTGAACAAAATGGCTATCTCAAAATTTTGATTGGATGTGTTTGGGGAAATGGTGGGCGTGGAAGGGGTGTTAGTTGCCTTCCACTTTTGACTATTAAAAAGGGCACAAGCCACTCCAATTTCCAATTGAATCTTTCGAAGTTTCTACGACAACTTCTTCGATACAAAGTGCCCTGGTCTAAAGGAAAAAATAATAAATAATACATTGTGCCAACATCGTTCTTATATGCCCCCGTGGCATAGCTTAAAACCCTTGCCCTGAAAGTTGTGGGGGAGTGTCCTCCTTAAAAACATAATTTCTATTCTGGAAATCAACTATGCTGAACAAAATGGCTATCTCAAAATTTTGATCGGATGTGATTTGGGAAATGGTGGGCGTGGAAGGGGTGTTAGTTGCCTTCCACTTTCGACCATTAAAAAGGGCACTAGCCGTTCCAATTTCCAATCGAATGAACGCTTTTCCAAGTTTCTACGTCAACTCCTTCGATACTAATGCCCTGGTATGGATGAAGAAGAAAATAAATAATACATTGTGCCAACATCGTTCTTTACTTAGGCAGCGCTAGCGCTACCTATGATATATTATCTCATAATATTATATATTATCTAATGTTACCAAGCAGCCTGTATACCTAAAGTCAAATATTACCTAGCTTCTTTTTTTATTAATCGCAAATTTCAATATTTTGCTACAAAAAAAAAAAAACCACAGTTATACATTTCTAAGTCGTAAAGTTCTTGCAACACGCGGATATAAGTAGTTTGTCTCAGAGAAATAACTACTCATGTTGACATTACCAAGAATAATTATGTTGTTATTACCAAGAATAAATATATAGCCTATACACCTAAACGCAAATATTACCTACATTTTTTGAATTTACCACAATTTTCGATATGAAAAAAAATTACTAATTAATAAATTAATGAAAACTTCCTTGCGACAGGAGTGATTGAACCTCAGTATCCGTCGTTTCTAGGCGGGGCTTCAACCATTCCGCTGTCACAAGGTGAACAATACAAATATTTAGATAATATATGAAATGAATACGGAAAAAAAGCAGCTCCCCTCTGAGAACAAAATGAATATATATTACACAAGAAAAGACGTTCGGATTTTTTTCAGCAAAAAGTTAATAACAAAAAATAAAGAACGATATAAAAACTTGAAACGAACTGAAAGTCCTACTGTGTATATAATTGGCTCTAAAATTTCATTTCTTACAGGTTTCATAACTATTAGCACGAAATACTAGATATAGTTTGCTATCACAAACTATTAGGTATGATTATTTCTAAAATTGACGGTCAGGTTGTAGGATTTCCATTCTCATTGACGAATTAACGGCAACAATTTGATTGCTATTGACAATTCTACAACCAAATCAAGAGAACTACCATGAATTTAGTCTCAAGATATGAGGGGGGGGGGAGAAGGACATTTCCATGGCAATTATTCTTAAAATCGTAAAAAGTACCACACTGGAGGAAAGCGTGGGGTAGGAGGAGGGGTTGACTGACGACTTTACTAGCGAACAAGGGCATCAAACTGTATTCCAAGAAATCATACATAGCTTCACATTTTAATGGAATGAAAAAAAAAACAAGCAACTCATCAAGACAGAGGAGGGGATTACCAGGCATGAGCCCCCCCCCCCCCCAAAAAAAAATCCATCACACAAAAAAGTAAGAAAAATGCATATAAACAAATTTTTGCTGTGTCTTGTAAAGTTTTTTTAGCCCCCCCCCCCCTACTACGAAAAATATGTAGTGACGTTTTCAAAGAAAAATTTAGAGATGATTAAATAAATACAACAAGGAAAATCAACTTTGTTCATGGGTAGCACTGATATGTCATCTTTCTTTCAGTTTTTCTTTCTTCACTGTTAGCAGGACACTGGAACATTATAGAGAGTTGTATAAAGGCTCATTTTAAAGGAAACAGTGATATCATAGCAATACTATTGGGCCGTGTCAGCGCGAATCAAGGTATATCCTTTAGGCATATTTCTAGACACAGAAGCATTTGATAACAACCTTTTTTCAATCTATAGGAATATCCATGGAAGAAGGGAAATTTTATAATCAATACACAAATGGAATTCCCATATTCTCAGAAACTGGCAAGTAGTCATGGAACTAAAAGGCGTTAAAATAAATCAATTGGCTGCTTCAAAGGAGGAGTGAATTCAAAGAGGAGTGAAGGAGGAAAAGAGGAGTCAATGGGGAACATTACTAAGAATAATTTTGAGTCTTTTAAAACAACATTCTGGGTACACTCAGGCTTATGCGGATGATCTAGTAAATCTCCTACAAGATAGATGTTTCAAACCCACCTGAATTACGACGTCACATGGTAAACTGTAATCCAGATATGGGCACAAAAGCAGAAACTGCGCTTTGCTTCTGAAAAGAGTTAAACGGTAGCATTCACAAACATCAGGAAATGGAAAGCTCTTCTTACTTAGAGGAGCTCCGCGTATCTAGTGATCATAATTGTTCATCAGTTGAGCTGGATAGCCTACAGTATAGAGAAGGTACGAAAAGCTAGACTTCCCTAATCCAGTGCCAGTTAATGGTGGAGAAAAGTTGGGACTCGAAAAACGAGCACTAAATAACATTTATAAAAGACAGCGATTCAACCAACAATGTCGTATGATGTAGTGGTCTGGCCAACTCGACTACATTCAGGCGCATATGACCCTTCTAAAGTGGTTACAAAGGCTTACCTACCTAATGATCACATCAACGTATTATGGAACTGCCACGGTTTTGATGAGAAAAGTATAGGACAGCTACCTACACAAAATGTTCTAGAGAAAGAAGCAATAAAAGTGCTGTCGGGCTGAAGATGATCTATGAACTCAGAGACAGTAGATAAGGACTAGACAAATAAAGCACCATGCGGACGGTTGCAACTCACTACTGCTGAAGCGAGCTACAAATGCCCAAAGATAATAGTGTATCACTGATAAAACCAGTAAGGCAAATTCATTTCGTCACAAAGACAAGACGTGAAATAGGTTGGAAATTGTACTGCTCCACCCAAATAAAGCAATAATCTTTTATAAAAACAGATCACATCATTGACTTGTTATGGGTAGGAAACTTCTCTCAGAGTTGCTGGAAAGCTGCTAAAAGGAGATGGACCCTTGAGATGGCCGAAAAAACTGGCACAAAAAGGTGGGGTGTAAAGAAACAAAGCAAGTAATTCCGAAATTTAACCCCACGCTGACCAAACATCTTCTTCGACTTAGAAGGTGTAAAATATGAATGGCTGCTGAAGCCATCGCAAAAATTTAGGATTTTTGGAATCATCGGACTTGAATTAGATGAGCTGATTCCCCCAGCCAGGATTGCATACAGGCAGGAAACATATTATAACCTTGATCTTAAGCTGGAGTGCAGAGTTGGGGAGGGTTATGCCGACAAATTGTATGGTACATAGTAAAAGGGAGGGGGGGGGGGGGGAATACGCATCTATTCCGAAACTGGTCCCACTTTTTCTCAGGGGGGGGGGAGCAATAGGTTCTGGTGGCCTGACCTTCGACTCATTTTGCTGAGTCTACCTATGTAAATATTAATAACGATTTTGAAGTGCACATGGAGGTTCAATTGGTCAGTGAGCACCTCATTTGAAACCTTCACCAAACATCAAACGGGGATTTGAGGTAGAGTTTGTTGTCTTGCACACTTTCATCGACATTTTTTAATAATAATAATAATAATAAAAAAAAACAACTTTTATTTCAATTGAATGTGGGTTTGTCCCTTTTTTCCGTTTTTTTTTTTTTTTTAGTTCAGCATAAATCCATATAAAAAAAAATAAAAATATCCTCCCATACTTAAACAGAGAAATAAAATTGTTCCAATCGGATGATTAATACATTAAAATCAAAACTAGTAGTTTACCTCCTTTGTGAATGTTCCCCATTTTTTCTTTACAAACTTGATCAAATTGGCCTCTGAACATTTTATTTAAATCTCTTACCTGAAACCGGTCATTAATCCATTTTTCTTGAACATTTAATCGATCAGAATCTGACAATCCGGCATGATAGCTTTCAGCTTTGATTCCAGCTCGTTTCAAGTTCTGGGCCAGCTGATCACAGTCACTTCTAGAAAAGCAGTAGATAATTCCAGATTGCCTCGTAAATCGCGTTTTAATCGTTTCAATGATTTCTTCTTCCACTTTCTTTCCTTTTTTCAACATCATCGAGTATTTCAAATTCGGACGATTGAATGAACTTAAAAACCTAAAAAAAAATCCAAAGGATTAGCATCGATCTCCTGGTATGGCCAAAATATTTTGAGTAACAAGCTTAAAAGTAAGGCTTCAGTGTTAAGCTGAACCAACACCATTTTCGACCAATTCAATCAAGTTTTGTTGGACGAATCTGGTCTGAAATAAAAACCAAATTTAGAAATTTGAAACAAGAGCTTGCAAATTCATTGCTTTAGATTCCGATTTTTTTTTTCTCGACTGATTTGTATAAATATAAGTGAAATCAGGTGTGTCAAGTGGAGAGGGTTAATACCCCCCTACATTTGTTGGCCCCCCTTCCCTAGACTTAGGAAATACTTTCTTTTCTGGTATTTTCACAGAAAATATTGCTCCTATCCTATATTTTGAAAAATAAATTCCCCCACTCCTTCCCTATATTTCTGTAAATTGACGTCCCTGAGTGAGATCTATGATAAAGTACTTAAAAACTTGTATATATATATATATATATATATATATATATATATATATATAGATATATATATATATATATATATATATATATATATATATATATATATTTATATATATACATATATATATATATATATATTATATATATATATATATATATATATATATATGTATATATATATATATATATATATATATATATAATATATATATATATATATATTATATATATATATATATATATATATATATATATATATATATATATAAACACCGGGTGTTTAGTACTGCTTTCCTGCTTATGCCTGATATTTTGGATACCAAGTGTAAAAACATGTATTAATATGTTTAACATAGAGACAATCAAGTTTGTTTTCAAAATGTTCAAGCGAACCCACCAAAAGATAGCTAAAACTCAAAAATCCTCACGAACTGGGTTCTAACTGACGCGTAAAACAAAATATATTTCAGCAGTTTCTGAACAGCAAGTGTGCTTGAAAAAAAGGAACAATTATATTTTGTAGAAAATAAAATTGGGCCCTGGGGGGGGGGGGGGGGTGCGTCGAAACAGGGGTTTTCCTTATCTATTCTTTGAACCATTTTTAATGAAATAGCTATTTTAAAATTTTATCAAATGGGCTTGGGGAAAAAAGGATGTGTGGGGGGGGGATGGCTAGTTGCCCTCGGATATCTTTTGACTCTTAAAAAGTGAACTAGAACTTTCAATTTCCAATCAAATGAGACCTCTCTGAAGGTTATACTAGCATCCCTTTCATAAGAAACATATGCGCCTCCATGACAACACTTACAACGCCTACCCCCGGGCCCTGGGGGGTTGTGTTGACACCGGAGTTTTGTTATCTCATTTTTGAACGATTTTCAAAAAACTGGCTATCTCAAAATGTATAGCGGATAGGTTTGAGAAAAAGGGGCGTGGGGGGGGGGCTAGTTGCCCTTAAATCTCTTTACTCTTAAAAAGTAAACTAGAACTTTCAATTTCCAGCCAAATAAGCCCTCTATGAAGTTTATACGAGCATCCCTCACATAAAAACCATACATGCCTTTAGGGCATAACTTAGAGCGCCTTCCCCAGGGTCCTGGGCGGTTGTATTGACACCAAAGTTTTTCTTATCAAACCTTTGAACTATTTGTAACAAAATGTCTATCTAAAAATTTTCATCAGATGGGTTTGGAAAAAGAAGGCGTGGCTATTTGATCCGAGGGCTATTTGCCCTCGGATCTCTTTTGACTATTAAAAAGTGAGCTCAGACTTTCGATTTCCCATCAAATGAGCTCTCTCTGAAGTTTATACGAGTATCCCTTTCATAAGAACCATATATGCCCCAGGGCATAACTGACGACGCCTGCCCCCGGGCCCTGGGGGGTTGTGTCGGCAACTGACTTTTTTTTATCTGACTTTTGAACAATTTTTAACTTAATGGTTATCTAAAAAATTTTATCGAATGCATTTGGGGAAAAGGGGGCGTGGGGGAGGGGGGGGGGCTAGTTGCCGTACAATCTCTTTTGACTCTCAAAACTGAACTAGAACTTTCAATTTCCAATTAAATGCGCCCTCTCTGAAGTTTTTACGAGCATCCCTTTCATAAGAACCATATATTCCGCTAGGGCATAACTTACAACGCCTGCCCTCGGGCCCTGGTGGGCTGTGTCAACCCCGGAGTTTTCGTTATATGGTCTTTGAACTATTTTAAAAAAATAGCTATCTCAAAGTTCCTATCGGATGGGTTTGAGGAAAAAAGGGCGTGGAGAGGGGGGGGGGTCTAGGTGCCCTCCAATCTTTTTGACTCTTAAAAAGTGAACTAGAACTTTCAATTTCCAATTAAATGAGCCTTCTTTGAAGTTTATACGAGCATTCCTTCCATAAAAACCATATATGCTCCCAGAGCATAACTTACAAAGCCTGCCCCCGGGCCCTGGAGGGTTGTGCTGACACCGAAGTTTTTGTTATATGATCATTTTTTTTTAACTATTTTTAACAAAATAGCTGTCTCAAAATTTTATCGGATACATTTTGGAAAAAAGGGTTTGGGGGGGGGGGGGCTGGTTACCCTCCGATATCTTTTGACGCTTAAAAAGTGAACTAGAACTTTCAAATACAAAACACATACAAATAATACATACATACAATATACATACAATACAAATACAAAATTTACGAATCGAAAAAACTATAAAAGAATGACATCATAGACAGCATAAGAAACTTGCTAAGCAATGTTAAATAGGTATACGCTTGTAAAACAATAAACTGGCGAGTAATTACATTTCTGACATATGTTTCACAATTAAATGATATAACGTTTCCCAAAATAACGTTTCATAAATAACTGATGTAACGCTTCCTAAATATCTGATATAACGTTTCCCAAAATAACATTTCACAAATACATACAATATATCGAACTGACTATGACAGTAGCGTATCACAAACAACCGATCTCTCTGGTCCTTTCTGATAAAAGTAAAAATTCAAACACTTTTACAGCAAATATACATTATTTTCTACTTTATTATAAAGTTCTTAGATATTCGTGTTATGAATAGTGTACATGTACGAATGTGTACAAGTAGGAGGATTACAATCTTCCAAACAAAAGTAATCTTGCAATTTGGGGTTGTTGGACAAGGTGTACTTCTTGAGAGCCGTTGCTAATTTTATTTTTGTACGTATCTCTGAGTTTCTTCATTATTTTACTCTTTTCCATTCTTAACCCAATTTTTGTACAGCGTCAGTGTTTGTGCTTATTTTATCGTTTCACCTATCCGTTTGGAAACTCTCGTTTTCTTGGATTGGGAATTTAATTCTATTTCCTATTTTTTTTTTAATGAACTATATAATCTTGAGAAACCAATTTATTTATTAAAACATTGGGTAGCAGAAATTACACATTAGTGGATATCAGTACAACGAAATGTGACCTATGCCTAACCGCACGCAACATATCCCCTCCCTCCTCCAAAACAAATCTTTCAGGACCTCCATGTACAGTAACCGTATACAACATAATATGTTCAATAAATCAATCTATAACAAATAAATCTATCTATGCTACATATACTAACCATTTTGGAGATCCCATTTGTAGCTGATGTAGAATATCAGTTCTCACTCTTGGCGTTGCTGTTGCGGTGAGAGCCATAAAGGGAACACCGGGGAACTGCTGACGCAAAGCGGATAACTTTTTATAGTCTTTTCGAAAGTCGTGGCCCCATTGGGACACACAATGCGCTTCGTCGATTACAAATCTGGACAATTTCTGTCGTTGGAAAAGCCCTTTCAACGCAGATACTAGACGATCGCTGGCGCTAAGTTTCTCAGGAGTTACGTAGAGTAGTTTGAGATCTAGCAAGAAATGAAACAAGTCATTTAAGATTTTAGCAAAATATTAGAGAGAACATAAAAAATGGAATAGGTAGAATTACGCATGTACAAGGGAGACGGTTAAGCCCCCCCCACCCTCTCCCATAAAATCCAAAAGACTGGATCAGGGATTTTTCTGTTGTATTTTAGATAAATCGCTAGATTTGACATTTATTAAAAAATAGAAAAATTTATTTTGACATAGCTTCAAATTTTCAGAAGAGGTACATACAATTGGCATACCTAAAAAATGAGAAGTACAAAAGACAAATGACCTCAAGATCTCAAGATGATAACGAGCTGAAGAAACAGCAAAAATAAACAGGATAGGGGATCTCGAGGTAATGAGCTCAAGACTTAAATTGAAGTAATTACGAGTATCAGTTCTAAATAAAAGGAGGAAAGCTGCAGCTAGCAATCTTACACAGTGAATTTTGATTAAACAACGTTTCTATGATGGAAGTAAAGATCGAAGTAGAAACTTAAAACAAACAAAAATTGTTGCTTCGTAGCATACGCAACATATGGCTTAACAAAACAGAATCATAAAATGTCGTTATATATTTGTAGATTAAACAAGAGAACAGAAGGTTCCTCGCCTTTAACAAATCAGCAGAAACAGAACAAAAATTCAAGAAACGGTATAGATTGAACTGATTAAGTCCACAGGGAAGGTTCGGACCCAGTCCTTCCCCTCCTTTACTCACAAAATCAAAAAGCTGTCACGATTATCCTTAAAATTTTCATATAGCTCAAGTTTTATATTCATTGAAATAGAGACAATTTCATTTTGACGTTGTTTCAAATGCCAAATTCAGCAAAGCAATTCAATAATGATTTTCATAGTTTCCAGAGGAGATTGCTGTTCCAGTTTCAAGATCTAGAGAGAAAAAGTAGCAAGATAGACAGAAAGGAATTTAAAAGAAACGAAAAAAGTAACATTTCAGACATACTTTATTTATCATGCGCCGAGACTGCTGCTTTGATTTATCTTATTGTTCTGCCCTTTCCCTCTTTATCTTCCCTAATGATTCATTCTGTTGAAAATAAAATTGACTTTTAAAATCAGAAAAATACGAAGTGTTTTTTTACCATTTGGGACATTTTTTATAACAGAAAAATCTTCTCAGACTTCAGCCTTCAACATTACATCCCTTATTTACAAAACCCTTTTGTTTAGTTCATCTTTTTTTATACCTGGTTCAGCCCTATGTAGTTTATCGTAGACAATTCCCTGTTCTGATACAGATACATCACCAGATAGATGAGCGGAAGGGATACCAAGAGACTTCAACTTATGAACTTGATCAACAATAAGAGATCTTAATGGGGACACGACGATGGTAACGCCAGGAGAAACTACAGCTGGTAGCTGGTAGCAGAGGCTTTTCCCACCACCGGTTGGCATCAAAATAAAACAATCATGACCCAAAAGAGCTGCATTTATTGCTTGTAACTGCATTGGACGAAATTCCCGTAGGCCAAATTTCTCACGGAAAGCCTGAAAAGGAATGATTCACTAGCTGATTCACTAATGATAATAGTACACTAGCTCAAATTTTTACCGGTGTTTGGTAAACAGCGCATACTTAGAAGTTAAAAGTTGTACGCGAATCTAAGCCTCACCGAGGCAGTAGAGGATTTATTTGAATTAGACGAATTTAACAAGATGATAAAAGCCCGCTTTCACATAGATATTTTTCCAGTGCACTCACAAACGAAATCAAGGGGATTATCACCCCATATTACCCTCTTCAATTTTGTGTGTAGCTATACGAAATATGCTCGTCTTTCCTAAACGGTAGAAAATAAAATTGTTTTAAATATGTTTAAAATCAGTGTCTAAAAACATTGAAAAACATCTATGGGCACTGGTTTGTCCTTAGGTTACATAAAAATTATATCTTTATTTGTAAGGCAATAAAAGTAAGAAGAAAAAAGATTTATTTGTTACTTATCTATCTTTGCTTCTCATGGATCTCAGTATCCATAAGTTTCCTGTCTTGACTAAAAATGTATCAGCCTTAAAAGAGACCTAGTACTTTTGAACCGCTCGTAAAACATTTGTTTTGTGGATATGAATAAACACCTTCATAAAAACACAACAACATAAAAGCTCGCACAAAATTTACTTTTGGTAATAAACGCTGTATTGGCCGTTAGATTACAATCGAATCTTGCCCTCCTTAAAGGCACAAATTCAACCTTGGCACTTTCTAAATTCAACCAAGCTTTCTGATGATAAGCTTTCCAATAGATTATAAATGATAAGAATCTATCCATTCCGACACGCAGGTCACGCAGGTCGGATAGAGCACGGGCACCCTAAGCCATAAATGTAGCTTATGGGCAAGTTAGTTTAAATTCCACAAGCCCAACTAGCAATTATGACTCTCCCACCCCGCCGAAGTTGGATCAGGTGCATACCCTAAAAGGCACAACTATGATGTTACATATAACTTACCCCTAAAACTGGTTGGTGTCCGACGTCTTCCTTCTGATAGATGAGCTGATGACGAACGCGAAATTTTGGGACTCACCTCCTTATATAAACTCGTACGTATGTGTGAATGAAGCGGATGAGATGTTGGAGTCCCTTCCTTCTCCCCCACCTTAGGTAAAGATCAATAGCCGACTCCAACAAAGCAAAGCTAGGACAACAACTAATGTTTCGAACTAAGTTTGGGTTGAGATGAGACAACCCAAATGTACAGAGAATAAGAACTTAGGGACCCTATCCTCGTCCTTCCGTAGAGTCAAATGTGGGCCCAGGAGGTCAAAGGGCAAAACTAGGACAATGGTTCTTACGTCCCATGATGTTTGTTTGAGATCCGACAATCAATTTTGAAGAATGTGCCGATGATAGTATTCTGAAATAGCCCCTTTCTCACCTCCCCATCTATGAATCAGACCGTTGCTGAACTTATTTCAGTTCAGAGTTTAAGCCATGCTATGCGTAGCCTACATACATACTTTTGACAACTCGACCAAATCAAAAATATTCTTCAAAAAAGGGGCTTAGAGATTTCGATTCTGACTCTTTTCCTGAATGCTTTTCCTAAACGAAACACTGAGCTTGATCTCATGCTCTCGAAGATACAATTCCATATTCTGTACGAAGCTTGATCCCTAAGAAGTATGCTTTCAGAGCTGAATCCATTTCATTTTGTTTCTCTTTTCAATCATCAGTAGGCTAAAAAAAAATGGTTCCTTTCTACTAGAAAATTGATAAATATTGTGCATAGCTTTAGAGAAACTCCTCCTCCTCCCGCTGTTCTGTAGTTGTGGTGTCACTTTTGCCGAAAAAGAATAATCCCTTTAATTTTAGCTTTATATAAGCCACCAAGAAGCGTTGCTTATATAAAGCCATTCTTTCACCATCCAATATGGTGAAATAGGTAGAATCTCAAAATATTTGACTTCTACAAAATGGATTCTAAATTAAATAATCCATATGACTAAACTGCCAAGGAGTAGTTTACACATGCTTTATAGTTTTCATAGGGTTGAAAAAACAGTCGCCGTAAGATTTGAATACAGATTTTCGTCAAGCTTTAAATCATTTTTTTTTTCATAGCTACAAAATTGAAAAATATTAAATTACCAAGAAAATCAAAACGAAAACATTTTTTGTCCTCTGACTCCATCTTATGTATATTCATTCCTGAAAACGGGAATTCTCTACGATTTTTATCTTGGTTGTTATTTAACTATCAACATCTTTTTTTCGTGTAAAATTCTCTCCTTCATAGCCACACTGAATCCTGTAGAAAAAAAAAATCAGAAACTATCAGATATCACAAAGAAGGAGCCAAACGGTTATAGAGCCCAAATACAGACATGAATTACAAAATTCGGTCAGGCTGTAACCTGTCTGCTGATATTGCAAGAATGGGTCTAGGCGTCTCCCCATAAAATCCCCCCCCCCGTATTCACCCTGAATAATCTCGGTTGTTCATTAGAATGAAATTGGAAGTTCTACTCACATGTTTAAGTCAGAGGCAGTGCTATAGCGTTGTCTATAGTAAAGAGCCGTAAGGGTTCAATGTATTATTTTTATTTATTTGATTTTTCCCAGAGAAACTTCATATGGAAGGGGTGGTTGTATAAACTTGGGGGGGGGGCTAACTCGATTGTAAATTAAAAGTTATAGTGCCCTTTTTAAGATTCAAAAGTGATTGGAGGACAACAAGCCACCACCTACACTGTTTTCCCCCAACTACATCCGATCAATATTTTGAGATAGCCATTTTGTACAAAATAGGCCAAAGATCAAATAACCATGCCTCCAGGTTTGACAACCGGGGCAAGGGCTGTAAGCTTTGCAAGTTACCTATTGTTAACATATGTTTTTATGGGAAGGGTGGTTGTATTAACTATGGTAGGGGTTCATTCAATTCGAAACCGAAAGTTCCAGTGCCCTTTTTAAGATTCAAAAGTGATCAGATCCTCCAACGTCCTTTTTCGCCCAAATACATCCGATCATAATTTGAGATAGCCATTTTATTCAAACTAGTCCAAAGATTAAATAGCTATGCTTCCGTGGATGACACCCCCCCCCCTCGCACAGCCCCCTGGTGCAAGGAATGTAAGATATGTAAGTTGCTAACATATTAGGTTTTATATTAGAAAAAGAGGGCAGGTTTGATCCTGGATCTCCAAAAAAGGCTTAGAGTATTAAGTTGGAATTTTAAAGAGATATTGAGAGGGATGCCAAACATAATCAAAATGCACTTTGTCCTTGCTGGATGTGAAAAGAGAATATTAGCAATATCTCAGCCACGGTTGATGGTAAAAGGTTGAAACTTTCAATATATGTTGAGGGAGAGCTGAAGAGAGACAGGAGAACAACCAGTCCCCCCCACCCTCCTTTCCTTTTTTATGTGCCCCCTCTCTTTAACAATGGACAAAATTTTGTAATTTTTATTTTGTTCAAACTAGTCAAAAGGTTCAATAGTTAGGGAGGGGGCAGATGCCTCAAAGCATTTATTTTACTAACTAACTCTCATTGAAATTTCAGATAAATACAGAATAACCTCTAAGGAAGGGGCGGAGGAGGGAGTGGAGGTAGAAATTGATATACAATCTCTTTTATTTCCGGGAACATTTCTTGTCTACGCTGTTATTATGAAAGTAAAGAGCAACTTTGAACCCCAGCCTCCCACTCATGGTCGTAGAAACTTCGGAAGATGCTCATTCGATCAGAAATTGAGATTTCTAGTCCTTTATCTAAATCGAAAGTGATCGGAAAACCAACCAGCCCCACAGTCTTTGAACTGTTTTTGATATATGGTCCTTTTTGGTATCTGGAGAGTGATCACATATCCATAATCTTTCTTTTGTAAAAAAAAAAAAAACAGACACACCAAATACTTGTAGATGAGAGCTTTAATCATCTACAGTAGGGTTATCTAATTGGTTTGTTGTTAGGGGGGGGGGGGACAGATGCCTCAAAGGTTCCATTTTATTGCCAAAGCATCCTAACTCTCGATGAGCCTTCACGTAAATACAGATTCAGTTCTAAGGAAGGGGCGGGGGAGGGGGGTGGAAGTAGAAATTGATAAATAACCCTTTCTGGTCTACGCTATTATTAAGAAGGTAAAGAGTAACATTAAACCCCCAAAATTGGCAAATTCTATTCCGTATAGGAGGAGGCAGCCCCTTCCTCATCTCTAACCTCCCCCTCGTAGTCTTAAAAACTTCGGACGATACTTATTTGATTGTAAATTGAGAGTTTTAGTCCTTTTTTATAAGTCAAAATTGATTAGAGACCAACTAGTCCCTGTCCTAAAACTGTTTTCGATATCTGGTCCTTTGGTTACCCCTTAGGACATCTGATCGACATTTTGAGGTAGGCTACCTATTTTGTACTTTCTCTTTGGCTGCTCAATTTTGCGTGTACAGGAATTTTCTATGAAGGGGGGATTATCCGGGGTTGTTTTCCACTGGGGGGCAAGTCAGGCAAGTCAATTACCCTAACTAATAATTTGGAGTGTTTAATTTAAAGAACTTTAATAATAAACGTATTAATGTATAGAGATTTTTTGCTGCTCAACGATGTATACATTTCCTTTCAATTCCTATTTGGAAACAAAATGCTAAGGTCATATTCTTGCATAGTTTTAATCATTCAACCATTGTTTATTTTAAACAGTTTACTGCCAATTCATGGCAGTTTCTGTCTTTTTCTACAGCAGCCACGGAACATAATGGATAATACATAGTACTATATATACATAATACATAATGAATTTTTTTTCCCTCTCTTTACATGAATTTTTTTTTTATGCTCGTCCGGAGTTAGTTCCCATGCAAATTGGCGCATGAAGAACGACCTCCATGTGCCTCTGGATACCTGGCTAGCCACCAGAGAACCAAATGAACCTAGGGACGGTTGGGTTGGCAGCCCTCCTCCTGAAACTTCTACTGCTACGAATGGAACCAGAAATCTTGTCCTTTAAATTACCACCCCTGTCCGAACAGCTTGAGTCCCGCTCGTTGCGCTGGTACGGTCATTTACTTCGTCTACCCACTGAAACACCTGCCCGAGTTATATTTGACTTCGATCCAACTGCAAACGGCTGGAAGCGCCCCAGAGGTAGACCACGTATGAGATGGGCGGATATCATCCACGATCGACTCACGGCGTGGGACATTGATCCCAGTGAAGCTCCTACCCTGGCACAAAACAGGCCACTCTGGAGATGACTAACGGCGCTGACGTCTGGTTCCCTCTACGCTGGCGAGGCTGCCGAGCAAGAGCTTTAAGTCAAAAAGTAAGTCAAAAGTCCCTTTAAAGTTTTTTTGTACCCCCCCCCCCCAAACAAAAAAAAAAAACACCGAACAAAAAAGATGGCTACGGCCTGGATGGTTGTGTTCTGTGTAACATTCTATTTAAACAATTTAAAGAATCACATTTCATTTTAATGTCCTTGGTAATTTAAACAAATTTCGCAAAATTCGCCTCCAAAGTTTTCTGTGTCAAATTTATAACTTCAACTTGAAGACTAACTTCAGTTATTTTACTGTCACTTGATCTTGATAATTAGCCAGACTAGAAAAGATCAGTTTGCCTGATAAGCCAGGTGAGCCGATAGGCTGAAGAGACTGAACAAAGAAATGAAGTTGACGTATGCAACTTGGCCATTAGTTGCCAAGTAAAATGCGTTAGAAAAAGCCCGTAACATCAGCAAAAGCATAAGAGTAGTTTACAAAATATTTAAAACGAATTTAAAACTAAGCTAGACCATACAGTGTTTTCTGGGTGAACTCGTTATTTTTCTGTTCGGTTAAGTCGATAGCCAATTAAGAATGCCTCTAATATATACGTAACATAATATTAATTTTTATATAGATATTGTTTATTCCTCAAAATGTAAAATCATATATTTGTTTCATTTAATAATACTATTAACTTATCGATTAGTAAATTTAATTATTAATTTCTTATTTTACAATGACATTAAATTTAAAAAATATCATCTAAATATCTTCAGACCCACAAAAATGCTGGAACCTCAAATGAGATGACTGACTTTACCTTTTACTAATTTTGGAGAGTGCTAACACTAAAAAAAAAAAAAAAAAAAAGAGAAACGAAGCAATAAGTACTCAATTTGATTTCTTCCTTTTTTCAGGGGCCTTCGGCATACTAGCTCAGAAAATCCTACTGGAAAACAAATTTTTCAGCTAAAGCCATACACAAATTGAAACGAAACACGGTTTTCATCTTTGATCAGAAATTTTCTCAGAAAAATAAATATAATCGGGAAGCGGCTTAGATCGTATGTTGAGATTCTGATTTATCCACAGTGGAGGTATCAAAATAGCAAGCTTAACTCAATTAATTCACTATAATGACATATTGCGCGTTATTTAAAAGTCGCGTTATTTATAATTTTTATAACCAAAGCTTTCATCACATTTTATTCACATAAAATAATGCCATTATACCAACCAATATATGCAACTAGAATTAAAATTTCCTACAATCTGCAAAAAAATACCTTGATCATTTCATAGCTGTGAGGAAAATTTTTACTATCAAACTCTCCAGTTAATCCATCATTCTTTATATTTCCTCGAAACCTGCCATTTGCGCAATGCGTTAACCTTTTCTCTGCAGCTTCTGAATTCTGCTTCAACGGGCTATCTGGGTTGTATATCAGTGACGTCAAACTACGACCAGACTCCAAAGAGCTTCCGTTTACAGATGCTGAAATAGTTCTTATTACAAATTCGATATAGAAAATCAATTTTACAAAGAATAATCATAAGTATACAATAATCACAGTAGTACACTTGGAATGTATTTCTCAAACGACAGTTAAAATCCAGCTCCGCTGTCAAAAAAGCACAGCTAAAATTCACTTTAAAAACTAAACGATAGGCTTTGACTTTGAAAGGGTATATACTCGCTTAGTACGTTCTAAAATTACCGATTGAATATCTCATTTTCAAATCTTGGATTTAAAGATGTTGACAATGTACTTCGACGAGGTAAATAGGATGTCAAATAATTTAAGATTGCTACAATAAGAGCTTACATGGCAGAAAATTTATCACTATTTTCTAAATAAAGTTTAAAAAATTATCTTTGAAAGTATCTCTAATAGTAGAGGATAATGTCTTAGAGTGTAAGGCAAATATAACCGAGGGTCAAAATTCAACATTCGCTGGGAGGGAGGAGTGACAGGGAGGGTTCAAGAAAGAGAACATAAAAGTCCAAAAGTTTCTTTAAGATGAACTCAAAGGCGTTATGAGATTTGTTTCGTCCTAAAGATTTTTCACAGAATGTTTCCGGAAGCGTCGTTAGTTCAATTTTTCAAAAACTCAATACAATAAAATCCAACGCCAAAATTTTTAAATGTTCTGGATACACACTTTAATGCTGACTTTTGAATATGCAAGCAGTTTTCGACGAATGATAGCTCGTCCCCTATTAGTTTTTTATTTCCTTTCTTTACTCTTGAAGTATTTTCTCTATTTTCAAAATTTACGGTAGTTTTAAAGAGTCTTATCAATCAGCAATAATTTTTTTGCTATTGCAATTTTTCAAACTGCATTTAAATACATAAGACAAAAAAAATTTCCATCCGTCATAGTTACGTTACATCATCGAAGTCCAAACCACTCAATATTTTTCCAGTAATAGTTTCTTATATTTCTTCAGTATTTTTAAAAATGTTTCGCTGTCTTAGAGGATTTTTTCAAAAAGCAAGGTTTTGCCTCATAGGGGTTCTATTACTTTCCTCCAATATTTTTCATACTGAAATCAAATACATAACAAAACTTCGTCCCTCATAGTTATTTTGCATCATTAAATTTGTTTGTAATTGCCCAAACAAATCAACAATTTTCCTCTAGGTTAATAGTTTCTCTGTATTTACTGTATTTTTGAAAATATTTCTTAGTCTTAAAAACATTTTGTCAATAAGCATAGGTTTTTTCGTCTTAAGCTTTTGCTACCTTCCTCCTGCAACTTTTCACACTGAATTCAAACACATTGGGACAGAACACAAGTTCTGTCCCACGCAGTTATGTTATATCATCAACTTGTTTGTATTTCCCTTTTTTTCTTTTTCTTTTTTATTGTGGTACTCAAGCACTTTCTATGTAAGCATAGTTTTTTTCTCTACTCGTGTTGCTTTTCTACTTTTCATGCCAATTCCAATAACTTAAAAGGAAAATTCGTCCTTCATTGTCGTCCCATGTCATGAAATTGGTTTGTAATTGTGCAAACCCGCAACGTCGCTATCACGCCAATAATGTCATATATGACATTTTACAGGCGAATTACCAAAAACTGTTTGCTTAGCCGTTTCAAAATTATGGTCTACAGGGAATGTTGATCAGGAAGATCAAAGTGTGATTGAACATACCCTGCCTTGCAATAATTTTTGTCTCTCAAGACTCGTGTCACTTTCCTACTCTTCATGCAGATTCCAATACGCAAATAAGGCATAAATAAGTATTTTTTTTACCTATAGATAAGCATAAATAAGCAACTTCCGAAATAAGCATGGTCTTTGTCTCTACTCGTGTTACTTTCTTACTTTTCATGCCGATTCTGATATGAAAAAGCAAAATTAATCCCTCACTGTTGCGTAAAACCATCAAATTGATTTGTATTTGTGCAAACATGCAACATCGCTATCACACCAATAATGTCATATATGACGTTTTCCACGTGAATTGCCAAAAATCGTTTGCTTAGCCTTTCTCAAAATTAGGATCTATGGAGAATATTGATATGGAAGATCAAAGTGTGATTAAACGTACCACCCTGCCATGATGATCCTTCTTTTGAGAACAGTTAAGCAAACAGTTTTTGGTAATTATCTGTGAAGCGTGAAAAAGTCAGATACGATTTTTAGGCATGACAGCGAGGTAAATAGTTGGAACAATAGTTTTCTCTTTTTTTAATAGTTTTTTTCCCCGTCGATTTTAATAGTTTTTCTTTTTAAGTATGTAACGTATTTTTGAAAATCAGTAGTAGTTTTAAGACATACGTCAACTTAATATTTTTACTCTTAATATTAATTAATATTTATTAATATTAATTAATATTAATATAATTAATGTAAATTAATATTTTACTATTAATATTTTTAACTGTTTTACTCGTGCTACTTTTCATACTGAATACAAATGCGTAAAAAAGAATTTCGGTCATAGCTAATGTATATCACGAGCTTTTTTGAATGAATCTAAAATTTAGGATCAGGGTGCACAGAGAAGCGGAGGTGCACTGGATGCAGTGATTCCAGCCATTCGTCAAGTAAAGACAATCCTATTGAAAAGCCCAGAAGTATGCTCTCGGTAGCTCCTCGGATCATCCGTTCTCCAGCCTTCATTCTCCTGTCACTCAGTCTGTATTGAAGAACTACAGTCCAAGCTAACAGTCAAAATTGCATCATGGAATGTTGCTGGAAAACTACTGCCTAAGTTTACCGGATGTCCGATCTTTGTTCTTTGTCTGGTGTGATGGGTTTCTAGACAGGCACGTGCGCGGAATTTTTTTCCGGGGGCGGTGGGAAGTTATTTGACAATCCGAACTAGAAATGAAGAGAAACTCAGAAAAACTTAGAATTTTGGGGCGGCATGGTCCAGAGCCCTCCCCCCTGCATTCTTTCCCGTTCCCAAAAACATTTCCTGTGAAGTGATAATCGTTGTGTACTGGAATTTTCATCTACTCATAATCTATTTTTCCATCAAGCAAAGTCTACTCGTGGTAGGCCCTCTCGCGGTTTGACCCTGTTGATAAGATCTATCAGGTAATCTATTACAGAGTCGGAAAATTGTCTTGCAGTTAAGTATCGAATGTGGGCATATTCAAAGCTAATTTTCCAACCAATTGTCGTGATGACATTTCTGAAAAAAAAATTGTTTCTTACTCTTAAGTCAATAACCAAGTTGTTATTGCAATTTCAGGATGAAGACCTTAGCTGTCTCTAGCTTGGAAATTTCAATTAAGATCTGTCTGACCCCGAAAATGGTAGATCTCAAATTATGTTCTACGCTTGCCCAAGTCTTACCTGTGGCTGAAATGATCGAGGCTTCACATACGTTTAACAACCCAGATGTGTCTCAGCTGGAGTATTTCTATTGCTCTCCTGTGACTAAAGCTTCTTTATCAACTCAGTCCTTTCATATTATTTTTTTTCCCATCACATACCAATTCGCTATTCTTTTCAAACGAAGCCATAGTCGTGATTATCATCCATCAACTATCACAAGAAGGGTTCTTTATTCACAACTGGGATGCTGTAAATTTATACTTGCACCACTTATGCCTCATTCCCATCTTCAGAAAATTTGAAATCCTTTTGTACTTCTTGGTTGTCCAGGCGCAATTACAGAATTATAGTTTTGAAGTATCACAGCCGATAAAGCTGCAGTTCTTGTCAGAAAAGCCCACCATGGCATCGAAATGCGCAACTGATGGTGGGTTAATCCAGACCCTCTAATTACATGTGATTTTGTGAAATTTTGGTTATGATGATGGGCGGGCTGCAGAAAGTTACGTTCCAGAAAAGTTAATGATGTCCGTTTACGCTCGAAATCCAATTTGCCAAAGCCCTCGCCGAAGGTGGGGCCAACGATATTGCCTGTACAGCCAAGATTGTTAAATCTTCTCGCTCGGCTTTACAGCATCTTTGAGCGGAAAATATTTCTTCCACTGGCCTTCCCTGCATACTGAAAAATGGATTCGACTAGTCGAGAGAATAGTTTGCAGTCCCTAGTTTGTATCTTGAGAACTCCTTCCTCCAGGCCCTCAATACTAGGCTACAATTCGCAGTAAAAGACATTGGCTTCTTGGTTACGCCATCTATCATACACTCGTACATCAATAAGCTCAGGAAAAAGCAGTCTAATAGTTTCGACGGTGTATGTGGCACGCATATAGGCTTTGCTAGCGGCCTTACCCACCAGTATCTATCATTGTTACTACAGAGAATTCTCAAAAAAGCATAGTTCCTGACAGCACCGGTATTGGATTAACATAGCCCATTCTAAAAAAAAAAAGTAAAACAGCTGACTAGTTTTCCTTATATCGTCGGATGACTGTGTACACTTTTCTTGTAAGCTCTTTGAATCCCCTATGTTCAGCGAAATTATCCTCAGATGCACTATTTTGGACGATCATGTTGGGTTCAAAAAACATTCAAGGCGGACATATGTTCATAACATCATTGCGAATCTGCTTGTCAATGCAGATATAATCGGCAGCCTTCTTGAGGAGCCCTCAATGTCGGCAGAGCCTTTGAGCCTGGCATCTATAGCGACATTCTACCTAATACCTACAAACGCGGTATACCTGCGCGTATCTTACTACCTGTGTACAACAAGTACTGCAAAATCATGGCTGTCGTCCTTATTGCTTCTCCTTCAGGGTCTTATCCCTTTAAAGAAATGTTAAGAAACATGTACGTCAAGGTGACAAAACTTTGCCATCATCACCATAAAACCGCAAAGAACAATAAAGCTGTCGTTATTTCTCCGCAGGATCAACTCATCGATACTAATTTTTGCTGACGACATCCTCCTTGCATCCCACTCAATATCAATATTTTAGCAGAACTACGTATCCCACGTACAGAATTACAATGCGAATGGACTTTCATTTAATGAACCCAAGGGCTCGGCTCCTTCTTGTAAACAGATCAAAAATAAAGTTACCAAGAA
The DNA here is from genome assembly GCA_027921565.1 of Artemia sinica. Classification (NCBI taxonomy): domain Eukaryota; kingdom Metazoa; phylum Arthropoda; class Branchiopoda; order Anostraca; family Artemiidae; genus Artemia; species Artemia sinica. The sequence continues at coordinate 1,687,554 of JAPEVW010000025.1, read as the reverse complement.
ACCTCATTATTAATATTGATGATACAATGATTAAACGCCACGAGTCACTCATGTACCTGAGCCTTCTTTGTACGCCCACGTTGAAGGGGATAAACAGTCAGCCCTTATTCACCACTTCTTTTCCCGTCTTTGAAGGTAAAATGGAACGCTCTTTACTGAAAAGAAACGCCTTAATCGTCTCTTGCTTGCTCGGCCGGATAATGCTACGGTAACCCCTCAGCTGCTCGCGCTAGCTTCCTTTCGGAAAATCCTCACGACGTTCTACAGATATGCCAATCCCCTTTTGCGTCTCTTCTTGTGGCGCAGAAATAGCGTTATATCAAAAAAAGCAACGTATTACGGACTTTTTCCTAGCTGCTGATAAAAACTTGGCAATTTTAAGACTGATATAATCAATAATAATCATTTACATTGACCAATGTGATTTCATATTGTTTTACTTGAAGTGTAAAGTTTTCTGTTGTTTTTCTCTTTTTTTATATACTCCGTCCTTGTATTTTCTAAATCTTGACAGGTAATAAATCAATAACATCAATAATAATTCAAAATTGATTGCAAACGAAATGGTTGATAAAATATAATGGTATATTTGACTTCAGCATAAAAAGTTGCATGAAAGACTCTTTCCAAAGCAATTAAAAAATAAACCATAAACGTCAAAATCATATGCAGCGTAATAGCACTGCCTAAGTGAAGAACGCTGTTTGCAAAATGTATTTTTTTTCTTTTTGGTCTTAGCCCAGGGCACTTCGAATCGAAGGATTTGTTGTAGAAACTTCACAAAGGGCTCATTCGATTGAAAATTGAAACGGCTAGTGTCCTTTTTAACAGTCGAAAGTGATTGGAGGGCAACTAACCGCCCTCCCACGCCCACCCTTTCCCCAAACACATCCAATCAACATATTTTGAGATAGCCACTTTGTTCAACGTAGTCGAAAGGTACCGAAATCATATCTTTGAGGATTACAACCCCCCCCCCAGCCTTCAGGGCGAAGGTTGTAAGTTATGCCCTGGGGGCATATAAGGCTTTTATAGAAAGCGTTGCCGTAGAAACTTCAAAAAGGGCTCATTCGATTGGAAACTGAAAAGACTAGTGCCTTTTTTATTAGTCGAAAGTGATCGGAAGGAAAATGCCCCTCCCCCTCCCCCCAAGCCAATTATTTCGCCAAACACTTCCAATCAAAATCTTGAGATAGCAATTTTGTTCAATGTAGTTGAAAGGTCCGAAAATTATGTCTTTGAGGATGACAACCCCCCCCCCCTAGCCCTCAAGGCAAGGGTAGTAAATTAAGCCCTGGGGGGATATAAGGTTTTTACAGAAAGCGTGGTCATATAAACTTCGGAGAGGGCACATTGGATTGGTAATCAGAAGCTCTAGTGTCCTTTTTCAGAGTCAAAGTGATCGGAGGGCAGCTAACCCCCTCCCCCCGTGTGTGTGTATGTGTGTATGTACTGCAACTACTGCTGCTCCTACTGTTACCACAACTACTATTACTACAACCACTAAAACTAATACTTGTGTAGCAAATACTGCTAAAGCTGAAGATATTGAAAAAAATATCTGAGGAAACACTGAGGGGAAATTTGAACTAAATCAAAACATACTATGTTAAACTACTCCAACTACTACTTCAATCGCAACAACTTGTAAGGGTTAGAGTATTAAGGTGAAAAGGATGTCAAAAGGGTGTCAAAAGCACACATCAACAATATTTTCGGAACGGCTTAACGTGTCAAGGTGAAACTTCGGGGGCATCATGAAAGCGATGTTCAACTGACCAAAAGACAATTTCCACATGCTACTACCGCTAATAATTCTGCTGCTAATACTACTACTAATACAACACTACCACTGCAACTACTTTTACTACCGCGAAATTACTGTTATAATAGTACTATTAAGGCTAAGTCTATTAATATAAATTTGAGAGAATATTGATGGCAAACTCAAACTAACAAAAGAGACAATGTGCATTTAGATTGTAAAAATAGCGTATCTTAAGAATTGATTTTTGTATTGAGTTGGAACTCTCAGAGAATATTTAAAGGGAAGATCAATTGAACAAAAGGCAATATATGCACACTACTACTAATACTACTGCAAATCCAACATTTACTAGTTCTACTACTAGTATTGCTATTGCTCCAACTGCTGCTTCTATCGCAACTACTTGTAAGGTTAAGGGCATTAAGATGGAAATTAAAAAAAAAATACATTAATATACAGGTTATCAAAAGAGCAAATCGACAATATCCTAGCAATGGCTAATTGTATTAAGTTGAGCAGTTATACTACTGCTGTGACTACTATTACAATTATGCCTAAGGGTATGAAGGTGAAAGTTTCAGAGAATATATCTGAAAATTTCTTCTGTACGGATGACAACTTGCCATCCTATGCAGGTTGTCAAAAGGGCATATCAGCAATATCTTAGGAACAGTTTCGTGTGAAATTAAAACTTACAATGCATGTTGTGGGGGATGTTGAACTAACCAAAAGACAACATTTGCATCCTAGTACTACTGCTTCTACTCCAGCCACTACTACGAATGCTACTATTATTATTATTGCTACTACTACTACTGCTACTAAAGCTACGACTACTACTATTAACTCTACACCTACTGCTACTACTATAACTACTGGTACTACTACTACTAATAAGCCTAAGAGTATCAAGGCAAAAATTTTGGGCAATATTGTAACTGTATTGAAATAAATCGAAACACACTATGCCGATACAGGTTGTTAAGAGGGCGTATCAGCAATGCTTCAGGACCGCTTGATGGTATTAAGTTAAAAATTTCATCGTGTATTGAAGGGGATGTTGAAAAAAAGGGTGCTGTGGGCTTACTAGTAATAATGCTATTATTGCCACTACTATTATTACTACTGCACAAGCTAAGGGCATTAATATGAAGCTTTCAAGGAATATTTAGGTGGATGTAGAACTAAACCAAAACGAACTATGATCATGTAGATTGTCAATAGGGTGACAAAGCAATATCACAATAACGGCTTACATTATTAAGTTAGACCTTTCAGGGTAAGTTGTAACAGATTTTGAACTAGCCAGAAGACACTATGTGTATACTTTTGATACTACTTGTATGGTTACTGTGACTAATAACGCTTAAGGGCATTAAGTTGAAACGTTTAGGGGGAGTTTCAATTAAACGAAAAAACTATACGTAGGCAAGTATTAAAAGGGCATATTAGCAATATCATAGGCAGCGCTTCTCTATCATAGCAAGTAAAATCATTGATATTTTTAAGGAGCTAATTTGGTCGGAAATTAAAAGTTCCAGTACCGTTTTTAAGAGTCAAAAGTGATTGGAGGGAAATCAGCTCTCCTCTTTAGCTCATAATTTTCGTAACACTTCCAAAAAAATCTTAGATAGTTATTTTGTTCAGCATAGCTGAACGGTCTTGTAACTGTATCTCAAGGGCTATTGCGTAGGTCAACCCCCCAGAGTTTTGCAATTTGACCATTATGTTTAAAAACTAAATGTTGCCTTGTGATTAAATCAAAAAGCACTGTGTTAATGCTAATTGCCAACAGGCCATCTCAGCAGTATCCCAAGGACGACTGAGGGTATTATGTTCAAACTTTCGGGGCTACTTCTATTACTACTTCTGCTCTTAAAATTTAACTAAATCAAAAGAGTGTAAGTGTATTCAAGCTGTCAAAGAGCATAGATAGATTTTTTGCAAATCGTATCAAGTTTTATATTTTAGGTCAACTAGGGGAGGTATAAAACTAAATTAAACACTACTATTTATGTCCAGATTTTTAAAAGGGTGTATCTTGTTAAAAATTGTTCAAAAATTTTCTCCAGCATACAAATAGCAGGCCAAATTATAAATTCTTAAAGAAAAACCGAAAAGATTAAAACAATTATTTTCTTTTACCCTGAAAAGACTATATCAATACTAAACAAAAAGAAATTAATTTAAAAAAACTTTTTCCACAAAATAAGTTTTTCAAAGAAAGTAAAGAACTCCATTAAACCAAATATGAGAAAAAATAAAATCAAATAATCTACCAAGCGTAAAACTACCACAAATCAGCATCGATAAATAAATGAAACCCAAAACGAACAGAAATTACAATAAATAACCGAGTCAAACGGAAAACCAGCAGAAATTAACATGAGTAGGGCTCAAAACCTCAAAGCCTTCCCAAGGCCAGAACACAATTTGCACTTTACTGAAAAAAATTTTTTAATGTTTCCACTTATATAACTTTAATAAATCAAATATTATTAACATTTTAAGGAATAAATATCACCAATTGTATATTAAACTGACAATGCACATTCATTTGTATTTTTACTTGGTTTGGTTGTATTTATAAATTCAGCGTAAATTTCACTTGAAAGATAAAGAATGTTTTTTTGATAATTGTAAAACCATTTAAAAATCAATAGTATGATAACTTTTTGACAAGGAGAAAAAAAAAGAAAAAATTAAAGCCAAAGGAACAAAGATTTCGAGATTTGGTTTAGGTTGCTATATTCAAAAGTACAAAAAAAGTACAAAAATGTACTAAAAAGTACAAAAATTAGTAGATTGATCATACTACTACTACTACTAAAAACTCACTGCAGCACAAAGCCGCGTGAGGCCAACACAGCTAAGCACGCTCCTCCTCCTTCCCAATCTATTCAAAACCTTCCTCTTGTACTCATCCAGGAATTTCCCATTTCCCTTAAATCTTTCTTCCGACATCCTTCCACCCAACTCGGGGAAGAACTGTTTTTTGTATGGCTCTAGACGGTTGGCCGATCTTCGTACAGATTCATCATACTGGAGTATTTTTCAAATATATTTATGTGATAGATAGTGATAATTTACTATAAAGAACAATCTTGTCGAACAAATTACCCTATAGATAAATGTGCACACAAGTCTAATAATAACAAGCATGTAAGGAACAAAGGCCCAAGCTGACGACCATTAAACTATACTGATCAACCAGAAAATATAAAGTCTATGCAGAATAATTTTGAAAACAGCACAATGTAAATAGGACATAACATCTTAGAAATAAAACTAAACAAAAACCATAAAAATCAAGACAATAAAGAAACTCAATTAAAACATGAAAATCTCCAAAATAAAGACAATAGCCCCCCCCCCCTAGAAACAGAAATTAAAAACATAAAAAATTATTATACACAAGCCACTCAATAGCTGAATCGACAGAATCCTCTACGTTTAACTCCATAATTAATCTATGTCCACTCTTTGTAGGTAAATACATTAAATCTACAGCTTAATATATGGCAAAAAAAAGGTAGCGACGTGAATCGAAGAAAGCCAGCATTTAGTTTAGGCGCAAAAGCAGATTTACAACCCCCTCAACCACCGACTGAGACTTGATGATTTTTTATGATTAACCCAATATTTTCAATAATCATCATTACTGCCCTGTATTTGCTGTTATTGCAAACTTTCCACCCTCCCCCCCTCCACCTTTTAATTCTTCAAAAATTCTACATACATCCAAATATTAATAAAAAGAATTGTATCACAACAGGAAATATAGTGTTTGAAGCATACAAAATGTAGGTTCTGTTTCCTTCTTTTTTCTTTTTTACAATAAACGTTTCAATATAATTGACCTACCATTGACTGAAGACGACGTTGTAGCTCTTCCAACAGCATGAGACCCACTTTGTTTCGAAAAATTGAAAGTTCTGACCGATGTGGTTAGACCATCATTTCTTCCATTCACTACTTGGAGACTTTTCGATACATCTGGAGTGCAATGTGAATTGTTGAGTTCAAGCGTTTTCGACGCCGTATCAGGAGTAAGAGAAGAATGGATAGTCGTGGTTGCTGCTCGTGTCTTAAATGTAAATTTAGTTTGCCTTTTAATTTCCATGGAAGGAGTATCCCCCATTTTGTCCATTGACAAAGGCACTGCTGAAAGGCCAGTATCTGAGTCAAGATCTAAGCTTTTTCTGGCATTTGAAACAAAAGAGAGTGATCTGCGTAAAGGCCTGATACCATTAACAGCAGGTGAGGAGTCAATAATTTCATCCTCCACAGATTTCGACGGTGACGCAGCAGACGACTCCAAGTCTCTCTTCTGTCCAATAAGGTCAAGTAGTTCAACATAGTATTTTTTTGAGAGCTTACAAAGCTCACTGGATGGCATTGATTCTAAAATATTGCAAATATCTTCCATAATTCTTAGTCTTCGTTCTTTTTTTTGCATATTCTCTTCTGAATTATTTGACTGAGCGATTACAGGCAAACTGGATTGAGGTGCTGGTAGCGATTTTGAGGCAGCTTTTTCTGCATTTTCTTCAACTTCTTCATTGCTTGGTGTTTGAGCACCATTGGGTGTCTAAACAAGAAATAAAATAAATAACAAAGTCTCATTTTAGATTCTTTGAATAGACAAAACATAAGTAAAAATATTGTTAAATAAATCATTTTTTAGATTAGATTCAATAAGTACCTCATTTTTTAAGAAGTTTCGAAAATAGCTTTACGTTGTTTTTCCCATACCCCCTCCCCTTATCTTTGAAGCAACGGTGAAGGAAATAAACATAAGCTATTGTTTTTAAGTTTAAATGTCGAAATGTTATTTTACTTACGTGGAAGTATTTTAAGATTAAAAAAATACATCTGTGACAAAACGGGCCAGCCTTTTGTGACATCTGTCATAAGAGATCGCTGATGAAGATACCTTGGCCACGTACTGCATATGGACAATCTCCAGCTACCAAATGCAACGATCCACTAGCAACGAACAGGTTTACACCGGAGAGACAGACCCAAAAAAAACCTGCGCCGAAAAACCGGCAGTATTAAATGAAAGAGAAGATTAGTATCTCCTTCCTGATGCCCTGGATGTCCTTTGAGACACTGGCAGATATAGGGTCTAATATAAGAGAAAAAAATGGTTAGCCTAAGAAAAGTTTGCTTTTTTTGTGGCAGTATCATAACGAAAACTTTTTTTGCGTGGGTGTTTTTTTGTTGTTGTTTTTTCTTTTTTTATAGGCAAGCAGCACGCATATAACGTCATAAACCAGTAACATGTCATAAACAGAAATTATTCTGTATATGAAAGTGGCTGTCCCCTCCTTAATGCCTAGCTCTTTACGCTAAAGTTTTTATTGTTTAAAAAAAATGGAGTTGTGAGAAAGCGTCAAACTTTAGCGTAAAGAGCGAGGCGTTGAGTAGGGGACAGCCCCTTTCATATACGGAATAATTTCTGTTCGTTTTAAGTTTTAATGTCGCTCCTTACTTTCAGTTAAAAAAAAAAAAAATTATTTAATTTCCGAAAGTATTTGAATTCATGCAGGTTCTGATTCTGGCTCACCGCACATGAATGGTTGAAAAAAAATATACATATTAATTTTACTTTTTTTGGTTAAATGGCTTTCTCGAAAGTTGTTTAATTTTATTTACGAACGTTTTATTAGTAATAAAATACGTAACTTACGAATTAACTTTTGTAACGAACTTCTATATTCGTATATTTTTATTACGTATATTAGGGGGTTTGATACCTAGTCAATACCTCGCTCTTTACGCAAAAGTTCGAATTTTGTTCCAATTCTTTAAAAACTACCCCTTAATCACAAAGGCCGTTAATCAGAATAAATAGCTCTTATGACAGTATTAAAAAAAAACTTTAGCGTAAAGAGCGAGGTATTGACTAGGGGGCGAACCCAATCATAAACGTAATAATTTCTGTTCGTTTTAATTTTTGATGTTGCTCCTTACTTTCAGTTGAAAAACTTGTTTTTTTTAATTTAATTTCTGATCTTTTTTTTAATTAATGCTGGGATATCCGGCGCCCCCTTCATAGCATTGTCCCTTCCCCCATGAAAACTTCCTCTATGGAAAGATCCTCCCACGTAACCACCGACCCCCCCCCCACTACCAGAAAAAAATCCCCCTGAAAACGTCTGTATACTTCCCAATAACCAATACTATATGTAAACATTGGGCAAAGTTCATAACTTGCAGCCCTTCCCCGGGGACTGTGGGGGATTCAGTCATCCTCAAAGACATAGTTATTACATTTTTCGACCATGCTGAACAAAATGGCTTTCTCAATATTTTAATCGGGTGACTTTGGGAAAAAAATCAGCGTGGGAGGGGGCCTAGCTGCCCTCCATTTTTTGGGTCACTTTAAAAGGGCACTAGAACTTTTAATTTCCGTTCGAATGAGCCCTCCCGCGATATCCAAGGACCACTGGGTCGATACGATCACCTCTGAAAAAAAAAAAAAATAAACACACATCCGTGATCTTTCTTCTGGCAAAAAATACAAAGTTCCACATTTTTGCAGATAGGAGCTTGAAACCTCCACAGTTGGGTTCTCTGATACGCTGAATCTGACGATGTGACTTTCATTAGGGTTCTATGACTTTTAGGGGGTGTTTCCCCCTTTTTTCATAAATCAGACAAATTTATGTAACTTATAATGGGCAGAACTAAACGTGATAAAACTTATATATATGAAATCAGCATAAAAATCTGATTCTTTTGATGTATCTATTGGTATCAAAATTGCGTTTTTTAGAGTTTCGGTTACTATTGAGCCGGGTCACTCCTTACTTACAGTTCGTTACCACGAACTGTTTGATAACGCGAGAAATTTTGAGATGGCTAGGACACGTTCTACGGATGAACGACAACAGATTACCAAAGATAGTCCAAAGAGCGTCAACCACCTAGGGTCAAATAAAAAGCAGGTCCTCCCCAAATGGATTGGGAAGAGGTCACAAGAATTGACTTAAAGGGAATTGAGACTTCTTGCGATGGTGTAAAGAGGGTGGATTGGGATGACGGAGGACCGTGCGCAGCTGTGTTGGCCTCAAGCGGCTTGGTGATGCAGTTAGTTGTTAGTAGTAGTAGTAGCTAAATATTTACGCTTTGCCAATTGCAAGTAAACGGAGCGATTCGGCATTGATTGTTCTATGTTTTTCTAGATACTTCACACATGTGCTTTTCCCCCCACAGATAAGAAAAAGCGGCTGAGCGAATCCAGGTTAATTTTTAACAAAAAAAAAAAACATTTGTTACTGACATCAAGCTTCACAAAAAATATAAACATTTTGATCTCAGACTCTTATGAGTTCAGTAGTTTTTAAGTTACTAGTATTCTAGCCTGTTCTGACAATTTGAAGGTTTTGAAAACTGCAATTTTCCTCTACTTTGGTATAAAACAGGTAGATAATACAGTATCTGCAAAGTCTTGATGCACAGAGGGATTGTTTGAATAATGGCTGGCTTTTGAATAATGCTGTATCATTGAAGTTGAAATGCCCACAGATACTGTCTGAACATGATTTTAGGTATTCGTGTGACTAGCCGTATAGCAGACGATAAACGGTACGATCAACGTGATTCGACCCCTCTTTGTACGGCTATAATTGAAGAATGTTGAAAATGTGAAGACTCCGTTTAACAAATGAAGGATGATAGATTTTTAAAGATCATGCTTTTAGCCATCCGCCTAAGCCCAAACGAATTCGTCTTCGAATGGCCTGGGAAATAGACATAAAAGAGATTTAAAGGAAAGTAGAGATTCATGTTAAACGATAAAAAGTGAAGTTTCGAATAGGTTGGGACGAAGGAGGAACGTGCACAGTTGTCTTGGCCAAAGGAGATTGATGCTGTAATGAGCTGTTAGTAGTGGTAGTAGCATTAAAACTAAAATTCGAATACAGCTTAAACTAGGTTCTCTAGTAGTCCATTTTTTTTCTGAGCAGAAGGCGAAATTGTTTTCTACAATATTTCCAAATTTAATGGAGACCCAGTAAAGACAAAACTACTATTATTCATTTTTTTGATATTTATTTTTGTAACAAACCAGTATTTTGTTTATGCCTTTAAAAGAATCTGTCTATCCCTGACGAAGCTATCCCAGCAATTTTGATGGTAAATTTTCACAGAAGTAATAAAAAATAATAAAAAATTAAAAAGTATTAGCCACTACGGTATAATTTTTTGGCTACAACAGTTTTTAGAACAAAGGATCTTAATTCGTAGAACTGTAATCATAATTCTAATCATTACGAAGTTTATATAGAAACTGAAGACAGTATCGGGTCTGCAATAATATTTCTATCAATATCCCAATTCCTAATAATCTAAATAAGGCCCACCTTACACCGAAATAAAGCCGAAAAATAGCGTACTGACGCTTCAGCTTAAAGTCAATGTTAAATCTAAGTCAATGATTAGATGCTGAACACTTATCAAGTACAAAAAGAGGGATGAGAGAGATGAATGAGAGAGAGAGAGGAAAGACAAAGAAGGGGGAGAGAAAAGAGAATAGACCTTAAAGAGAAAAAATAGAACAAGAAAATAATCCGATATTTGAGATTCAAAACCTCTCCATTAACTGTATAATATCAATAACTGATGTAATATTACTCAATCAAAAAACACAATAATAGTTTGTAAGAGAGTAGGACTACTTTGCCAGCAGATTCTAAGATTCATTCATAGCTTTCAGAATGTCAAAGTATAAAAGTATTTTCTATACCTTTACTGCATGAATTTGGAAAAACAGAGAACTAATCGATAAACCATGAATTTGATGATATCAGAACCTTTAAAAGTACTATGTAATACGATTGTATATACAGATTCACTGTTGAAGAAACCTCATAGCCGCAAATATGCCTAACCCTGCATAGGGAATCAGAGAATCTCTGGATAGGGTATCACAGAATCGTTCATAGACAGAGTGGGTCTTACGCCTCAATAAGCAGGTTATAAGGTCTGATTATAAATTTTGAGGATATCTTTCAGACTATTTTTAGAGATCTAAGGGATCTACCTAAGATATACATGCAGGAAGGGAAGGAAGGGTTCTGGTGCATATACTCTCAAAAACAACCTCTAAATAATAAAAAAAAAAATCCAAAGATTGCCTATATTTTCCATATAATTCACCGTCTTGCGGTTTCTCGAAGTTGCGCCCTCCCCTCAAACAAATTTCTGCCTTTTTCCTCTTCCTTCTGTGTTCAGGTGTTCAAATCTACATTTCTCATGCCTGAATGAAGCAATAAGGAGAGTTGATAAGCCTTGAATTCATCTAAATTTACTTCAAAACATTTGAGCGTTGGAAATTCATGCCTCAGCGGATCTTTATTGAAGCGTCCATGCCAATGGGATTCAGTACCTCTGTGGTAGAATGCAAGCAGCAATTTGCCTTTCTAAAAGTCTCCTTCAATCAATTTCGAGCAAACCTCTGCATAAATCCTGCTACCAAACATGGCTCTCCGAGTTACATTTTGATTCCGACAACCCTTTCGGCACTATTCCAGATGATTCAGGAAAGAGCGAGTAGGGATGGCTGTAGCAACACCGAAGCAAATAATTTTTATTTAATAATTCACTCTAATTATAACAACATCAAAGACTGACTGCTAACTTTAAGGAAGTCATCTGGCGTCAATGTCTTTTGCCAGTACCTCCACTCAACTCCTTCTAAGGAGCTCGCTCCCCCTGTGCCAACATTCCTCAACTTAAGAATCGCAATCTCCTGGAATATATTAAGGGGACAAGAGAAACATGTAGGCAATAACCTTGCTCTTAATATCTGCATTGATAAAGATCGAAAAACAGAGAGCTATGACTTACAAATTATGAGCCTGCGACTCATCGGGCAGTATTGATGTGCTTGTCCCTTTGATACATTATCAGATTATAATTATTTGCATTGGCACTGTGATATATTTCTAGTATATTACATAAACAAAACACTTACAGCATTAAACTCCTGGGGCTCAAAAGATTCAGCCCGTTCTTCAAAACAATCGTCATCATCAAAAAAATCTTTGAAATCTTCTACAGAAAGTTCTTCGCTATAGTCTCTTGCTGAAAGAAAGAAAAAAAAACTTCAAAATACAATATCATTTGCCCAATGCCCGAAGTTTACGAGACATGCAAACAAAATCTAGAAAACCGTCAATTATGCGAAGAGATACCGTTTATTATAACTTGATTAACATAGTATATTGCCCGTTCTATGCGCTTTAGAGGATAAATAACGAAAACGCTAAATTGAGCTCTATATGTTTTTCAACTTAAATGCTGATTTTCATGCTGAATCGATCGGAAAAGTTTATTGGCCTTTACCTTTTCAATCCATGACTCAAGAAAGAAAAAAATTCGGTGTCTATTAAGCAATCATATATTATATTTCTGACTTCCTATTTTCTTTCAGTACCTATTCAGTTCAATTGACCCGTTTCCTTATCATGAGATTAGCTATATTTTGAAAAAAGAAAATCCAATCTTTTTAGGCTTTCACGTAAAATTAGGCTTTCTCCATGTGCTCCTTCAGCACAAGGACAAAACAGAAAGTTTATGGATTACCTCCAGAGAAACAGTAAAATCAGTCATCTCTCTACAAAGGGTACCGGCTGTAAGTCTAGCCTTCTTTTCCGTAGTTTCTAAACTTTCGGGAGTTTTGTCTAGCACTTATAAAGATTCATTATCATAGATTTTCCTCCATATTAATATACTATGTTCACTCCCCCCACTCTAATCAAAGGGCATGAAGAAAAGAAATTCAGTGGACATGTTGCAATCTAACATCAACTTATCTATTCTGGGACACCATTCTTTTAGACATTTTCAATTATCTTAAGGATGACTGCTTGTCATTACTAACTGAGACAGTAAATCAATTAAACTTGTACTTTTCATCCATTAGTCAAAGCTTATCCCCCTTAAGGGACATCTTCCCTTTTTTTCTCTTACAAATTTGTCTTATTTTTATCCAATTATACAAACACCATATTGAAATTGGAAACAAAAATCGCTTCTTTCAAAAGACCATACTTTGTCCATACTTTGCCTACACTGGCACCTGTTTACACTTTTTCCTTTTACAACGCATTCTTTGCTCAGTTGTTATATATAATATCGATTTATGACGTTGATTTTTTGCGAAAATTTTGTTGTGTTTTATTTAATAAACAAACGACCCTAGCTGGGCCTTCTTTGCCTGGGATAGTTGATTTGGAGTAGAAATGAATTTCCTCTTACCTGAACCATATCGTCGGTAAGGTTCCGTTACAACAGGTTCATTTAATTATTAAAAAATGTCTCATTTCTTTAAAAATATAAGAATAGGTGAATAATCTACAGCATACAGAAACATAGAAGGAAAAATCATAGTGATCTCGAGACTGAGATAAGATACTATAGTGTTTATTTCCAAAAACCAAAACATTCACCTCCAAACTTAATTCAAATTATTTCCGAAGGTCTGATTCCCAGAAATATTATTTCCTAGTTTATAATAGTTTTTTTCTGTAAATTTTATACTTTACTCTTTTCCTTCTTTATCTGAACATGGCTTGGTCATTTTCAGAGGCCTTTAGCGTATCCAATTAGGTCTAAGTAATTAGGTAAAGACCCCAGGACTAAGGGGGCAGTACTCCCCTCATTTATAGCATAAATTATGATTGTTTGAAATTCAAAGCTGCTCTTCACTTTCATACATAGAAGGTTTTTTTTTATTTCAACTCATTTTTAAATCGTAATCTTGAATATGAGGAGGGTCGGGATTACCGTGCCCGTCAAACTCTATTGCTTCCGCCAAAGATTGTTTTTCAAATGGTTAGATTTGAAAATAAAACGCTGTTTCAGCGATAACACAAGTTTTTTTTGTTCTTTGATTGATTCTTTGAAAGAAAATACGTTCTAAAGATCTAAGAAAAATTCAATCCTTTTCATTGTGGTTCCCCTAACAAGCAGCACAAGAAAAGTATGTTATGTACGATGAAAGTGATAAAATTTGTAATGGCTAATTAATAGTTTAAATTTAATGTTTCTACTTTATTGAATTGAAAAAGAACAAAAAAATACATGTACAGAATACAGGAATTTGGGAACTGTCAAAATATATATTGCGTCAATACCTTTCAAATCTCGTGGATCATCTAAAGTGAGCGGTATATCCTCATCTTCTTCATCACTGTCAAATGTTAACCGATTGGGTTTTTTATCATTCATTTTTGCGTTAAAAACTATACTTCCATCATCACTTAAACATTCTTCTATTTTTTCATCGAATATATTCTTATGAGTTTCTTCAGGCGAAGTTTCATCCAAAAGCGACTTCTCCAGTGTCAAATTATCACACGTTTCCTCCGTTTCCTTGGGGGGCTTAAAAGTCTGAATAGGAAGCATTTCAATGGTTTGCATATTTGCAATGATATTATCATATTCAGCATCTAATGTATTTGGTGGCTCACTATCCCAATCACCCCAAAATTTTGTCTTTTCTTCTAAAACAGACAATTTTGAAGCAGGCGGCGTAACTGGTGGTTTATTCGAGTTCAAAGATCCCTCTTTTGAGAAGAAGGGGACTTTTGGCTTAAATTTGGAGGCAGAACTGATCCCAGTTGATGCTTTACTGGAAGAGCCAACATCGCTAACAGTTGAATCGGCAGAAATACTTTGCCTCTTAGCTAGAAAAATCAACAAAAATCTACATTTTACGCTGTATTTGATGTAAATATGCTATACATCGATAGCATACTGTTGGCTATATACCACTATGCACGGGACACAAAAAGGCCGTATCCAGAGACAGGGAAAGGGAGTCCCCATAAAAAATCCAAGAATCGCGGAAAGTTATTAGCATTTCCTTTGAGCAAAATCTCATTTTGACCCCTCCCCCTGATATTTCCTGTTTTTTACAAGTATTACATACAGAATAATCTCTGCTTGTTTTAATGTTGCTCCTTGCTTTCAGTTGAATAAACTTTTTTTTTTATATTTAATTTCTGATCGTTTGTCACATCATACCCTGGCCTAACTAAGATATGATGTGGGGTATCGGCAACATAAACCCCCAATTTCTTGCCGATAAATTGTATATATCTATAACTATAAATCGGTCGGTAGCATCCTGCTTTTTCATTTTTTTTTTTTTTTTTTTTTTTTTTGCTTAAGAATTAAAACTGTAGATCGTAATGAAAATTTTGGACAAAATTTGGATAGTCAAAATTTTCGATGAACTATAGGTTTGTTGAATAAGTCCTTAATAATATTTTTACTAAAAAATTTCTGGAGGACGGAAAGGGGTATTATTGTTCATATGGATAGAAATCCTGCGTTAATTTTGATCTTCTATGTGGCTGAAGCCATCACGACTTCTACAATAAGATTCTCTGACGTTTAAATGTGGCATATTACATACGTGTGTTTAAATATATTGAAAAATTATATATAAAAAGGGAAAAAAATATCGCTATTTAAAATCGCAAAAAAACTCCTGGTAGCAACTCCCTCCCAAGAAATTTCCTAGTGAGACTCATGATCCTCCCCCTCGCCCTTTTCAATTGTTTTCAGTGTTACAATGGGAGGGGTATAATAGCCCCCCCCCCCAAACCTCCTAGTTCCAATAATAAAGGGCGTAAACTACAAATATTCCCAGAAATCAAGAGAGATTAGGTAGAAATTTCTGCCCCCCCCCCCCTTCCTCAAAATTCATTCGAAAATCACCTGAAAGCTCATTGAAAGTCAAGATATTTAGGATTTAGAATGTACTTCTCGGGGCATCTGTCCACCGCCCCTCTTTCATAATAATTGAAGCGCACTTACCAACCACTGTGTACAATTTCATGAAATATCAGGCAAATTAAGTTTTCTGCAATAAGAAGGGAATTATCACCCCGCAGCATCCTTGTTCAGGCTTAGTCTGAAATTTCTAAATGAAAGAAGATGAGAGATTATCTCCTACCCTCTGCTGTACCTCTTTCTATATTTATTTCAAGGATCATGAAGAGTTAGACAATTTGGACGTTCAGATGCGGGTTTTTAGGCATCTGCCCAACACCCCACCAAAAGATGACCCGCTCACAATAGATGATGCGCAATTATACATAAAGAACCACAATTTTATGAAAAATCTAGTGAACCATTTCAGTTAAATCTAGCAGTAAGATAAATGTCGTAGTAACTATTTATCTTGTATCGACTACGTGATTTTTCAGGAACGAATGTGCTACCATGTGACTTTACTTCCTCTGCAGCTAGGAAACTCAATATATAGATTTTTGATATTTTTTTAAGCGTTTGGCAATCTCTGTATTTTCAGTGGATAGCAACTTGGTCCTCCTCGTAGTTTGGTGCCACCAAAACACCAACTTGCCATGGCACAACCTTTCTGGTCATTTAAAGAGAGCACTAGAACTTTGCATTTCCATTCGAATGAGCCCTTTCAGAATATTCTAAAACCATTGGTTCGATGCGATCACCCCAGGGAAGAAAAAGTAAAAACGAATAAACGTGCAACCATGATCTTTCTTCTACGCAAAAAAAGAAGAAAATTACACATTTTTTATATAGTAGCTTGAAGCCTCTTAAGTAGGGTTCTCTGATATGGTGAAACTAATGGTTTAGCTTTAACTAATATAAATTGGCTTTGGGTGGGGTTGCCCCCCCCCTTTTAAAAAATCAGGCACAGATTTTAAGGATATTTTTTTGCGCAATATGTAATTTTATGGAAAAATTTCAAGATTTTACTAGAATTTACTCAATTCTAGATTAGAAAATTGTTTAATAAAATATAGAATTTTGACGGAGGAACAGGCCGGATTTGGAGAATAGTATAATGCTACGCATTTGGCATTTGTCCTTAAGGCGCTTGTAGAAAATATGAACATAGGAAAACAGGCTATAGCATTGTTCATGTATATTTTCTAACCGATTTATGAGAAAACAAGCCCCTTGCGTTTGACCAAACAAAAGAGGGATGATCCCCGCAAGCCGTGGATTACGGAGACAATAATAGACAAGATAAAAAAAAGGAACTTGTTATATGAGCAATCTCGTAATAGTCAGGATGACGCAGATTTTGCAGAATTCAAACGAGTGAGAAATAAGGTGAACAGTATGAGAAGGCAAGCAAAGAAGAAGTATTTTGAAGAAAAGTTTTCTGACAGTAAGGGAGAAACCAAAGCCACATGGCAGGTTATTAATGACTTTATGGGAAATCGGAAAAGTAGTCAGTCGCCGTGCATTGATATAAATGGAAGTTATATGAGTGATAAGAATGTAGTCGCGAATTATTTTGGCCAGTTTTATTCTCGGGTTGGCTCGTCTGTTCAAGAGAGTGTAAGGTGTGCAAGGGAAAATTTTCTTAGCGAGGAATTCGTGGACTCTCGTGCAGATACTGTTGAATTCCAGTTTGAAAAGTGCAAAAGTGATGAAGTGATTAAAATAGTGAAAATATAAAATCGAATTATGCTGGGATAGATGGGTGAATCTGAGAACTTTTAAAGCTGTTTTAACGTATATACTACCATGTATTCTCCATGTTATCAACTTATCTATAATATAAAATCGAATTATGCTGGGATAGATGGGGTGAATCTGAGAACTTTTAAAGCTGTTTTAACGTATATACTACCATGTATTCTCCATGTTATCAACTTATCTATAGAAACAGGGACCTTTCCAGAACCGTTGAAGCAAGCTAAAGTAATCCCGCTTTACAAAGGGGGTGCCAGATCAGATGCCGGAAAATGGAGACCAATATCGATACTGCCTTTATTGTCAAAAATTTTGGAAAAGGTGATTCATCGCCGTCTATATGACCATCTCATGAAACATAGCCTACTCAGTGACACCCAATTCGGGTTTCGAAAAGGTCATTCCACTAGTCATGCTGCCATTCATCTTGCTGATTTTGTAAACAATTGTTTGGAAAATGGTGAAATCCCTCTTACAGTATTTTTTGATTTTAGGAAAGCATTTGACCCGGTAGATTTTAAAATCTTATTGTAAAGATTAGAATGCTTAGGTATTAAAGGAGTGAATTTGAAGTGGTTTGAAAGTTATTTGTGTGGGAGGTCAATTAAAGTGATGATTGATGATGTTTTATCTTCTCCTTATCAAGTGTCGTGTGGTGTGCCCCAGGGATTGGTCCTTGGCCCACTTCTGTATCTGGTTTATGTGGAAAGTATGAGGTTTTATCTTCCAGATTGTTGCTTGACGTCATTTGGTGATGACACTGCTGTTACTTTTTCTAGTCGTTGTTTGGATAGTCTTGTTTCAAAAGTGAATTGTGTTCTAAGAAATTTCCATGTGTTTACTAGTTTGAGTTTGTTATGAGTAAATGTTACTAAGACTAATTTTATTTTATATTCTAGAGTAGACAAGCCCAGTGATGTTGATGGTAGAATTCTGTTTAATATTAAGCCTGTAGTTCAAGTTCAGTAAATTCGGTACTTCGGTTTTTATATTGATTGTAATTTTTCGTGGAAACTGCCACAGTGATGTTGTCGCAACAAAGATTGCACGTGGCCTTGGAGTGATTCGTCGTTTTAAAAATGTTTACCACAAAAAGTTTTATTGCTTTTATACAAAGCTTTGATTCATCCATATGCTTCGTATGGGTGTATGTTATGGGCAAGCAATTTTTATATGAATTTTAAACGTGTTCAGACTCTTCAAAATAAAGCAATGCGTCTTATTAGTGGGTATATTGAAGGTATCCATAACACTTCAGCTTGCTTCAATAAGTTGCAAGTGTTGAATGTAGGACAGCTACGGGACTACCAAATAGGAATTTTTGCCTATCAATGCTGGAATAACATTAGTCCAGAGGTTTTTGTGATTATTTTAGTGACAATAGGTCTTTGCACCATCATGACACTCGTCATGCTAGTGACTTCATTGTTCTGAATAGAAGTGGCTTCCATACTATATTTTCCGGACCTAATGTGTGGAACTCTGTTCCTGAGAGCATTTGGGTGGCTGAGCACCTGGGTTTATTCAAAAATAAATTAAAAAATTATTTGTTAGGTCAAGGTGCATAGCTTTTTTTTATTATTATTATTATTTGTTGTTCCCTTGTTTATAGTTAATTATTAGTTAGTAGATGAGTTGTATGTACCCACCCAGTCACAAGTACTTTTTTTGTTTTTTTGTTATTATGTGTTGCTCCTTTGTTTATAGTTAATTATTAGTTAGTAGATGAGTTGTATGTACCCGCCCAGTCACAAGTACTTTTTTTGTTTTTTTGTTATTATGTGTCGCTCCTTTGTTTATAGTTAATTATTAGTTAGTAGATGAGTTGTATGTACCCGCCCAGTCGCAAGTACTTTTTTGCATCTTTCTCGGGGCAGGTATTGGAATATTAGTTAAATGTATATTTGATGTTAAATAAAATGAACTGAACTGAACTGAAAGATAGAAAGAGAAAACCAATGCGAAAACTCCCGAATAACGTTGGGTAATGGGCTAGTAGTTCTATAAATTTTAAAACCCATCCACAAGAGCCCAATTCTCTTGCCCAGTGTTAAGTTGGATAGATTAACATAAATGAACATCTTAATATTGCGAAAGTATAGCAGAAGACGCTAAGTGTTTCACAGTTAACATTTGTTTCAAAACTAAATATTTGGAAACCAACGCTTTGCAGAATGATATACACCTAACAGTTTAGTTAAGCTGAATAAGGTACTGAGGTTGCGACAATAGTACATATGCTATTGAAAAGAATTTTCCAGTTGCTACTAATTATGAAGGATATCACTAGGCTGATTGCCGCGAATAATTTTTTTTTTTTTTAACAAGAATTACAAATTGTCAAAATGAGGAGGCAAACTAGCCATTTAAAATTACAGCCATTAGCTGTTATTCACTATCTTGCAGCAACTGCAAGTACATTACATTATGTAGTACAATACTACATTATAGATATATTACTAACTATATAACTGGTAAGGGTCCACAACTCCAACCAATCACTAATATTAAGCTAAGAAAACGATCACGTGACACTATACAACTGGTACCTAAAGAGAATATTTTCCATTGTATAGATACAGTGAATTGGTTTCAAATCTTCACAGGATAGTGTATGTTACGGTTTTTCTTCGTTTTTTCCTTGTTGTCCAGAAGGGTCTGCTGCTAGCAATGATATAATAGAACGCCTTTGACAGAAAACAAAAAGGGATACATAGCACTAATTTTAGGTTTAGAATTTGAGACTATATTTTTGATACAAATCTTTTGTACTTTGAGTACAAAAGAAGGCATGTTATAGCATTCCTACATTAGTGGGTGGACACAAGTCATTGAAAGGTGAATGTTGATTTACAGCAGAACAAGAAAACAAAGATTTGTCATGGACTTTGTTTACAAATCAAGGCTCAAAATATTACAGATTTGACGTCAGAGATTACTTTATTCTGATTCAGGTGTTTATTTCCCTTTATTTACAGTTTTTAACCCTAGCGTAATCATCGATTCCTAATCTTCTTTTCGTTTCTTTTCACTTACTTAGCAAATAAGAAACTTACATGACAAAGGAGATCGAAACTCTTCAAAATCACTATCATCATCATCATCAAGGAACACCAATTTTGTTTTTTTAGCCATTGAACTCCTGAAAACGAAAGAATAATAAAGTAATAAACAAAAACAAAAAAAAAAGACAACGAAACTTCAATGTTTTAAATAGAGCAGGGTGTCTCATAAGGAAAAGAGGTTGGTTTTTTTCTATAGCCCCCCCGGTTTTTCCATTCCTTTTCATCTAAAATGAAACAAGTTTGAAGTTGTAAATCTCACAGTTTTGAGAAGGCTTTTCCTGTAGGGAGCAGGGCTTCCCATAGGAAAAGCTCCAGTTCCAAGTTTGGAATCTTGGAAAAAGTATATATATATATATATATATATATATATATATATATATATATATATATATATATATATATATATATATATATATATATATATATATATATATATATATATATATATATATATATATATATATATATATATATATATATATATATATATATATATATATATATATATATATATATATATATATATTTTTTAAACATTGACCTCAAAAAGTAACACTGTTATTAATATTTACTATCTTGGGATTTTTCGCAATCGCAAATGTTTATTTAGACCCCGCCCCCCAGCAATTCTTTCGTCTGAAAAGTTTGCTTTCTCCAGTAAGAATAAACTTTAAAAACGTGTATATTTGTGACCAGTACCAAAGTGACATTTTTGCAGTGAAAGAAGGAGTTCGACCTTTCTTCCCTCTTTGGGAGGCTCAGGATATTGAAATAAACATTTGAAAGAAATGTTAAGGGGAAAGTTGAACTAAATCAAAACGTACTATGTGCATACAGATTGCTGAAACGGGTGTATCTGCAATATTTTTGAAACAACTTACCATGTCAAGAGGAAGCTTCTGGGGTATCATGAGGGGGATGTTCAACTGACCAAAAGGTAACATGTACCTGTTACTACTGCTATTAATACTGCTGCTACCACTGTTACTGCTACTAATAATAATATACTATTACTGCTACTACTCTTCCTTCTACTACCACTACTACTGTGATGCTAGCACAAATCAGGCTATATGTATGAAGGTGAAAATTTGACAGAGTATTAAGAGGAAATTTGAACTAAATCAAAGCACGCTATGTGCATGCAGATTATCAAAAGAATGTATCTCAAGAATGGATTTACGTGTTAAGTTGGAACTTTCAGAGAATACTTAAAGGGTGACAAAAAGGTAATATGTGCATGCCACTACTAAAACTACTATCGCTACTACTTTTACTAATACTACTGCTGCTTCTAAACTACTCCAACTACTACTTAAATTGGAACAACTTGAAACACAGGGCTTTTTGATTTAGTTTTAAAGCAACAATTAG
The DNA here is from genome assembly GCA_027921565.1 of Artemia sinica. Taxonomy (NCBI): domain Eukaryota; kingdom Metazoa; phylum Arthropoda; class Branchiopoda; order Anostraca; family Artemiidae; genus Artemia; species Artemia sinica. The sequence continues at coordinate 1,665,855 of JAPEVW010000025.1, read as the reverse complement.
TTTTAAAGCATAATGGGCAAAATTCATACCTGTGGGGGAATGACATACCCAATATCCCTGGAGATACAGTTACTGGACCATTCAACTATGCTGAACAAAATGGCTCTCTCAAAATTTTGACTGTAAGTGCTTGAAAAACAATGGTCTAAAGAGGGGGGCTACAGGCCCTCCAACCAATTTTGGCTCTTACAAAGGGCGCTAGAAATTCTATTTCCAATCAAATTAGCTCCTTTAAAGTTTAAATGATATCACTAGCTATGATAGAGCAACACTGCCAATCATGTTACTAATATGCCCTTTTGAAAACCTGCATGCATATAGCCTTTTTGTTCAACTGAATCTCCTCTTAAGTATTCCCTAAAATTTTCACCTTAATGCCCTTAAATTACATTAGTTACAGTAACTGTAGAACTAGTATTAAAACTATACACATAGTGTTTTCTAGCTAGTTCAAAATCCACCACAACTTACCCTTAAAACTTAATAGTGCAAGCTGTTCTTGAGATATTGCTTTTTTACTCTTTTTACAATCAACATTATTTTAATTTGTTCTGATTTAGTTCAACATCCACCTAAATATTCCTTGAAAGCTTAATCTTAATACCCTTACCTAGTGTAGTAGCAATAGTAGCAGTATGCACATAGCACCTTTGGTTTTCTTCAACATCTCCTTCAGCCCACAATGAAAGTTTCAATTTAATACTATTAACCATTCCTAAAGCATTGTTGATATGTCTTCTTGACAACCTGTGGGCATAGTGTGTTTCAGTTTAGTTCAATACAGGTTCAATATTGCACAAAATTTTTGCCTTGATAACCATAGCTTTGGTAGCAGTAGTAGTAGTTCTGGTAGTAATAGTGGTAGCAGTAGAATTAATAGTAGTAGCCTTAGCTTTAGTAGCAGCAGTTTCACCTTGATACAGTAAGCTGTCCCAAAAATATTGCTGATGTGCCCTTTTGACCCACTTTTGACGCCCTGTTCAGTTTATTATTCTAAGCCTTACAAGTTGTTCCAATTTAAGTAGTAGTTGGAGTAGTTTAGAAGCAGCAGTAGTATTAGTAAAAGTAGCGGTGGCAGTAATTTTAGTAGTGGCATGCACATATTACCTTTTTGTCACCCTTTAAGTATTCTCTGAAAGTTGCAACTTAATACATAAATCCATTCTTTTGATAATCTGCATGCACATAGCGTGCTTTGATTTAGTTCAAATTTCCTCTTAATACTCTGTCAAATTTTCACCTTCATACATATAGCCTGATTTGTGCTAGCATCACAGTAGTAGTGGTAGTAGAAGGAAGAGTAGTAGCAGTAATAGTATATTATTATTAGTAGCAGTAACAGTGGTAGCAGCAGTATTAATAGCAGTAGTAACAGGTACATGTTACCTTTTGGTCAGTTGAACATCCCCCTCATGATACCCCAGAAGCTTCCTCTTGACGTGGTAAGTTGTTTCAAAAATATTGCAGATACACCCGTTTCAGCAATCTGTATGCACATAGTACGTTTTGATTTAGTTCAACTTTCCCCTCAACATTTCTTTCAAATGTTTATTTCAATATCCTCAGCCTCCCAAAGAGGGGGACTGAGGATATTGAAATACTTGGTAGTACTTGCTACAGAAGCAGTAATTTTAGTGATAGAAATGGTAGTAGTAGCAGTAAAAGCAGTGGTACTTGTAGCAGTAGTAGTAGCTTGCAAAAATTGCCTTTTTGGTCAGTTGATCATCTCCCTTATTATTTCCTGAAAGTTCTAAAATAATATGATCAGTCATTCCTCAGTTATGTTCTTTTGACAGTCCATATACAATACACACAGTGTGTTTTGATTTAGTTCAATACTCCATTCAACATTCCCTGAAAGGCTTACCTAAATGCCCTTTTTATTTTGGGAAAGTAAAGGTCAAACATGCATACCTTTCCCAACATCATATACTATATGTAAACAATGAACAAATTGCCTAAATTACAGCCTCTATTCTGAGGGCTGTGGGGAGGTTGATATCCCCAAAGGCATAATTACTGGACTTTTCAACAATGCTGAAGAAAATAGATATCTCAAAATGTTGGTTAGATATTTGTTTTGGGAAATGATGGGCATAAAGGGGATGGCTGGTCACTCAAATCACTTTTAACTCTTAAAAAGGTCATTATAACTTCCAATTTCCAATCTAATGAGCCCCATCTGAAGTTTATTTGACCACCAGTTCCATAAAAACCGTATGTGCCCCCAGGCATATAAGGTTATAAGGGTCTCTATGCCCCCAGGACAAAATTTACAACCCTTGCCCCATGGCTTTAGGGGGTTGTGTCAACCATATATCTCACAGTTTCTATCACATAAATTTGGCAAAAAGAGAGCATCAGGAGAGGTAGTTGCCCTACATCACTTTTGACTCTTAAGGGAGCTTAAAAAGGGCACTAGAACTTCTGATTTCTAATCAAACGAGCCCCCTCCAAAGTTTATATAACCACCCCTTCCATAAAACACTATATGTTAATAATGGGCAACTAGTATAACTTACAGCCCTTGCCCTATGGGCTGTACAGGCTGCCATCCTCAAAGACATAATTACTGAACCTTCCAATTATGCAGAACAAAATGACTACTCTAACTTTTGATCAGATGTGTTTGGGGAAATGATGGGTGTGGCTGGTTGCTCTCAAGTTACTTTTCAAAAAGTTTGTGGTAACAAACTGTAAGTAAGGAGCAACTGAATGTAAGGACTGTAAGTAAGGAGACTTTTGGCAACTATTGACTGTTTTACCTTTTGGGGTCCCATGAAGGGTTCAAAATGGAATTTGCCCTGGAAACAATTATTAAACTAGGCCTATGAAATAGCACAAGAAAAACCATCAACTGACATATTCAGTTTCATCCTAGCTAAATTATGTTGTAAAATGCAAAATTACCTGGGTTTCTAACTGCACTCATCACATCATCAGATATTTTGAGGAAACAAACTGTAAGTAAGGAGCAACCCAGCTCAATATTAACCAAAACTCTAAAAAACGGAATTTTGATACCAATAGATACACCAAAAGAATCAGATTTTTATGCTGATTTCAAATATATAAGTTTCATCAAGTTTAGTCTTACCAATCAAAAGTTACAAGCCTGAGAAAATTTGCCTTATTTTCAAAAAAGAGGAAATATCCCCTAAAAGTCATAGAAGTTTAATGAAAATCACACCATCAGATTCAGCATATTAGAGATGTGTGTTTTTTTTATCAGGGGGATTGAATTGACCCAGTGGTACTAGAATATTGCAAGAGGATCATTCAGGAGTTTTTCATGGGGGAAGGGGATTTTCTACAAAGGGGCACCAGATTTATCAGCATTATTTAAAAAAACAATCAGGAATTAAATAAAGAAAACAATTTTTTTCAAGTAAAAGTAAGGAGCAACATTAAAAACTTAAAACAAACAGAAATTATTATGTAAATGAGAGGGTTTGCCCCCTAGTCAATACCTTGCTCTTTACACTAAAGTTTTTTTAGTACTTTCAAAAGAGCTATTTATTGTAATTAAATGGCCTTTGTGATCCAGGGGTCATTCTTAAAGAATTGGAAAACAATTCAAACTTTAGCATAGAGAGTGAGGTATTGACGAGGGGGCAAACCCCCTCATATACATTTCAATTTCTGTTCATTTTAAGTTTTGATTTTGCTCCTTATTTTCACTTGAAAAACTTGTTTTTTATTTAATCACTATTAAAAAGGGCACCAAAACTTTCAATTTCTAATCAAATGAGCCCCTTTTGAAGTTTCTAGGACAACTCCTTCTATATGAAGTCTCCTGGTCAAGAAAAAAAAAAAAATAATACATTGTGCCAACATTGTTCTTTACTTAGGCAGTTCTATTGCACTGCCTGTGAAAAATCAGAAACAGATGACTTGTTTTTAATTTACCTTTTCTGTTTCTGTTTTTAAAATAAATATTTTGTCCATCTCTGTTTTTTTCCCTATTGTTCCCCTATTTTTTTTTATTTTTTTTTATGATACAAAAATAGGATATTCTAGAATTTCAGACTTACAAAACAGTGTTTTCAGCATAACTTGAAATTTTAAAGAAGCGTGGTTACATTTCATGCCCTATACAATTTGATAAATTTTCTATATATTTATATAAATTAGCTAGGAAGGAAGACAATACATCACTATGCCATGTTTTATGCTCTTTTCAAACTCATTAACTTCTTACAGGGCAAATTCCATTCTGAGCCCTTAATGGGGCCTCAAAAGGCAACAATTTTTTTAATTAGTTCAGCCAATAGAAAGAGCTTTTGTCTGCACTTGTGACAGCAACTCCTTGATAGAAGTAGTCAAAACAAGAAATGGCTGAATAAAAGAGAATACTAATGGAACATGATGATTTTTATTTGCTGAAAATGGAAATTGTATTTGTTGAAAATGGAAATTTTTCTCACTAAACAATTTTTTAAAACATATTTTTAAACTTTTGGAAATTATGGACTGTTATACCTATGGGAGCCCCATTAAGGCTTCAACATGGAGTTTGCCCTGGAAAACAATTCTTGAACTAAAGAAAAACCATCAACTGATGTATTTACTTTCATCCTAGCTAAATTATATTGTAAAATACAAATTTACCTGGGTTTCTAACTGCACTCATCCCATCATCAAACAGTTTGTGTCAACAAACTGTAAGGATCAGCCCAGCTCAATAGTAACCAAAACTCTAAAAACCAGAATTTTGATACCAATAGATATATCAAAAGAATTGGCTTATTATGCTGATTCCAAACATATAAGAGTCATTAAGTTTAGTTTTACTGATCAAAAGTTACAGGCCTGAGAAAATTTGTCTGATTTTCAAAAAAAGGGGGAAAGACCCCCTAGTAGTCATAGAATTTTAATAAAAATCACAAGATTAGATTCAGCATATCAAAAAGCCCAAGTGTAGAGGTTGTTAGTTCCTACCTCCAAAAATGTGGAACTATGTAATTTTTGCCAGAAGAAAGATCACAGATGGATGTTTTTTTCCCCAGTGATGATTGTATTGACTCAGTGGGCCTAGTATGTTGAGAGAGGGTTTGTTCTAATGGAAATGAAAAGTTCTAGTGCCCTTTTTAAATGCCCAAAAAATTGGTAGACTTAGGCCCCCTCTCACACCACTTTTTTGCCAAAATTGTCTAATCAAATTTTTGAAACAGCTATTTTGCTCAACATAGTTGAAAGGCCTAATAACTATGTCTTTGGAGATAAAACGACCCCCCACAGCTCCTGGGGAAAGGTCTTTAAGGTATGAAATGTGTCCATTGTTTACATATAGTATTTGTTATTGGGAAATATGCATAAATCTTTTGGGTGGGGAGGGGAGGATGAATTTTCTGCTGGGGGGGGGGGATTTTGTATGGAGAGAATTTTCTGCTGGGGGATTTTGTATAGAGGGAGGCTTCCAGGGGGAGAACTTTTCAGGGGAAATTTCACACTGGGTGAAATTGCCAGAATTCCTATACAAAATTTCTTTATATGCCTTGCTTTGTCTTCACCAATTCAATTTTATGCATGGAGATGCTAAGAATAATTGTCTAGGGTAAATTTTTGCCAGGATTGAGATGTCCAGAGGACATTTCTGTATTAAGGGGGATTTTTCCATGGAAGTGGAGCCAGATATTCTATCATTATTTAAAAAACAATAAGAAATTAAATAAAGAAAACTAACCTTTGTTACAAAAACAAAAATAAACATTTTTTTTTAATTGAAGTAAGGAGCAACATTAAATTTAAAACAAACAGAAATTATTAAATATATGAGGGGGTTTTCTCCCTCCTCAACACCTTGCTCTTATGCTTAAGTTTATATGTTGTCTAATTCTTTAAAAACAACTCCTGAAACACAAGGGTCATTTAATCCAAACAATAGGTAAATTTTTCTTAAAGTGCCAAAAAAATTTAGCATGAAGAGCAAGGTGTTGAGGAGGGGGCATCTGCTCTCCTCCCCCCCCTCATATACATAATAGTTTCTGTGTGTTTTAATGTTGCTCCTTACTTTCAGCTGAAAAAAAACTTGTTTTTTTATTTAATCACTTTCACATAACAAGGCTGGAAATTTCTATGTATTTAATGGTGTAAATCTATTAGCTGTAGGCATAGTGGGTAAAATTCTAGTCTAGCTAGGCCTACTTTTTACTATCTTGGAAAGGGGTTAGGTTAGGAAAATGAAACTTTCAGGGATGGGTCTACAGACTAAAGTATGTCCGGGGAAGGTATTTTGAAGTACCTACCTCAACTCCTTCCTCTAGAGGGCCCTGACCTTTAAAAATCTTTGTGTTAGCCTATAAAAGTGAAACCTTGCAAATTAGATCTTCTGCTTAATTGAAGAACAACAAAACTGTTTTCAGATTCACAACTTTGCTCAATCCCAATTTATTAGGTTTCAAAGATCTGTAACTACATTTCCTAAATTTAGAAAAAACCTATTGATATGGCTTAAAAGTCTACTCAAATAATAGGAATTGCATTTTCAGAGCTAAATCAAGATTAAAAGAAACTGATAAGTGGAAATTGAGGTAAAATGTTGTTTTGTCAAAATTTCAATAGGCCTAATTTCAATATTTCAATAGGCTAGACCAAACAAGCAGGCCAAGGCAAATTTCTAAGACTTGGAAATCAGAAGAGGGTTAACATGAAAGCTTGGTAATACCTGCCCAGAATATTTTTTTTTACCCTGGATTTAGGCCTATTACTAAAATTTTGTTTTTTTATCAACCTAACCTCTATCCAAGATAACAAAAAGTAGGCTAGGCTAGCTAAACCAAAATTTTACCAGCACAGTGCAACATGGGGAATAGTGTGCTGTTTTTCTTTGGATCACAAAGGTTTGACAACCATTTACAAATTTTGATAGTGCTGCAGGTAGGCATGGCATTGGGAAGGTCAACCTTGATGTTGGTTATTCCAACCTCTTGGTGGAGGTGCAGAATGCCTAGATCTCAGCTGAAAAGGCTTATTCAAATTCATCATCACTATTTTGCCATTACATTGAGGGTTTATTGGCACAAATTGTTTCTGACCCCCTTGGGAATCTGGTAAATTAGCCTAGCCTATTCATCTTCCCAAAATTCACTTCAGCTTATAAGTTATTACACAATTATCTAAAATTCTAAAAAGGCAACAGAATCAATAATTTCTAAAGAATAAAAAAATGCATTCTAATTTACTCACAAAAAGATTGCAAACTTGAAGCAAAGATTTTACATCCAACTTATATTGTGCTGTAGGACCATGGTCTGCATATTTAAATTTCTAAATCTTTCATCATACCATCTACATTTAAGTGATCAATACCAATGTTATAGAGTTCTATTAAAGCAACAGTAATTTCACATTGGCCAGGTCGGCCCACAAAACTCGTTTGTTTATGGTTTGTAAAAATTAGTACAGGAATAATAAGATTGGACCAGGAACAAGTTGGTAAAGTAATTCTGTCTTCACCATCCAGACCAGAAAAAATCGCTGAACAATATATCCAAAATCCCCATCTCCAACTCGTTGCGAAATTTGTTTTTTTCGCCGTTTTTTTTATTAATTTTTATTTTTTGGAAAAAATGAAATATCATGAAACTGGTGTTTGATATGTCTTTCCGTATCAGATTTAAAAGCTAAAACGATATCTGATGTTAGTTTCTCCAAAATGTCAAAAGATAAATCAGGAATACTCTGTTTTCGAACAAAAATGAACCAATTTTAACGTTTTAGGTAAAAAAAAAAAACGTTCGATAACCAGAGTAGGCTGTATTTACAGAAGCCCATCTTCCTCAGATTGCCAAGAAACCGAGCGGACAATAACAACAATGCTGCATAAAGCAACTATTAATTACACGGGGAACCTTTTTATAGCTGGTGATTTCAATTTCCCTGACCTCATATGGAAGGAAGGATATCCGTATATACCTGTACTTACGAACAGAAGCAGAAGCACGAATCTATTCACAGACTGCCTTCATGACCTTAATCTCTACCAGATTGTCGAACAAGCTACTAGAGGCCGACTTTTCCAGAGACCGACTCTACTGGACCTAGTGTTCTTACGGGATAAAGACCAGCTTCAGAACATAAATTACTTACCTCCTCTAGGAAAGAGCGATCATCTAATCCTAGAAGTGAATGTGTCATTTCGTAAGATTAAAAATGATTACATAAAGAAAACTTATGTAGACTACGGGCCGATCAGAAAAGAGCTGGAAGGCGTAGTTTGGTCACCTTTACTTCAAGGGGACGTCGACCAACAATGGGCTAACCTAAAGGACGAGCTACTTACACTTCAAAAAAAACACACATCAGTAAAACTCACGCCAAAGCCCAAAACACTGCCTTTCATGACCCCCGAGATACGCAAGGAAAGAAACAGGAGGGGACGGTACTGGAGAAAGTACAATAAAGGAGGGAAGGAAGAACACTACCAAAAGTTTGCAAAAGCTCGAAACAAACTAAGAAGCCTAACTAAACAACTTTACGCACGGTACGAGTCCAAGCTAGCTGATGATAGTAAGAATAACCCGAAGAAGTTCTGGAAGTACGTATCAAGTAAGGACCACAGCAGACGGTCAGTAAAAACACTCAGTACAGATGATAGCAAGGAAGAGACCAACTTGAAGGACATCACCGAACTCCTCAACAGGCAGTTTGCGTCGGTTTTCACCAATGAACCAGATGGTCCTCTTCTTCATAGCCCATCATACGACATCCGTAACCCGATGCCACGTATTCTACTCTCCCCCCTGTCGTCCAAAAGCGACTTGAAGCGCTAGACGTCAATAAGTCCGCCGGTCCTGATAACTTGCACCCAAGACTATTGAAGGAGCTTGCCAAAGAAATTGCACAACCACTATGCAACATATTCCAACTGTCGCTTGACTAAAAAAGGTACCCAAAGACTGGAAGCTGACCCATGTCACCCCAATATTCAAGAAAGGTGACCGCACCAAAGCCATAAACTACAGACCCATCAGTCTGACCTCAGCGGTGGCAAAAACCCTTGAGCGGATTGTGAATGCTGATATTTTGACACATCTCCGTAACAATAATATACTTTCCCCCGACCAGCACGAATTTCTGCCAGAAAAATCGGTTGAGACCAATCTCCTTGAGACATACAGCACCATAACAGATCACCTGGAGAAAGGAATCCCTGTGGACCTGATTTTACTGGACCTAGCCAAGGCTTTCGAAAAGGTACCACACAACCGTCTCAGATTGAAACTTTCAGCAGCAGGTACCCACTCGGACGTGGTCGATTGGGTCATGGACTTTCTGACTGGTCGGAGTCAGCAGGTTCGACTCTTCACAACTAATGGCGACAAGGTCTTCTCCGAACCATGTGATGTTGTAAGCGGAGTCCCCCAAGGCACTGTTTTGGGCCCTACCCTATTCCTTATATACATCAACGATATGATGAACGGAACAGAAAACAACATCACTCTCTATGCCGACGACTCCAAGTTGTTTGGACCTGCAAACCAACAAAGTCTGCTGCGTGACCTTCATAAAATCCAAACGTGGACACAAGACTGGCTACTTGAATTCAACACATCGAAGTGCAGTGTCCTTCACTTTGGAAGCAACAACCCCCGTCACCAGTACAACATGTCCGATCCCAATTCACTGGCTAGCTTAGTACTAAAGACAAGTCCCGAAGAAAGAGATCTAGGAGTGCTGATAGATGAACAACTGAAGTTCCACGGCCACTGGCAACAAGCAGTTTCAAAAGCAAATTCAAGCCTTGGTCTCCTCAAACTCACTATAACCAGCCGCTCCCGTACAGTCTTTCTAAGGCTCTATAAGGCTATAGTTAGACCCGTTTTGGATTTTGGTACGTGTCTCACCTCCCCTTCTTATAAGAATGATACCAGTCTAATCGAAGGAGTTCAAAGACGTGCCACGAAGTGCATAGCTGGCCTACGAGATCTCCCGTACAACAAGAGACTGGAACGCATGCAGCTGCCAACACTCGTCTTCAGACGCCGCCGTGGTGATATGATGCTGACCTACAAGTATAACGCACAACCAAATAACCCCCTCTTTACCAAACATTCAAGTCAGCACCATACAAGAGGACACTCACAAAAGCTGTCAAAACGTTTTGTCAAAACACGAACGCGGCAACACTTCTTCTCCGAGCATGTTGTCAAAGATTGGAATAGCCTTCAAGCTGAAACGGCGACTGCACCTACGGCTGCGTCCTTCAAGTCCACACTTGACAAGGAATGGAATAACAAGCCATGGAAATATGAGTGGGACTGTCCGTCCCACTCTACTACTGACTGATGCCAACTTTATCATAATGAGTGTCTTGCTAGGAGGCTGATGCCGCTTGTCATACCCAACCATCTCGCCTTCTCGATCCGAAGTTGCTGTTGTTCGGCGGTATCAGCTCTATACCACTGAGAATGGTCTTTACGGGCCATACCTACCTCGTGGCTACCGCTACCGAGTGGGCTTAAATTGCATCTCTCCAGCAGACCTCTCCTATGGCGTGTCACTGGGCCCTAACACAGTGACGAATTTTTGCCATCATTGACCCGGAGCACAACAGATCCAGTATGGACCTTAATTTGCTCCGAAGTGCGAATTAAGGTAATTAAGGTAATAGAAGCTTCTAGATCAGTTTTGAGTTGACAAACTAGTTTTCTGAGATACTTCAAGATCTTTTTAATACCCATCCTCCCCATCCTTCCCTAAATCCACCTTTATCACCATAAAAAGCGACGTGGTAAAATTATTTGTAATAAAACGAAATTTCACATCTGATTGATCAAAGGAACAAAAATCACAAGGAAAATTAAATCACAGGCTTAAAGCTCATCCTCAGAAAACTCATATTCTTGACACTTCGCGTTGTTGCACGAAACTTCTCTACATACTCGACAAGCTATGGTGCATTCCAGGCCATTGTTCTTGCAGGAGCATCTCTCACTGTCGCAACCATCAGCTCGGCAAGAACACTTAACTGTATTTAGAAGATGAGGAGGAGCAGCGGGGAGATCCGTCATTTTTGGCTCTAAAACTTCGTTGCCTTGAAGATTCCATCCCCAGCTTAGGGGGTCAGCCGTGTTCTCAAGCCAAATATGAACCTGGTTGTAGACTGGGAACAAATGATACTTCGCTGCCATTATAGTCAGAGGTGGCTCTTACGGGTGTACGAATGAGGTGGCAGTATTGACTTTTCTCTAGAAAACTTGGTTCCTGGCAGTGTCAAGACATGGCAGATCCTGGCAGTTGTGGATTTTCAGCAAATCTTTCTCTCCAGCCACAGCTATCTCATCATGAGATGCAGATTTTTTAGAAACAGGGTACTGGCGTCTCTGAAGCTCGAGCTGGATAACAATAGCTGAAGAGCTTTTCCTTTTCCGATGCCATAAAAGGTGCGATGTTTTGTCGCAACCCAGTATGGCCTGACAGAACGGCATCAGCTGGCAAACTTCCGATCCTAGCTTGTCTTTTATCTGACAAACATACCAAGCTGTGCATTCACTTCCGAATTTTGCTTCCGGCGAGAAGTAAACTCGATTTGAACTCGTGTCTACATGACAGATGAGGAGGACGAGAACGTCAATGTCATCAGCAACCACAATGGTGTCGCTATGGAGTGCAGTTTCCGTGGCCTTCTTCACTATGTCTAGATCAGCATCTCCTTCAGAGTGGTATACATCGCAACAGCTGGCTACAAGAGTGTTTCCAAGAATCTTCAGAAAACGCGATTTTTTCTCCTTGCATGAAAGAACCTCCTCTTTCTTCATGCTAAGATTCATGTCTTCGGTAAATAACACTTCGTGGCCTACAGATCCAGCTCGACGCAAATGGGTTGCATCTTTGATTGACGGACAGCCGTCGTATCCGTCGAAGACGACAACTGCACGGAGATGCTTTTTTTCGACGTAAGAATGTACGAAGACATGATAGCCTTTTATGTGGAAGTGACCTTCCTCGGGATCCGATGGAGAAGGGCGCCCCCGTTTAAGACGAAGCTGGTAATTCCCACAGGTCTTGGGGACTGAGCATCAAACCCACATGACTGACAGACTGCTTTTGCTAGCTTGGGGCTTGTTGGCCTTTCGCACGAATCCGTTTCTTTCGAAAAGAGCAGGAGGAATGGTATAGAGCTTAAACTTGAAATAATCTTCTTTGAGACTAGACCTCTGGGCAACGATACTGAACCTCTGAAAAAGTATCACCAGGTCGATGTGCGCCACCTCAGAAGAGCCCGACTTTTTTGTGGTCATCAGAGTCACTTGGTCTTTCTTTTTAAAGACGTGTTCCTTCAAGGTCTTTTCTGACATCTTGTCTAAGATTTTCTTCCCAGCAGATTCGGCTTCGTCAAAATTCACGTTTGGAGATGAAGTTACTCCATTTGCAACGTCTCTCAGTTTTACATTGCCTTTGAATGGGGATGACACTTCGAAGGAATCTACCAACTTCGTGGTATCTTCACAGTCACGGGTTTGTCTGTTCAGACTCAAGTCACGATGCTGCTCGCTTGTAGAGTAGCCGATATTCGTCAGGTTCTACATCAACAGGTTGACCTCAAGACACGCCGGCCTCGATAGGACCCAAATCGCTCTCTGTTGTTCAGTAATGCCACCACCACCAGTAAGTCCTCCCGATGTCTTTAGGCTTCGCATGTACTGTACTCTTGTTCAATAACTAAGTCTGCTGAGAGGCCGGCCCAGCGCCGATCTGACCTTCTAATCATGTGTCCTTGCCCACTGAACATCTGAAACATTTTTTGGTGATGACTGGGGAGTTTATTCATATCTTGGATGTACAACCAGACAGATTTCACGTAAAGGTTGTGCCCAGATGCGGCTAGGTAGGGAAGTATTTCTACTGCAATCTGCGAATGCAGGTCCCGTAAGCCCAGTCTCTCGGCACGTATAAACTTGAGAAGCTTTTCAACCATGTCAAGGTACTGCAGCCAGAGCTTTGCTGTTCGGTGATCTGCGCTTTAAACGCAGGGAAATGTATCTTTCAACTGCTTATACCTGTACCAGTAGATGGCAATGATAAGCAAAATGGTCTATGAAGGGGAGTATGCAGAGAAGAAGTTTTGTTAATGCAGGCCATGTCCTGATTAAGGCTATGCAATTCAACTTATTCACAAGTTTAGTAAGAAAGAACCTACCCTAGCATTTATATCAATAAACTACAAACCTGAATGAGATTCTTTATACGATCCTGACCGGAGATAACTTTTTATTTGCATAAGACTGCTGCTCGGTTGCCACAAGATAGCGTTGAGAACGTGTGTAAATGTAATCACGCCAGCTTGAAAAGATCTGGATGTGTACTGAAAAAAGACAAACGAACGGACAAAAAAAAACACACAAAAAAAGATATCATGGTTATTACTTGTTTTTTTTTGCCAAAATTGCGAAATTTTGCTTCTTTTTTTTTACTAAAAATGGATTTTTTTTTGTCATTTTGTTTGAGGTTTATGAGAAAAACTAACATCAGAAACGGTTTCAGCTCTCAATTCTGATAGAGATAGACGCATTAACCACTCATTTCGTAAAACTTAATTTTTTCATGAAAAATAAAAATAAAAATTAATGTAACAAAAATAGCGAAAAAAAAACGAATTTCGCAACGGGTTAGATATGGGAATTTTGGATAAGTTGTTCAGCGCTTTTTTTTGGTCCGGCGGATTGTGAAGAAAGCATTACTTTATCAATTTGTTCCTTGTTCGGGCATTTTTTTTTTCTGTATTATTACTGTACTAAATATAAATTTTTCTGATTGGTTGATATATTTTAGCTAGCTAGTCACAGACTATTTTAAACTCCTTCGTTAAGTGCTTGCTCTATTGAATGGAAATCCAATATAACTGAAGTTACTGCGAGTAATATTTTTTCTATGACTGGAAAAGTGACTCTATTTTTCGAAAATTTAAGGGAAGAGGGACCTTTAAATATGTGGGTGGGTTTTTTTCAATAAAAAAAATTCTAAAATGAATGGTATATTTTAATAGAATTACTAAAAAGGTTATTTAACCAAATCTGGGGTGGGGCAAAAATAACACGGGTGCATTTGACTCCACCCCAATTGACGTCACAGGATTGGAATAGCTCAATAATGCTAAATTTTAGCTTTACTTTGGTTACTCTTTTGACTCGACAGAAGACACTCTAGTGTGAAATTAATGAGTTTTTATTTCCTTTTTCATTTTTTAGATTGGATTACTTTCAAACTCCTTTTAGGTATGCGTTATCTTTGGGTTTCTCGCTGTTTTAATTTTGTTTTGTCTTCTGCTCTTGTGCAGAGAACACTTTTGACTATTCAGACAAATATATTTGCTACAGTGAATTCTAATGACTTCAGATCGTATCCTTGGTTCTTTTTATCATTTTTCTTTGGAGGTTTAAGTCGTCAGGATTTTTAGTAGGTAGAATACCTTGAAACAAAGGTTGCTAAAGTAGATGCAGCTGCTAGTAACGGTGATCGTGGGAGAGTATATAACGTCACACAGTAAATCATAAAAGTTTTCAGTAAGCCCCATCCTGTCATCTATATCAAAGAAAATCTCTTCTCTAAGAAAGCAAACATCGATAGAAGTTAAAAGGACAACTTTAATTAAGCAACAAACTTTTCTCAACCTCAAATTCTGTAAATTTATAGCTAGTGTCACTTTTTCAATCTGAAATTACTATAGAAGCAATCAGCTTGTCTCGACACAAGTTTTATTGCGCATATTCAAGAATTGCAAATCCACGAAAGTTAATGGTCTTTGCCCAATCTCCCGTTGAATGATACCCGAGCATTTGCTGAACTCTTGAATCATGCCCTCAACTAAGATACTGAAAATCGAGAGAATTCCTGCATGCCAGAATAATGGGGCTATCATTATTTTATTTAAAAAAGTAGAAAACTGTGGTAATTGGCGTGGTATTACTTTAAAGTCGGAAGGGAGTAGAACCCTCTGTCAGATACCCTTCAGGGACGTAATTTTGCTATAGATCAGGGAGGCAAATGCCTCATCCAGACCCCAGTTTGCCCCCCCCCCCCCTCCTGGCTGAAATTAGTATCTTCAAACATCTTGTCAAAACTAAGATAAGCCTCCATGATTCAATCAGCCAGAGAAACGGGTTAGTTTTCTTTGGCGTATCTTTGCCTTCAGGGTACTATATGGCTCATTTTTCATTTTTCACTGTCGTTTTCACTTGATTTTGAATTGGCTCGAAATCAGCCCCCCCCCCCCAGGATTTTTACTAAATTACGCCACTGCTACCATTGATCCTCATTCCGTCTAAATTTCATGCAGTACTGAGAGATATCCGAAGAAAAACTAAATCTAGACCTGGTTAAAAAAATTAGCCTAGTCTTGATTCCTTGAAAAAGCAAGCAAATTCCAAACTTGAGAATTTCACATCTTTGCTGAATTTTTCTCGGTGAAAGAAAGAAGCAACTCCAACATTCAGAATTTACAGCATAATTGCAGACTTGCGCATTGAAGCAATGATCTAATTCTGACTCAGTACAAAAGCCAGCCAACTCGTCATTATGCGCAAATCAAGCTAATTTCAAGCCGTGGACGTTCCCAAAAGTGCTGTAGACAAACTCCTGAAACTCTGCAAAACTGGCTTTGTCCCAGCTACAAAATTACAACTCCTTCCAAAGGTATATTTTAGTTGTTGGATTTATTCATAATAATGATAATATAATGCAAAAACGTAGGCCAGAGCCTCTTACAAAATGTAACTTTCATGAAAGTTACATTCGCTTAACTCAATTGCTCTCCGAAATAGCCAGAAGCCTCAACTAGATTTTTGCCACATCTGCCAATAAGTGTCGAACTAGATAGTTCAGATTCAACTTAATAATAACTAATAAGTATGAAAACAAATTTTGATAATTGCAAAAGGAGCCTGAACACCATCAAACATGATACCAGAACACCATTGAATTCTTCGTTATTGAAAACCTCAAACTGGAGGTTCACAGAATCCCTTCAGTTTTTGGAATGGGTGGCAGTGATACGCCTCCCTTTTTCTTTTCTTTTTTTTATCAATGCTAGCAGATTATTGAACGATCATAGAGATGCTGTTAATGGCTCATTTGGAAGCTACTGCTCATGCCCATGTGAGTTGTATAAATTTGTCATGATAGCTTTGGAGTAAAGTGTCATTTAGCCCTCAAAACTGAGACTTTTTGGTGCTATTTCCAAAGCAGTCTAGAAACATAGTCTAAGAAACATAAGTTCCAAAACATAGTCTAAAGTAGTGTAATCTACTTAATTAACGCAAATTTGCGTTAATTAAACTTACTCCTAACGTAAGTTTATCGGATCAACCTATTTTGTACCCCCCCCCCCCCTGAAAAAAATCCTGGATCTGCCCCTGAGTATATGTAAGATTAATAGACACAAGAATTAGACCATTCAAATCATGATTGTAAAACAACTTTTAGTTAAAGGTTTACCGTCTCCTCTGATGGTTGCAGCACTAGCCACAATCCAGCAAAGAGCAAACTGCAGCCCGTGTTAACCAAAAATTTTATAACATGTTTTCAAAGGAACTGTCAAGTAAAAAAAAATACCAGTTGATACTACTTCGGATACATACACTATTTTATAGATAGATTCAACAGAACAATAATTTTTAGTTTTATTTTGAGTATTATGATAAGAGCCTGAAGCCCCTTAAACATAAAATTTAGCAAATTCTTTTGTTGGATTGTTACAAATATGCTTAGAGGCAGGCTTGCATAGTTGGGTATGCTCTATTTTTCTCCAAGCTTGTATTCTTTTGGATTTCGCACCTAACTAATATGTTCTGAGGGGAAGGAGTCAGGAAATCGACACGTCAGGACCACTACCGTCAGTAAATCGACAAAATCCGTCATCTAACCATCTAACCGTCACAAGCACTAAACGTCGTTTCGTCGACAAGGAAAATCCATCAGAGCATCGACACGTCAGAATATCGACAGTCGTAACACCGGTACGTCAGGACATCGACAGTCACAATCGCTACCCGTCAGAACGTCGATAGTCATAACATCGACACGTCATTTCATTGACAGTCAAAATCGTTACGCGTCAGAACGTCGACAGTCATAACATCGACATGTCAGTTCATCGACAGCCACAATCGCTACCCGTCAGAACGTCGACAGTGATAAAATCGACAAGTCATAATATTAACATTTTTTTTAGATGTTATGAGGTGTTGATGTTATGACTGTCGACGTTCTGACGGTTAGTGGTTCTGACGGATTTTTGTTATGCTAAAATTATTTAAGTTTATATAACAGTAATAATTATATGATAGTTTAGAAACAAATTTCGGCTATATTTTTGCACATCAGGGGGTGGGGGTAAAGCATAGCATATATTAAATACGTAACCTAATCTAACCTAGGTACCTTTCCCCCTAAACCCCAAAAAACTAAAGTTTAAAATTTTAGATGTTATGACGTGTCGATGTTATGACTGTCGACATTCTGACGCGTAGCGATTGTGACTGTCGATGAATTGACGTGTCGATGTTATGATTGTCGATGTTCTGACGGGTAGCGATTGTGACTTTCGACGTCCTGACGTGTTGATGTTATAACTGTCGATGTCCTGACGTGTCGATGTTCTGATGCATTTTCCTTGTCGACGAAATGACGTTTAGTGCTTGTGACGGTTAGATGGAATGGTAGCACCCCGTTCTGAGGAATTTTAGCTAACAATTTTTTAGATAGACTTTTGCATCAACGGGGTGCAGAAACCTCATAGCTTACACGGTTAGTTAAGACATATGGCTTGAGAAAGTCTGTTATTTTTCTTTCTACACATACTTCAACTATAATATAACAATAAAACAGGTTTAACAGCCCCAAACTTTATTATAGGAACAAATTTACGTTGCATACTCTTAATTCACTCAAGCTACTACATTTAACGATATCTAAGTTTATTGTTTAAGTTTTATTTGTTTTTAAACTAAAAACCAGCAAAAATTAATCTTATAATCAATTTTGTTCAGCATTTTTCAGCAGGATTCCTGATTGATTGGGACTTGACCAAGGAGCTCTACTTTACCAGCTATTTTCAAAGCCTCCTTACTTACTATTTTTAACCGGATAACAACTATATAATTTCTCAGGTTTTTCGAATGCATCTTACCTTATGCTGCTTGTTAGGCACTCAAAGCTGACGCTACAAAAATTGGTACTTTTCATTTTTCAATTATATTAAAAAATTGGTTTAAGTTTTAATACTGAAAATGCCAGTACTTAGTATTTAATTCTAATTCCCAGATGACCCTTCTTGATTGTGATTTATTTTCTGTAAACTGTATAAATACTACCTACTGTCCTGAAATTTATGTATGTAAAGTGTTTATTTCTTTGCAAATACGAGCATTGTCTGATATTAATGATTAGCTAAAACTAGGGCATGCTAAAAGTAGTCCCAAATCGTAGTAGAAAATTTTTGGTTAAATTATATCCAGTTCTTGCGATCACACAGTTCTGTTTGTGACTGGCGTCTATATTATGTTTAATCTATTGATATCAGTGATATTAATATTATGTGGTTCTGGTATTGCAAGCATTTGTTGTACCTGCTTAGCAAAACAGCACTAGAAAAATTGGCTATGGGTTTTGTCGCTCATGATATTTTAAGTTATCTTGCCAAGCAAAAACTAAGGAGTATGTTTATGCTACACTATGTGTTAATTATCCCCTTACCCGGGTAGTTATGATTATGCATTAGATTTTATACAGAGTAAAACGCTGCTATTTGGGTTTTACTATGGTTTTTACTCTATTATGGGTTTTTCTTGTTGTTCTTCTTGGTTATTATTATATGTTTTCTTATTAACATTATTTTGTTAGGGCTGTGTCTTTCTTCTGTGTATCATATTTTAACCCACTTCTAATTTTTTGTAGTGGTTTAGAAGTAAATTATCATTATTACCAGATAGGTTTATGGTCATAGAGCTAATTTAAGAAAAGTTCTGTTTATTTTGGCCTCGAATGTTCGATTTCGAGCACAAACTAGCTGTTTGCAAAAGATAACTAGTGACATTTTCTTTATTAGCCTAAGTTTCTTTCATTTTTGGTTGCTTACTTTGACATTTGCATTCAGCAAAAAAAACTAAAATACTAACTCCACGCCAGTAACAATCTTTTTAAAGCAATTATTTTGATAATTAACTAAAGCCACGTGCTTATTTGCGGTTTTATTCCTTTATTCAGGGTTCAGCATTGCTTGCCGAATTGCAGTACTGGTGGCCACTTTCTTTATTTTTATATATGATTCTTTGCATAAATCCTATCGTCCGGTATGTCTCTTGACGCAGGGCTAGAAGCTCTGGTTAAAAACTATCAAGTCCTACGCCAACACCAGTTTTATTCCAAGCATTTATCTTTAATGTTCATAACAGCCCCCCCCCCTTCTTAACGACAGTACATAGCCACACAGGTCATTTACAAAAGTTCAGTAACTTTTTTAAGTAGCAGAATTTGTCATTATGAATCAACTTTTAACGAAAAACGAGCAGAAAAAAACACTATAAACAACTAATATCAGCAAATTTACTATATATATAATTTACAGCTATATTCAGGCATTGGGGTGCAGCTGTCACGGTAGAAGTATTATGTTTGGGTAGAGTTATGAACGGGAATTGGAAGGCACTATTCTTTTGTTATCACATCGAGTAGTTCAAAGATAAATTTTTACCAAAAACCAAATTTGGACTCCAGTGACTGGAAAGATTTTGTGGATTTAAAAATGTCAGTGGTATCCTTAGAAATTCTAATTTGTTTCGTTACGAAGCGGAACTCGTGGAAATGTTTGTGACTGCTTTATCCTGCTTTACCACCATCTGTTGTAAATGTAAATTCATGTGATGATTTGATTAATCCAGTATCCTTTGAAGAATTTGAATATTTTTTGCAGTGTCATTCTGCTTGAATTTGGTTATTTTTTATATTAATTGGTAAGATCATGATTTTTTTTGTCTTCAAACATGTTTTGATAATCCTACGAGAGGCTGGTGTCTGAAAATTTTCTGAGTCTCTAGTCTGTCCTGAGTAGTTCAACCCTTTTTTATTTGAATCCAGTAAAGTAAGTTTAAAATATCCCCCCTCCTTCTGACAACAGCATAACCTACTATGACTCAAGACCATTTAAAGAAGAATAAAATAGAATGTTTTTCATTAATTGGCTAGAATGGACTTTTCAATTTTTTCATTAACTTATTAGCCTAGCCTAATGAGATAAAGAAATAGACACAGGCCTACCTTTAGAATCAGAATTTCATCCTGAATCCAAATGTAACATTCATTTGCATTGAAAATGAACTTGTACTGAAAGCACCCCCTCCTAATATGTAAATATTTACACTGAGTTGTTGGCCTAGGCTATATATGTAGGCCTACTAAGCCTATTTCTCCATAAATTACTCTTTTCTTGAGACTAATTTAGCAATTTGTATAAATAGGCTAATCAAAAATGCATTGCATAGCCTGGTAAATTTCTACCAAATCATATTATTGACTCATGCATAAAGTGAATATACCACTCAATGCCTTTTTTTATGCTGATTACAAATATAGTAGTCATTTCTATCAGAAATGAATTTCAGCCCCCCCCCTATAGGTTAAGTTCTACCGAATAATATTATTGAGTTAGGAATAAAGTGAATGCACCATTTGATGCCTTTTTTATGCTGATTACAAATAGGCCTATAATAATCATTTCTATCGGAAATGAATTTCAGCCCCCCTCCCTATATATACCTAACCTAACCCTGAATTGGCATATATAGGGGGGGGGGGGCTGAAATTCATTTCCAATAGAAATGATTATTATATTCATAATCAGCATAAAAAAAGGCATTGAATGGTGTATTCACTTTAGTCCTAACTCAGTAATATGATTTGGTAGAACTTTACCCCCCTATATATGCCAATTCAGGGTATATATTTCTACAACCTAACCTAACCCTGAATTGGCATATATAGGGGGGGGGGCTGAAATTCATTTCTGATAGAAATGATTATTATATTTGTAATCAGCATAAAAAAGGCATTGAATGGTGTATTCACTTTATTACTAACTCAATAATATGATTTGGTAAAAATTTACCCATAGCCTATGTACAATTCAGGGTATATATTAGCTTATTAGGAAGGAGAGTAAAGTTTAGGCTATTTTCAGTGCAAACAAATGTTATATATAGATTCAGGATAGAATTCTGATTGTAAAGATAGGCCTAGGCCTATGTCTATTTCTTAGATATCTCATCAGTGAGATAATCATAAAATTAACCAAATGAAGGTGAAAACAGCCCTGGAAGAATCTTTTTATGATCTTTCTGAATAGCCTGTAGCCTACTAATTGCTCTCAGCACAATTACCAACCCCCTCCCCTAACAGACAAATGTGTAGGTTAGCCCAATTATAGCTTAGGCTATATGCTATACCAACTTCATTTTCAATAGTGTGACTCTTTTCTTCTTGGTGTTTGTTTAGTGTTTCTTGTTAAGTTAATAAGAAGGAAAGAGCTGTGCTATGTAAATTACAATAAGTGGTAAATTTGGTGATATTTCCAGTTACTCTTTTCTTTTATTTATTTTTTTTTGCTGTAAAAAAAAAATTAAAATACCCAATGGAAACATACTAACAAAATAAAAGCAGTACTATTGGATTCCTTATTTTATGCTCTTTTTAAATATCATGGTTGCTTTTCTGAGAATGCCCCCATCCCACTCTAATGCTCTGAAGTATAGCACAGGGATATATACAAAACTAAAAGAAAAAAATGACATCTTTACTTTATAAAATTCAGTAACCACAAGGTAAATTGTATGATCAAAAAGGGTTAAAAGTTATCAGATGATTTACCAAGACCTTACAAAAGTTGATAGGGAGGTTCTAATAAGTGGTGACAATACTGAAACAAATTGGAATAAATCCATAACTACTCTGATCAATGCAGAAAACAGGTACACTAAAGTATATTGGTCAGTTGCTGCACAAGGTAAAGAGAGCATGGCACATTACATTACAAAAAGGATGGCACATTACCAAAGATTGTTCTTGCAGCAGGCAGCTTGGTGCTCCTGTGAGTTATTAGTGGTAGCAATAGCAGTAATAGTATTTTGAAAAAAATATAGGTTTCTGTTGGGTTTCCTTTCAATATCAAATTCAATATTGTTCTGAATGTGAATTATGCTATGTAATCCCTCAACCCCCTGCATGTGGTTCCATTATCCCTGAATGTTGTTGAATTTGCCAAACTCTCTGAATTCCTCAGCAGAAAATTGTTCTCCCCAAGAAGCAAAATTACAAAAAACAAAATGTTTTTGGAAATCCTATTAATAATAATAATTTATTACACACTATGAACAAAAAGAAGTGGAGTACATCATGAGCAAAAAACAAAGAAGCAAACTTGCACACTTAACAATTATTTACATAAAATGACATAAATTATGTTGCACAGTAAGACCTGCAGACTCCAACAGCTTTCCCACAAGCACCATCACTTTTTCCTGTAAATCAGGGAGGCTGAATTGCAATATTAGATGCCAGTTCTGAACCCATGGAGGAAGGCACAGAAGGTACCAAGAAAAATTAAAATAATAAGTCTGCAGGGATTTGAGATCTTTGGGCTTCAGAATTGGAAGCAAACCAGATAAAAAAGAGAACAGAATGATCACAAAATGAAGAATATAATTTCCCAAGTGCTTTTCTATTGTACCTCCCTCTATTTGCAACAATTTTTGAATATCCAATCTGATTT
Organism: Artemia sinica; assembly: GCA_027921565.1. Taxonomy (NCBI): domain Eukaryota; kingdom Metazoa; phylum Arthropoda; class Branchiopoda; order Anostraca; family Artemiidae; genus Artemia; species Artemia sinica. The sequence continues at coordinate 1,643,093 of JAPEVW010000025.1, read as the reverse complement.
TTTTTTCTTAGCATTAGAAACTGTCAGAGCCTGAAGTGTTTTGAGATTATTAGTAATGTGAACATCAAGCCACCAAAAAGAAGAGACACGGGGAATAGAGAAAAAAACACAATTAAGAGCTTGCACTCAAATTAAACAAAATATATTCACACTTATCAATGTTCAGCATAAGCCCAGTCTGTCTGAACTGATCTGAGATCCAGCTGACAGAATGTGAGAGTTCAGCCCTAGAATGGCTGACAAAGAGAACATTGTTTGCATAAGCAAGATACAAGACATCAATTCCATCAGAAATTCCATTTTGAAACTTGTTAGGTTTGTTATTAGAATTGCATCAGTTGGACTAGTTTTACAAATTTGGCAGTGAATATTTGATAACAATGGCTAACCCATGTTTATCTGGGTTAAGAAACCAAATGCTTGAACAGAGCTCCAAAATGAAAAGGTTTGATGAGGTCAGTGGTTTGCATCAACCAAAATATAGAAGGTTGAAATGCTGCTTGTCTTGATTCAATACTGTTTGGCTTACAGAAGAAAACTTCTTCTGAAAATCAGCATCTGGAGTCCAGATCAGACTTCTTTCAGCTTCAGAGGATCTTCTGGGTAGAATTTTAAGTTTTATCTTCTTCCTGTTAAGCACAATTAACTGAAGTTTAGTGGTCATTAGGGAACCAGGGCACGAATTGGAGGGGAGGGAGCAAAGGCTGCCCCCAGAACTTCAAAATCCTTTTTTGGGGTATTTTTGTTAGAAAACATTGAAAGCAACAAAATGCATTTTTAATATCTTCATTGAGAAAGAAAATCCTTGCCCATACCCCATATTTTTGAGAATTGGTGCATCTGGTATTGAGCATACTAAACTCTAGTATGACAATATTAATACTACTTTTATTACCATTATTATTTATTTTTCACTCACACTACACAACAACATAATATTATTATGTTACTGTAAACACACACAAAAAAGAAACAACAACACAGACAAAAAGAATAAGAAACACAAACAAAAAGAAAAAAAGAGAGAAAAGATCATGTGCTGACCTTCTTTTATTTTTTGCTGGCTGATTTATGGTTAGAGTCACTTGTGTCTACCTTAAACTGTTACAACACTTCCTTGTGTTGCCTGTTACAAACACAAGGAAGAGTTGGTAAAATAGACATTAGAATTATATTGGAAATTCCTATAGAAACAATATAATGCTTTTTATTATGTTCTCTATGTGAGTGGTAAAGATTTGTAAATATTCATAAGTAGGTATTTGGTAAAAATTGATGATTTTAATACTGTGAAACAATTCAATTTTCTATGTTTTTTAAGCTCAAAGAAATATTGGAAATTTTAAAGAACAACAAAGTCCCCATTAAATAAAAACTGGACTGATTCCAGGGATGGGGCTTAACTTTCAGATGGCAAAACTGTTCCACCATAATTTTCCATGGGGGGTAATTTTCACTTCTAGCTACATTTATTCATATATGTGCCTTGTATGCTTGCAAAAAGCTAATGACAACTTTTAAGGACTTCTATTGGCTGTGAAAGAATCAGCAGGATAGTTGTATTTCACATCCCCTCTTTTTAGACACCAAAATCCCAAAATATTCACTGAACACAATAAAAAGAAAATTATGGTGGATAATTTTTTATGGATCCCCATAAAAAATTATCCACCATCTTCCACCATATTTTCATAAAAGAAAATATTTTTGTTTGTCTTGGTTTTTTAAAATTTCTTATGTTTTCAGGTACTTGCCTAACAACATCTTTTGACTATTTTTAAGTATCTCAAAAACCTTCTCAGACACCAAATGAAATAAGTTCTGAATTTTTGCTTCTCCCTCTAATGGGATAGTGCCTTTTCAGCCTCATCTCTAAGAATATCTCTGTTTTGTCATCCCTAATTTTCACTTGCATTCTATTTTACCCCCATGAAAATCCAGCCAATCTGCCCAAAATTTAAAATTGGAAGTGGAAGCACTGTCCCCCCCCCCCTTACACCATCCCGAATATTTGAGCTGGAGTTCAATTTTTATCCCAGTGCTTTAGTTTTCATTAAAAATTTTAGTTTCCACAAGCACAGGGCATTATCCTTCAGCACCCATATTGAATGCTGCCTGAATATATTCTTCCAAAACAAGCAATGTTAGGTGATGTATCCCACCTGTCATATTGATCTGAAAAACCTCTCATGGGAGTTTGAGAATTTGTTTAAATGAAGTTAGCTATGCATTCATAATGATGTAATTCTATCCTAATGATAAGCTGTCAAAAAGCTTCAGTCAACTTTCTTTAAATAGCTCAATACAGTCACCAGGAAAAAAAATGATTTGAAAAGGAGAAGAAAGATGTATGCAAAATGACACTATAGCAAGGAAAAATCATGAAGCTTGAAACGAATCTTTCCCTAGTTAGATGCAATCTAGTGCAATTTCCCTGGTTAGAGGGCATTGGAACTAGGGTATCTTCTCCTCCTTGTATGCAAGGAGAGGACCAGATTTAATTTGTAGTTTAAGAGCCATTGTTAATTCCTGTTACCTTCTAGGTACAATTTTATACACTCAAAGTTTTAGGAAGGGATTGGAAGTTTTCTATCATAAATATATTAATACCCTAATATAGCATACTTGTAATCTATAATCTACAATTGAGCTATTGTGGGCTATTGTACAAAATGAGCTATTCCTTGCTTGTGCAATTTGGATTTTACATTCAGTGATTTTTAGAATTAGTGTTTCTGATCAATACTGACAGTCCCAAAAAGGGCATCCAAAAGGGGAGTCTTGGCCTCCCCCTCCCCCAAAGAAAACAGCACATGAAAGTTCAAAAAGTTGCAAAATGCATCAAAATATAACATTATTCTGGAAGCAGCTTTCTTTTCAAACCTTGAATCCCCCCCCCCCCCTTGTCTGTAGTGACCCTTGGTTCCATTTTTTTTGTTGCCATTACCTTTACTGAGGTTGAATATAAGGCTGCTGTTATTCTTTTGTCTTATGAAGCAATAATGCTTCGGGAAAAATGTTGGCCTGGCCATCAAGCAGCTGGTAATTTTGCAATTGCTAAGACTAGCTAGATGTCATAAAAGTACCCAAGTTCTTGCTGAGTAAGCAAAAAAAAGCGTTGTTGTAAATAAAAGACAAATTGCTTATTTGGCAGGCTGAAAATTCAGTATACTCAATCATAAAAATTGTATCCTTCCCTTCACAATCTTTTAATATTAAATTGGAATATGTTGTCTAGTGACTGGAACTGGAATGGTATCATAAAATACATTAGGGCCCTTCTTTTGCACTAAGATCTCTTACATCTAGGACCTCACATCTTTCTGCAAAGATTTCCGTTTTTTTAACTCATCTTTGTTCTAAGATCTTTCAGCTCACTGATGTTAGCAAAAAGTGTGAAAGACGCCATCTTTCTGCCACATAGAACAATGATGAGAGAACTTTGATGATAAACTCATCATTGTTCTTAGGCTGTTGATCAGAGCAGAATGATAAAAAGACGTTTGCAAAAGAACACCCTAAGATGCAAGATCTTAGTGCTAAGATTTCACTTTTAAGCATTCTTTGTGAAAAGATGCAATGTTCTTAGCACAAAGATGAGTAAAAGAACAGCCCTATTGGTTAATACATGTATATATACATGTATATATATTTATATATATATATATATATATATATATATATATATATATATATATAATATTATATATATATATATATATATATATATATATATATATATATATATATATATATATATATATATATATAATATATATATATATATATATATATATATATATATATATATATATATATATATATATATATATATATATATATATATATATTTCAGTAGATGGTGCTTTAGCTTTTGTGTTTTTTGTGTAGTTTAGCTTATATTGTTAATTTAAAATGCGTTGAAAAAACGTTCTTCCATAATATAAAACGATTACAATTTAAGGAGAAAAAAAAGTAACAAGTTTCCCTATTCAATTCTGTTTTTTTTTTAATGCTTTTTTCCTGAAGAAAACGTCAGATAGACAAAGAAATAGAAAAGGCTGCTGTAAACTATAAGGGGTATTAGAACTCTTTCTTGTTAAAGAAAATACACGTGTAGGCTCATACGTGGGTTTTGGGCCTGTGTCTCCCCCTGAAATCTTGATATTTAAACTATTCTTGATATCGTTAATTCAAACTCTTTCATATAATTCAAACTCTATATATATATATATATATATATATATATATATATATATATATATATATATATATATATATATATATATACTGATGTCATCCATGTATAAATTTCAGTAGATGGTGCTTTAGCTTTTGTGTTTTTTGTGTAGTTTAGCTTATATTGTTAATTTAAAATGTGTTGAAAAAACGTTCTTCCATAATATAAAATGATTACAATTTAAGGAGAAAAAAAGTAACAGGTTTCCCTATTCAATTCTGTTTTTTTTTTTTTTTTTTTTAATGCTTTTTTCCTGAAGAAAACGTCAGATAGACAAAGAAATAGAAAAGGCTGCTGTAAATTATAAGGGGTATTAGAACTCTTTCTTGTTATAGAAAATACACCTGTAGGCTCATACGTGATTTTGGGCCTGTGTCTCCCCCTGAATCTTGATATTTAAACTATTCTTCCATGTAAATTCAAACTCTTCCATATAATTCAACTACTTTTTTGTTTGATTATTTGACCTCTAGAAGCACAGAAACCAATCTAAAATAAAATACTGCATATGTGCCTGTGCAAAATTTTCCATCATTATAGTGTAAACGCTGCATCATTTTTACAAATCAAGAGACTATTTTAAGTGTTTCTGAATATACTGAATCAATCCTCCTAACAAGACATATAAAAAACTCACCAGTCTATGGATTTTGGTGCACCTAATTTAAATGCTATTATCAAACCAACTAACTATACCTGGACTTTTATTAGTTTTTGTAATAGGGTTAAGGGTTTGTAATAGGGTTGGTCCATATTCCTTGATTGTTGGTAACAATGTGGTTAGTGTACTGTATAAAACAATATAATGTACAAAATAAGTGTGTTTGCATTTACTTGTACTGTAATAACAGTTACAGTATTCAAGCTAGAACCATGTAATTTTTACAAAATAATCCTAGAAAGACAAGAATGGCTGTAAATTATACAAATCAAGAAAAATCTGCCTTAAAACAAAAAATAAATTACACACAGCTGTTTTCTGTTCTCTAAATCTCATGTTCAAATTGTTTAAGTACTGAAAAAGAACATGAAGAAAAGATTAGTCAGTAAGAAACCTTTTTTGCAAGATCCAGAGGTCTGAATATCACCTGATAAGCTAAGGTTTATTGTAAGGGCTGAAGGCCCAACATTCTTAGCAAAGTAAGCAAGGGCAGGCAACACGAAGTTCACAAATCAGGCTTTGTCCTAGACAAACAGGTAATATATAAGTGATAATCTGCTCATATATCGGACTGATATATCAGTTAGTATAATTTGCTTTTTTAAGGGAGTACTTCCCAAGGCTTCATTCAAATTTGTTTCAAGAAGATGTTTGGTTAATGTCAGATTTTCTGCAGTCACAGTATACTGAGCTAAAATTCCATATCCCCTGAACGGAAACAGCCAAAATTTAATTCAGGTGTTGATTAACAACTGTGGACAAAAATATAAAAACATTCGTTTATATAAATAGAAAAGAAATATGTAGAGAATAAAAATACATATATAGAATAGAAATCAGAAACAAAAAGACTATAAAATTTGTTTCAGGTTTGTTTTAACAATTATCAATAGGCTGTTGATTGTATTGAATTTTTATTTAGCATCCAATTATTTTTTCAAAGTTTTAATTTCCTATTATTTATGTGAGCCAAAAAAATAAACATGATATTTTTGGTGGAAAATGATTCTAAACACACTGGGGAACAAATGTGATTGGAGAAAAGTTGATGAACCAATTGGTAGAACTTTTACTCCATTAAGGGGTTAACCAGTTTTCAAAAAAAAAGCGACAATGACGTATAATTAAAGTGAAATGAAACTATAGTAATGGATAAAACTTTTTATGAAAACAGTCAAAAGTGGGATTTTTTTTATACATATACTCATAAAGTCTGAATATTTCGACTTCACATCCGCAAATCCTTATCAACAAGGATAACAAAGAGAAAAGGAAAGAAGAACTAGATTAAAACGTTAACGCATGCATGTATGAAATGAAGTTTTTTTCCTTTTTTGCATAGCATTTGTTTTTCCTCTAAAAGTAGAACAGCCAAGGCCCAGGGTGTTTTTCACAGTTAAAAAAAAGTTTGGAACGATAGGGAGAAGTCGGCGAACCAAAATTGGAATATTAGAGGCCACTGTGATGACAGTGGTCAAGTATGGTTCTGAACTGTGGGCGCTCTAAAAGGCGATAGGATTTCCAGAGGAATGGCTACGGATTCTTTTTTGGTACCTGTCTGACTGAACGCATTTCAAACAGTAAGCTGTACGAAATGTGTGGTTCCATCTTGCTTTCTGGGTCCATAATGAGAGAAGGGCGAGATGACTAGGACAAGTTCTGCAAATGAAGAATGACATATCGTTTAAGTCCTTTTTGGCCAAACAAACAGCAGGTCGCCCCCAAATGGGGTGGGAGGCGGTCGTAAGGAAAGATTTAATGGACATTAAAACTTCTTTGGAGGGTGTAAAGGGAGGTTTTGAATAGATTTTGACGGAGGAGCATGCGTACCTGTTTTGGCCTCAGGCGGTTTGATGCTGCAGTGAGTTGTCAAGTTTTTTTTTCTAGTGTGAATTGCTTAGTTAAGTTTTTCCCCTTTTTTTTCTTCTCATTCATTAAGGTTTCTGAATTTGACGCCGAAATATTCAGGCTTTCATCAGTCGCCTACAACAAGAAAAATATTGAACCTTCACTGTCTTAATTAAAAGTTTTACCCGTTATTGTATTTTCATTATGAATGGAAATGTGGTGGTCTAAGCAATTATTTGTCAAATAACGTTCGGACTACCAAAGCCGATTTAATACTGAATGCCCTTTTTGTATTTATTTACAATGAAACCATAAGTGTCAGGAAATATTTAACGAAACATATCTCTTGATGTAAAATAAGTGAAATAAAAATTATTACACGTCATCTATTGCAAAATGTACTGGAACTTGGGCTGACTATATTATGGCAAGATCTCTTGATTTTTATTTCAAGGTCTTTATAGAAAAAAAAACCTGTGCAGCAGATTTATTTGTCAGCAATTAGCTATTCTGCTTTACCACGGACATGTCATTATCTCTTGATATCTAAAATTCGATCTAGGTTTACGCCTGAATGCTGACTCCACTGGAAATTAGCTGTCCTGTGCAATTTTCGTTTGGCTAAAAACGTAAAGAAGAGCCAATTGAAAAATCGAATTGTATTCGCATAAATAGTAATAAAATGATTCTTGACAAAATCTTTAAAATCTCTAAAAGACTTTTTTAAGATAAAACTTAAAAACTCCATGAATCACCGTTTGGTTGAGATCATAATCTCGCATAGCGAGGAAAAAAGAACACTAGTAAAATATCCAAATATATGTAAATATAAAAAACACTTGAAGAACTCCAAATCGAAGTCACTGTAAAGTATCACATAATATACACTGGATACCTCTCACTCCTCGTCTTTTAACTGGGTTTATGAATTACGGAATAGGCGTTTCTTCTCAACTTGGTATTCTTGACGAAGAACAATAGCATCATTATTGCTCAGGGTCCTAGAAGAAAGCAAAACAATAGTGATATTTCAATATTAAAAATATCTAAAAATTCCTACATAGTGTAGGTTCACTTTCAAGTTGAACGATCTTCAACTTGAAAAATTACGAACTTAGATAATATGCTTTGTAGTCGTGCGTAGCTGATTTTATCCTCAACTATGACCTGGGTATCAAGCGATACACTCTTAAGTAATGGTGTAACTATAAAGTGATATAGATTACGAGCTAGACTTGGAATCCTATGTCCTTTGGGGTTCGAGTCCTTGTCTTGAAAGTCCTTTGGGATGGTGTGGGGTTCAGCAGTGTAACTCTGCAAGCTCAGCCACCGTGAGTCTGGGGAACTTATGGTTAAACAAATTGTCACCATTAGGTGACACTTGTCACCTAAGGTAAAACACTTGTCACCATTAGGATAAAAATGAGAAAGTACTGCAATACTATTAACGCTAATAATAGATGACAAAGGATTTTTCGTGTGGTCCAGCCAGGGGCGGACCCATGATTTTTTTTTTTGGGGGGGGGGAGGCAAAATAGGTTGATCCGATAAACTTGCGTTAGGATCATGTTTAATTAACGCAAACTTGGAAGTAAATTACACTACTTTAGATTACGCTAGGGGGGAGGGCCTTTCTCCCCCCCTGGATCCAACAAAATGTCAAACTGTGGTCCTCTTAAAAATCTTCCATCCTCCCTCTAAATTTTGAATGCCCGCGTCTTGGCTTCCGTAATCGAAAAGACGATTTGAAATTCTTGTTAAACTGGGATTTATAGCCGTCCCTTTCAAGCTCAGTATGTTCCTTAGCTTGGTACATTTTTTCTTCCATTATAAAAATACTTTGAAGCATTTACTTCTGCAATATGTGTTATATCCCATTTTCTTACTAAACTGAGAATTTGAAACAAAATCTTGATGCATAAAAATAATGAGTATGGAGCCACCTGATGCCAACACAGCTAAGTACACTTGTCCTCCATCTTAATTTATTCAAAGCCTCCCTATTTACACCCTATCAGGAAGTTCCGATTTTCCTTATATCTTTCCTTGTTAATGCAAATTTCGTTTTAATTATTCATGTAGGGTGAGCCAAAATCAAAACCTGTATTAATTCAAAAACGTTCAGAAATTAAATAAAAAAACTAATTTTTTAACTGAAAGTAAGGAGCGACATTAAATTGCTTTCGAGAAAGCAATTTAGCCAACAAAAATAAAATTTATATGCAAATTTCGTTTTAATTATTCATGTAAGGTGAGCCAAAATAAAGCCGCATTAATATAAAAACGTTCAGAATTTAAATAAAAAAAAACAAGCTTTTTTAACTGAAAGTAAGGAGCGACATTAAAACTTGAAACGAACAAAAATTGTTTTGTATATGAATTGTTCTGTATATGAAAGGGGCTGTCCCTTCCTCAATGCCTCCCTCTACTCTAAGTTTGACTTTCTCACAACTCTATTTTTTAAAGCATCAAAAAAACTTCAGCGTAACGAGGCATTGAGGAGGGGAGAGCCCCTTTCATATACAGAATAATTTCTAGTCGTTTTTTAAGTTTTAATGTCGTTCCTTACTTTCAGTTTTTTATTTAATCCACCGCCAAGAATGATATGAGCATGGACATTTGTTTTTGGGAAACAAGTTTCACATTTCATTTTTGCCGGGTTTCGAAATTTAGAAAGAATATTCTATAAATGAATATGTAGAACAGATGGCGTAATGTAATTGAATTTTCAAAATTATTTCACAATATGCTACCACGTGCAAGTGTTAATTAGCTTTTTTATTAATGAACTAATCATAATGTCTGGAAATATTTACAACCCCTTGCAGCCACATATGAAAGAGAGTCAAGAACTTCGGGCTTGGACTCTGGTGAAATTTAAACGCATTGCAATTTTCAACAAATAAAAATATTTTCATTTTCTTTTTTAGCTTCTTTTTTCATTGCTTAAATATATCTTTTATTATGCCAATATTAACACTTGAGTATTCAATAAAAACGTGTTGTATCCATTTAGTCAATATTGTTGCATTTTACTGCAATGTGAAGCACAAATTTAAAACAAGTTCTTGTATCTTCTCGAATGTTCGAGATAATTTTGCCTGCAGTCTAAAAAAATCTAAATCAAGGGTTGACGATTTATTGTCAAGCTAAAACAATTAACAAACTTGCCTCAGAGCTTGCCACTGTATTTTTTCCGTGTTTTGAGTTAATGCAATTTTTGATAATAGATCTCAATTTTTAAATTAATTTACTAAAAAAAAAATATAAATGTTTTAAATTTTGTCCATTCACAATCAGGGCTGTATCCATGATTCTTTTCGGGGGGGGGGGGGGTACACAAAATCTTTAATGTTCAGAAGATTTGCCTCATTATTACTAGTTTCGTCTGAATACATGCTAAAAAAAATTCTGATCTCTTTTTCCTGCTGAAAATACTTTATTCCCCACAAAATTCGAATTGATTACTGCAAGCAATTCCATACTACTTTAATTCAGCCTCTTAAGGCTTGTTCCCTGCTGAAGTTCAAGTGTGTTATTTTTCTGCTCTCCTATGGTTTTTGTATATCAACAGAGGATGAAAATTTTACTGTTACTCCATAGCTGCTATTCAGTTTGTCCATCTACCAAATTACTTACCGAAAAAAATGCGGTAGTTTGGATGTCCAGCTGCTTTCCTCGGCTCTGAATGTAACGTGAATTTCGAAAGTTGCAACAGTATACCTATCAAAAGGAACTTTGGCTAGCAATCGGGACTTCGTTTGAGTCTTCGATTCCTTCTCTTCCAAATGTAAATACAATAAACAACCTCTAGCACCACAGGGCTCATTATTAGAATTCAGCCAAATAGTTTCAGCGACATTGTTTAATAATCCTAATGGTAAAAGAAATTCAACATGGGCAGGCGACTTATTTCCACTGGTAATTAAAGTTGAGTTCCTTAGTGATTTTTCTAAGTATGTTTCTATTTGGCGTTTTTCTAAAAAATCCTCTGCTTCTTCACAAGATGAATCAGCTGAAATAAAATGGAAACAATTACGTATTTTACAATAAAAAAATATACAGTCAAATATCAGTATCCTAAAGATGTGGGAAGAATATTTGGTACTTGTTTAGAATCTAGTAAACACGCGGGAAAGACCGCATCGAAATCTCCAAGATGCTATATGAAAAACAGGTTTTTGCTGCCTAGTGAGGTATTGCTCATTCCATGACAAAGATTTAAACTTTAGCTTTTGGGGTTAAAGGGGCAAAAAACGGTACCTAGGTTAGGTTACATGTTTAACATATGCTATGCTCCCCTCCCCCCGCCCCCCTAATGTGCGAATATATAACCCAAATTTGTTTCTGAACTATTATATTTTCATCCTATTTTGTTTTATTTCATTAACATTAACGAAACTTCACTTATTGCGTGTTTACTGGATTCTAAACAAACACCGAATATTTTAAAAATGATACTTCAGTCATTTATTTTATCCTTATGTCTTAGGTAAATATTGCTAAATTTTAGATAATCTTATTGGATATAAGTACAAGTACAATTAGAAAAAGTGTCTTGTGAGGAGGGTGGTAAAGGATGTTATAATTGCTATTGCTAAGTAATGAGTTTCTTTGATAAGAAATTGACTAATATAGAAGCCATTTGGCATCTAAAGACCTATATATATAAAAAAAAACGCTTTGAACTCTTGTATAGAACAGGTTAGAATACCGTTAATTAAATATTTGATCGTGAATGAGACAACGAAAGAAAACTAAAGGTTAGATGAGAATTTCCCAGAAAATTGTCATTCCAGAAAGATTATTTTCTAGAAAGTTCTGTACGAATTTTCCAGAAAATTCTTGAATCTTCCATTTGTGGGTCAATATATACCAAATCATATTATTGAGTTAGGACTAAAGTGAATACATCATTTGATGCCTTTTTTTATGCTGATTACGAATATAATAAGCATTTCTATCGGAAATGAAGTTCAGCCCCCCCCTATATATGCCAATTCAGGGTTAGGTAGGTTAGGTATAGCCTATATAGGGGGGGGGGCTGAAATTCATTTCCAATAGAAATGCTTATTATATTCGTAATCAGCATAAAAAAAAGGCATCGAATGGTGTATTCACTTTATTTGAAACTCAATAATATGATTTGGTATATATTGACCCATTTGTGTAGGCCTAGTTACTTTTGAAATCGAGAGACGCAAACATTTCAAATATAGAAACACAGTAAAGAAACAATATTATTACAGAGAATTTGAAAATATGCAGCAAAATCTGCAAATTAAAGTAAAAATATGATTGATTTCCTTCAAGAGGAAAATCATTGTGCAGGATTGCCAAATTAAAATCCTTGAGCAAAAAGTTGATAAAAAAAAAAAAATAACTGGAAAGCAAAATAAAACATTCTCCATAGTAAAATTTTACCATTGCTGGGCGCCCTTTTGAATGATATAAGTTAGTATTTATGATAAATAGCTAGTTTAAAGCATTTCCTTGGGTTTTCTTTAGGCTAGATAATTCCCTGGTCTTTATTGCCTAGAGCTTTCCCAATAAGAATATCTAGAGCTTTTCTCATAAGAATATTTCATCTAGTTTAGAAGGGGAGTAGCCTACTTAACCAAGATTACCTTGTTTTCAGCTCCACAACTTTGATCAATCGCAATTTACAAGGTTTTAAAGATAAGCAAATACATTTCCTAAATTTTGAAAAAAACATTGATATGGCTTAAAATTCTACTCAAATAACAAGAATTGCATTTTCAGAACTAAAGCCAGAAAAAGAAACTGATAACTAAAAATGAAGGTAAAGTGTTGTTTTGTCAAAATTTCAATAGGTAGCTATAGGCCTAGACCTGTCATGTTGGCAAATTTCAGGATCCTCTAGAGGGAGAAGGAGTGGAGGTAGGTACTTCAAAATACCTTCCCAGACCATACTTTAGCCTGTAGACCCATCACTGAAAGTTTCATTTTTCTAACCTTACCACTTTCTAAGATAGCGGAAAGTAGAATTTTACCAAAAATCGTACTTTCTAACATTTTTGAAAGTGTAATATCCCCTTTTGTTTTGGACATCAGTGATTTCAAATTTTTATCTGCTTACAACTCACCATCAGAGAAATGTTCTAATCCAGTTGAGTTTAAGATATCAGTAAGCATTTTTTTTTCTGTCCTATTCCTTTGGAACCTAAACAAAGACTATTACCTTGTTTCTTCTTGTCCTTGTTTCTATAGCTCTGATTCTAGTGACGTAGATTGGTCTTGTTCTTTCAACCAATAGGGACACGGCGTCTTGGCAAACCTTCAGATAATAATTTGTCTTTGTTTGATGGTATATTCGACTATAGCAAATATTGCATTGGAATTAAGCCAGTGCGAAAATTTTGCAGATAGCAACAAGCAGTAGTTGGGAATCTTCCAAATAGTCAGGTTTGTTCTTTTGTAACTCTTCTATTTTGCATTTTATCATCAGTTGTTAACTTAGATAGTTAATGAGTCGTTTATTTAGAGAAAATTTTGGGAATGGGAAGACATTTTTTGCTATTTAAACCGTCTTCACTTTTCAACAATATACCGTGGACCCTTTACTTGAATATAAGCTGTATTGGCGAAGTTTTATTGCTGAAGTCCGTATCGTTTGGAAACATTGATCTACGTGGCCTTAATTCAGGGTACTTAGAGCGCAATGCTTTTCCATTTAAAGAATTTAAGAAAGAAAAAATGGGTATAATTTAAATAAAACATAGAACAAAAAAATAACAGAAAACTTTAAATAGGCCTAGTAGAAATCCGAATATTTCGATTCCGCGTCCGGGAGCCTTTATCAAGGGAAAAAAGCTAGATCAAATTAAACGCAATATATAAAGAAAAAGCACACAAAGAAAAAAAATAAATAAAACTCACATCTTAATAACCTCCAAAATACTGCAATCACTGTAAATAGCCTGAATGACCACACAGAAATGACAGGATTTTCTCTGGTACACCAGATTGTCTCTAGTATAATTTCAGTTTGGCAGTGAGATCTAGCAAAAGAGAAATACTATATATATTTGAAAGAATTATTGGTACTTGTCTGTTATCCAGAACACACTTAAGAAGTTTGCTTTCTTTGATCTGAGTAAACCGTTTTTTTTGTCGCATTCGGTTATAATTAGCTTATTTTTTCGTGAAATAAACTACGATGGAGGTACAAGGCCGTACCCAGGATTTTTGTCGGAAAGGGTTTTACTAAAAAGAAAAAAAATCAGGGGGGGGGGCTTACACAAAAAAACTCAAAAAACGCAAATAAAATTTGTTTATATCCATTTTTGTTACGTTTTTACGAGTCAAGCAAGCATTTCGGGGGGGGGGGGGGTCAAACCTCCTAACCTCCCTGGGTAAGGCCTTGTGCAGGTATATTTTAATTGATTATTTAATATATAGAGGTGGTTCGGTTAGGTATTTAATATAATGCGTTCTCGGCGGCCTGTTTTCCATAATTCTTTGTTGTAATTTCCATAATTTTGTTACTAAAATATTACATTTTCATGATATTTTTGTATATTTCATTATGGTCAACCTAACTTCTCTATTTGAGTGTGTTCTGGATAAAAGACAAGTACCGAATTATTTGATGACCTGGGGTTAATATAAATTCTTTCGAATATAGTATTTCATTCTTGCTAGATCTCATTATCAAACAGAAATTATACGAGAGACAATCTGGTGTACCTTAGAAAATATTTTGTTATTTCTATTTGCTTATTCAGGCTATTTACAGTGATTGCAGTATTTTGGAGGTTAATAAGATGTTATTTTTGTGTGTGTGTGTGTGTATTTTGTTTGTATTTTTCTTTATATGTTGCGTTTAGTTTAATTTAACTTTTTTCCGTTGATAAAGCCTCCCGGACGTGGAGTCAAAATATTCAGATTTTTATTGTTTAAATTTTGCTGTTGTTTTTTTCTGTTCCGCTGTTTTATTTAAATTATGCCCGTTTTTTCTCTCTTAAACTCTGTATAATTTCACAGAAGGTTCATCTCTAAGAAAGATCTCGGGTTCTGGATCCTGAGAACCTGGGGTCGGTAATTTCCTGTAGTTTTCACGGAGGCTGCTGAAATTCACTAGTTTTTGCTATTTTGAAGAGTTTGACTCTTTCCCGTAACCAACCCCTTTATCAATGTTTGCTTCAAAATATTTTCTAGGGGAGGGGTTAAGTGCCCTCACAGGTGTAAGAAGTTAGGGGTCACTCTCTTAAATTCTTACGACTGTTAGGATTTTTCCTTGTTTTTCTATATTCCATCTTTTCCTTATTACTTTTTTTCGAATTTGTCCCCTCCTTCCTTCCTAAATAAGTTTCTGTATATGTGTCTATTGCTGATCCTTCGATATTTGTCACTGGTGTTTATTAGGTAGCATGCCTAATTATAGGTAGGCCTAGCATAAAGTTAGGTATCCTTTGGTTTTGGCCGCTTGTCCTCTGCCACACATAAAGGATTATTATAAACATGTGCCTACCTGTTTACAATAAACTGGTCTCGTGAAATTTAAAGGCGTTGCAATTTTCAACAAATGAAAATATTTCATGTTCTTTTTTTATCTTCTTTTTTAATTGCTTAAATATAACTTTCAGTATGCCAACATTAACAATCGAGTATTAAGTAAGTTCTAGAAACGTGTTGTACTTATCAATTCTGTTGCATTTTACTTCAATGTGAAGCACGAATAAAAACAAGTTCTTGTATCTTCTCGACTGTTCGATATAATTACGCCTGCAGTCGTAAAAAATCTTATCAGGGGTTGACGACTCAATTTTGAAATTAATTTATAAAAATAAAATATAAGCGTTTTAATTTTTGTCCATTCACAAGCAGGGCTGTATCCAGGATTTTTTTTTCAGGGGGGGGACAAAAAAAGTTAAAAAACGTATTAATTATTTGTTTATATGCACTATTGATACTTTTTTACGAGTCGGACAAATATCTTCTTTTTTTGGGGGGGGGGGTGAGGGCTAAAACCCCTTAACCCCTGGTTACAGTCATGTCCACGAGATCTGACTGATTATTACTAGTTTTGTCTGAATAAATGTTAAATTTTTTCTGATGTATGTTTCCCTTAATGTATCTTAAATTTTTTTCTTGATGTATGTTACATGTTTATTGTTATTATAAACAGGCTTTCTCATGCACGTGCGCAGGGTTTTTTTTGAAGGGGGGGGGGGTGGACATTTAAAGGAACCGAAAAATTCGACGAATTATACACAAATAGCGGTACTCCTTCGATATACCCACTCTTATATATCTCAAACTGAAGTCGCGATGAAAAACCCGTTCTTACGGGATGATGTAAGACACCGCTGTAGAGAAATACAATGTATGGCGTGGTTTTAATTGCGTATACGATATTTAAAGTGTTGTTTGTTTGTTGTTTTTTTTTTGGGGGGGGGAGGTACCTAGGTTAAGTTAGGTTAGGTTACGTATTTACTATATGCCATGCTTTGCCCCCCCCCCCCTAATGTGTAAATATATAGCCCAAATTTGTTTCTAAACTATTATATAGTCGTCCTATTTTATTTTATTTCATTAGCATTAACCAAACTAGCAGTATATAAAAGAGTGGGTATATCGAAGGAGTACCCAAATAGCTAATAGGATACAGCGAAAGGAATTGCCTAAGACTTAATATATGGGGGGGGGATTCGATAGATCCTCTGTTTGTATGGCTGAGCAATATCATCTGCTGTGCTTTTCGAAAGTCTCGCTTCATCAACCCTTTTCTTGATCTTTTCATGGAAGGACTTGAAATAATTTCGTCTCGTGCGTTTGTTGTAATTAGACTGATCGTTAAATGTTTTATAGCTTTCTAGCAAAAGTGTCAATTTCTCTTAGCCTGGAAAACAGTTTTATGTGAGATCGAAGCTGATGTTATCAAGGAGGCACACTTGTGCCTCTTTAAAGAGGCGACCCACCACAATGTTAAGCGATATCCGGTCCTAGAGGTTGCAGAGAGACGGCGGTGATCGCATTTTGTAGCCCAAGCTCAAACTAAGAAACGTGCAAAATTTCATCCTCCTCCGACTTTATCTTCATGGGGTAAACTGGGCCGGAAGTTTCGACCCTCCCACCACAGCCCCCCTTTAACGTTGTCCGATTGGGCTGAAATTTAGAGGTTAAGCTTTCCTAGGGCCCGGGAGCTTATCCTCGAAATTTCAGCTCAATCCGATCACTCCTTCCCTGTTTTCAAAAAACCAAATATAGCCACTTAAACTTCATTTCTCTTTTTTTTTTTTTTTTGTTATCCACGCCTACAGGCCACAGTTGGCAACTGATCCGGGTGAATGAGGACTCATTCGAAGCAGAATTCGACCTGTTAGGGCCTTTTGATATTTTCAGACCGAAAAAATTATCCCCCGAATTTACATTTACGAAAAACCTCGTTTTCCTTTAAGAACAGCCCCTTTCGACCCTTAAAACGTACAGGGATTAGGAGGCACAGTTGGGGGGCTGTTAAAGAGGCTGAGTCACAAGTTCGAACCTTAAAACGTACAGGGATTAGGAGGCACCCTGTACGAAGTGATTTGAGTATTCAGGAATTAAAAGCCTTAACACAAGAATGTTCAAGAGCGGGGGGTTTGGGGACGGCAGCCCCCCAACTTTAACTCTTGACACGATCAGCTAACAGTTAGTCAAGCAATAATAAGTAATAAACTGTACAAAAACGTGCAGAAATTATTTGAAAAAAACTACGTTTTCTAAAGAGTTAAAGAGGCTGAGTTACAAGGTCGAACCTTAAAACGTACAGGGATTAGGAGGCACAGTTGGGGGGGGGGCGCCGCCCCCCAAACCCCCCGCTTTCGCAGCCTTTAAATAAAAAAAAAGTTTTTTAAACTGAAAGTAAGGAGCGACATTAAATCTTAAAACGAACAGAAATTATTCTGTATATGAAAGGGGCTGTGCCCTCCTCAACGCCTCGCTCTTTACGCTAAAGTTTTTATTGTTTAAAAAAAAGAGTTGTGAGAAAGTCAAACTTTAGCGTAAAGAGCGAGGCGTTGAGATAGTCAAAGTAATTGACAGATAGTTCAAGTAATTGAGAGGCAAATGTTTTAAACGACAGCACGGGTAAATGGCGGGAGTAAGTGTGACTCTCTTATTGGACAAATACTTGTTTGTTAGTTTTTGGAAAGGCACGCCGGCTTGCCTAGAGTCTCAGGCAGGTTGACCAAGAATTTAGAATTGACATAGGACCGTTGGATTGCCTGGAATGAGAGGCAAACAAGGCTCCCGCCTTGTATGCAAGTGGGCAACCAATACTAGGCTATATGTAAACAATGGGCAAAGTTCATAACTTGCAGCCCTTCCCCCAGGAACTGTGGGGAATTAAGTCATCCTCAAAGACATATCTATTAGATTTCTGGCTATGCTGAACAAAGTGTCTCTCAAAATTTTGATCGGGTGACTAGGAAAAAATGAGTATGGGAGGGGGCCAAGTTGCCGTTCAATTTTTCTGGTCACTTAAAAGGGGCACTAAAACTTTTGATTTCCGTTTGAATGAGCCCTCTCACGATATTCTAGGACTACTGGATCGATACGATCACCCCTGAAAAAAAACGGTTCCATTGTAACTGAACCACCGTGTTACTGAACCCCAATCAACTGAACCACTGTTACTGAACCACCGTGCAACTGAACCCTCGTGCTACTGAACCCTCATGCCACTCAACCCCATTTAACTAAACTGTCGTGTAACTGAACAACCATGTAACTGAATCACCGTGCACCTGAACCACCTTGTAACTGAACCACCTTGCAACTGAACCACCATGCAACTGATCCACCGTGCAACTGAACCACCATGCAACTGAACCACCGTGCAACTGAACCCGTCGTGCAACTCAACCACCGTACTTATATTGGGTAAAACACAAGTTAGAATCTTTACATGTTCAACCTTATTGGAATTGTTTGCTTTTTTAAGTCTTTATATAAATTACTGTCAAGATGATTTATAAAAATGCTCTGTTATGTTGTCACAAAAACAAAGAAAATCGGACGTCATTAACTCTTAAATCCAGATTTATTGCTCTTCTTTATGTCTGTTAATGGGGGTTCCCTTCGCCCTGTCACTCTATGGGTCTAAGCGTTTACCCCTCTCCCCCGCTGAAAAATTCCCCTCCTCCACCAATGGAAACCCCTCACCTGCAAAATTATGCACCTCCTCTCGCGGAAATTATGGTTTTCAAAATTTAAAAATCTAAGTATTTTCTGGAAGGGGGGTATTTTCCCCAAGGGATGTTTTTCACGAGGGGGGGGGGGGTAAACGGTGGCTGTCACTGTCTACATACTGTAATGTTTTTTTTATCACTTTCCTTATTTTGTTGTTTTCATTTTGTGGTATTTTCTACGCTCGTAGTTGCTTATCGTTTGGTTTGAAAAAGGTTAATTACCTGTTTCGATGGAGCCGACACAAAAGCTACTTTCTCTTTGTGTTTGGAAACTTTTGGTTTGATTTTTTTTTCTTAGATGAATCAGGCCTTTCCTGAACGTTGAGTAATAAAAATCTTTAGTGAAAATATCGGAACTTTGAGAATTTAGATAACAAAAAAGTCGCTTTTGGTTGTGCTTTCTTTAAATTAATTAAAAAAAGATTCTTTCGAAAAACAATTTTTCAAAGAAAAGTAAAGAGCCATATTAAACCAAAGACTAGCATAAATAAATTCCTATAATAATTCAAACCCAAAATGATAAGAAATTACTACAAAAGAAAAAAAGAAACCCAAAACAAACAGAAGTTAAAACAAACGATCATAGAAAACATGTTTTTTTTTTGGGGGGGGGGGGAAAGGGGCTATAGAGTTACATGTTGAACCCCCGTTCTAACAAACCCCATTTAACTCAAGCCTCCTTTAACCCAACCCTCACTTAAATCAAATCCTGAACCTAAGTCAAGGTCAAAAATAAGTTTGAACTAAGGCTGATTAAAAGCTCAAAATCTATTTCTCACTTCATTTGCGGTTTCTAACTTGTATTAATCTAAAAAACAAAGTTTTTCCAAGGGAAGTAAAGAGCGAAGTTGAAACTTAAAACGGACAAAAATTATTGCTTCACAGCCTGTCTAATATATATCAATCAAACTAGTACAAATAAACCAACTAATTATGTTTCCCTGTGTTTCTAGGATTATAGACAACTAGCGCTTTACTGAAAACACAAAAATCAAGCATTAAAAACAGGAATATTGATTTGGGAGTGAAAAGTGAGTATGAAGCCTGACAACAATAAACTAATCTATAAAGCTTTTCATAGTCTTACACCAGTTGTGACATCAGTAACTTTCCATATACAATGAAAATTATCTTAAAAACATAAGCGTAAAATTAAATATTTTTTTAATAACCGCAAAGTCATTGAACAGCATACAGATTATTGGATTGATTTATCAGGTAGCATTTTGGAATAATATTCAATAGTGCTTTAAGCTATAATATCAATAGTGATTAATAAACAATCTTCAAATGTAAGAAATATGCTTTAGTATTACTTGAAATGAAGATCAAATAAGACATAATATGAACTCTAAAAATATTGTTATTTGTCTCTATACAACAGTGAATTTCAAGCTATGATACAAGCTCTAAAGCTAGTCTATAGTCCTAATGCTATCAAGATGGCTTTACTTCGAACTTGTCTACAAAGTAATCATGACATGTCCTTTTTCAAACCAAAATAACAGCCAGGCATTGAAATGAGCCATCTTGCAGAAGTGATAACAAATTAAACGAAAAAAAAAAAATAAAAATAAAGCAACAATCCTAAAATGAATTGTTATTTATCTTAAAAGGGATTGATCCTAAATGGGATTGACAATAGTTTTATTCTGTAAAAAGTGTCAATTGGTTTGCTTTTACTGTACCAAAACTTCTATATTATTTGTGTTTTCAGTAAAGCGCTAGTTTTCTATAATCCTAGAAACACAGGGAAACATAATTAGTTGGTTTATTTGTATTAGTTTGATTGATATATATTAGATAGGCTGTGAAGCAATAATTTTTGTCCATTTTAAGTTTCAACTTCGCTCTTTACTTCCCTTGGAAAAACTTTGTTTTTTTGGATTAATCTTTGTTCGTTTTTGATTAAAATTTAATGTAGAAACAACGCTGCCATGATCTTTTTTATTTATACGGAATAATTTCTGTTCGTTTTAAGTTTTAACGTCATTCCTTAGTTTCAGTTGAAAACTTATGAAGCTGTTTAAGGGCGCGTTTAGAAGGTTGTATTTATGCCTAGTCACTTTTTATAAATTTGACTTGATAGCACTTTCCCATAAAGTGTGCTTTCCGTTTTTCCAACCATTTTTTTTCAAATGAAAAAAGTGCCTTTTTCAATGAAATAACCAAAAAAGGTGTTTTTCAAAACCTAGGCAGGAGCAAAAAATAAGGGGGCAAATACGTCCCTTCCCCTCAATTACCGCCATTAGAACTAGCACACAGGTTTCATCACAGAGTGAAGTTTGAAGGTTTAATTCAAAAGTGTTGATCATTCAAGCTTAATTTTTCGTAGATTTTTAGTTGAAAAGTTTTTAGTTTTAGTTAATTTGTTTTCGCAATAATCTTTTACTTTTAAGATGGGTACAAGATTTATGAAACTTACACAGGGGGTTTGGAGGGGGAGTATATGTGAGGGGTTCTTGTAAACCTCCAGTTAAGGGCTTTGGACCATAATTGTTGCAATGATACCGTCTTATGCTTCCAAACTCTTCCACTTAAGAAGTGGCACCAAAAGTGCCGTTTTTAGTGCTATATGGCACCTATAGATGGTAAAATTGATAAAAAGCACGTAGATATGAGTAATAGCTTTAAAATGAGTCTTCCCGGGATATGCTGGGAAAATGAGCGTATCACATTGGCAAAAATAGTGGATTATCTAAAAAGTAATGATAAGAAGGGACAAGCCATGATTGAAAAAAAGATCCAAATAGGAATTAAACGCATGATAATCGAATTTGAAGTTCAGCGGTATACTAAGAGAACCACGCCTCTAATAATCTAATTTAATATATTGGTGTTTGCAGGACTTTAATTGCGTAGCTTGTTAAGGGGGCCTGGAGGAGGAACCTGCGGGAGGTGTTCTTGCAAACCTCGATTTAAGGGTTTCGGATCATAATTATTACAATTATACCGTTTTATACTTTCAAGATTTTCCACTTAAGAAGTGACACCAAAAGTGTTGTTTTCTGTGCTATATCTCACTTACGAATTGTAGAATTGATAAAAGCCCGTAGATATGAGCAAAAGTTTTCAAATGAGGCATTAAACATCACTCTAAGAAGTTCTAGTAGTCACTAGCCCCAGCTTTTCCACTTCAGACATGGCACAAAAAGTGCCATTTTTAGTACCATTTGAAACTTGCAAATGGCGGAATCTATAGGAAGAACGTAAATATGAGCAATATTTTTTATATGAGCTGTCAAAAATCTATCTACGATGTTCTGGTTGCCCGCTAGCCCCACCCCTTGAGAAATGGCAGAAAGTGCCCTTTTTTGTGCCATATCCCACTTGCGGATCGTGGAATTTATATAAACCACGTACATATGAGAAATAGCTTTTAAATGATCTCTTAAGCATCTCTCGTATGATTTTCTAGTAACCTGCTAGGCCTGGAAAAAAAAGAAGAAAAAAGACCGTTTTAAAGTTTTTTTAGTTTTTAGTCACTATGGGCTGTGGTTCGCTCTTTACTAGGTTGCAGCTACCGCTGCAACCATGATACCCAAACAGTCGAGAAGTTTGCTGAATGTACGATCTGAGCAAACCGATTTCATAGCCACAAGGATAAATGACGAGCGATAGAATGCATTGGACTTGTATAATTTAGGCTATATATTTGCACATCAGGGGGGTGCGGTAAGGGTAGGTTGAATTAGGTTTTTAACCCCTTTCTGAGATTTATTTTACCCTCCCCCCCCTTAATGTGCAAATATTTACCCCTAAATTATATTATTATATAAACTAAAGTATTATATTTTCATCATGTTATAGCATCTTTCATTATGATTAACCTGACAGCCCTTTTTGAGTGTGTTTGTATAATACATAAGTACCAGTAATTTTTCTTTCGAGAGGGCATAGACTAATGCTACCAATTTTCTGTGTGTTTTTAAGTTAATCGCTGATGGTGGAATTTATAGGAAGAACGTAGAAAGGGCGTAATTTGATATGGGGCAGGGGGAGGCAACTGCCCCCTTCAGAACCAAGTTTGCCCCCCCCCCAGACCTCATTTTTCCCCCCGGCTGAAATTTCGTTTCTGAAAAAAAAAACTAAGATAAGCCTTCATAATTCAAGCATCCAGAGAAACAGGTCAGTTTTCTTTAGTATATCTTTGCCTCTATGGTAATATATGGCACATTTTTTGCATTTTCACTATCATTTTTACTTGATTTGGAAAAATTGGATCCAACTTTGCCCCCCCCCCCACCTCAGGATTTTGACGAAATTACGCCACTCACGTAGATATGAGCAATATCTGTTATATGAGCTATTAAATATCTGTCTAGACACATGCGATACCAATAAGCCCAATAACAATACGCTCACACCGATACGCGTGATATAAATACGCCCGATACCGATACAGTGCGCAGCCCTTTCTCCAGGGAGTATGGAGGGTTGTATCATCACCAAAACCAAACATATTTGACCTTTGAACTATGTTGAACAAAATGACTATCTCAAAATTATGATTGGATGACTTTGGGGGGAGGGGATCTTCAGGGAGGGGGGGGCTAGTTGCCCTCCAGTATTTTTGGTCACTTGAAGAGGACAATAGAAAATCTAATTTCCGTTCGAATGAGCGATTATACATCTATCTGTGATGTTCTGGTCACGCCCTAGCCCTGCTAGAAAAAAGAAAAAACAAAAACGGGAGACGCATCAGTGCTACAAGAAGGAAAAAGTCATTTTCTTTGTTGTTCAAGGAGGGGGACTGTAATTGCTCTGTAGTGGGTTTCGACCATGGTGATTCCAATGGTACACTTCTCATTTTGATCTGACGCCATTTTCAAGGGGGTTTCAGGCTTTTTTCGAAATAATCATAAATTTCTTCTCGCAATAAACTTTTACTTTTAAGACGAACCAAAATAATAGTCACCATTCCTCAATCAGTGTCAGATGGCAATTTGTTTCCACCAGGCAGTTTTTTTCCTAAACATGAGTTTTGACTTTTGATTCTGACCGTGTTAAAGAGTTTATAGTAAATTCTCCCAACAGACTAATGAGGCTTACTAAAGGGTCTGGGAGGGGGAGTATACGGGAAGAGTCTCTTGTAAATCTCCAGTTAAGGGTTTTGGAACATAATTATTAAAATGGTACCGTTTTATACTTCAAAGCTTTTCAACTTAAGAAGTGGCACAAAAGGTGCCGTTTTTTGTGCTATTTGGAAGTTACGTATGGTAAAACTGATTTAAATCACGTAGATATGAACAATAGCTTTCAAATCAGCCATTAAACATCTCTCTAAGAAGCTCTGGCAGTCCACTAGCCCCTTGCTTTTCCGCTTGGGACATGGCATCAATAGTGCCATTTTTAGTGCCATTTGGTAGTTGAAGTTGATGGAATTTATAAATAAAACGTAGATATGAGAAATAGCTTTAATGTGAGCTATTAAACATCTGTCTACGATGTTTTTGTAGCCCGCTAGCCCCACCCCTTGAGAAATGGCATATAATGTGCCATTTTTATGCCATATGGCACTTGCAGATGGTGGAGTTTATAAAAAGCGCGTAGATGTGACAAACAGCTTTCTAATGAGCCATTAAGCATCTCTCTATGATGTTCTGGTAAACCGCTAGCCCTGGAAAAAAAAAAGGAAAAAAAAGGGAGACAGATCAGTGCTACCCGTACAAACAAGTGATTTTTCTTGTTTTTCAAGTTTGGTAACCGTAATTTCCCTGAATAAGGTTTTCGACTATGCTGATTCCAATGGTATTTTCATTTTGATCTGATGCCATTTTCGAGTGGTTTCAGGCTTTTTTTTCGAAATAACCATAAATCTCTTTTCCCAATAAACTTTTATTTTTAATACGAACTGAAACGATAGTTACCATTCCTGAATCAATGTTAGATGCAAATTTTTTTCACTTGGCAGTTTTTTTCTAAACGCGTTTTTTAACTTTTGGTTACTATGGGCCGTGGTTCGCTCTTTACTAGGTTGCAGGTGCCGCTGCAACCATGATCACTCATCAGTGTAGCCCCTAAACCCTGTGAATTTAATGAAACTTTCTGTATTGGGCCTATCGCCAAAAGTATGGCCCGATAAAGTGTTTATTTTGGTTTTATTGCAAATATTGAACTTTTCATTACTTTGAAGTCCTCCACCCACAACTTATCCTGTAAGGTCTAACTTATTAATGGAAGCTGTTCTTGAAATATTGCTGTGTAACCCTTTTGAGAATGTGCATAATGATAGCCAATTTGATTCAGACAACCTGTATACAGATGGCGTGATGTGTTCACCTTCCACCCTCAATATTCCCTGAAAATTCCACATTCATACCGTTCATTACCGTTAGGTACAGCTGTAATAGTAGTCCCAGCAATAGTATTAGTAGTTGTATTAATAGTAATATCACTAGTGCTACTAGCAGCAGTAGTATTAACATATTGCCTTTTGGTCAGCTGAATAATCCTCTCACCAAGTTCTTGAAGCTTCAACTTAATATAATTAGCTGTTGCTATCCCATTGCCGATATATCTTTTTGATAACCTATATGTTCATGTAGTTCCTTAATTTTCTTCTTAATACTTTTAGCTTACAAGGGGTTGCAATAGAAGTAGCAGTCGAACTAGTAGTTGTTGTAGTAGTAAATGTAATTAAAATAGTAATAGAAGTAGCGTGCACAGGGCCGGTTTTAGAGCTTTGACGCTTACGAACCAAGCGTTTTTGCCGCTCCGTTTTTGCAAGATTTTCGGGGTTATTCCCAAAAATTCGGGGCAAATGAAGTAATTAACAGAACACAACTGATGAGCGAAAAGGACTAATGGAAGCAATTAACAGAACGCAACTGATGAGCGAAAAGTGATGAAAGAGAGGGGTAATACCGAACTCTCAGCTACCATTCTTAGGAGACATCTGACAGTTTATAAGTGACCATGGAATTCCTGTGTTGTTTTAAAGTCACTTTTCTGTGAATAGCCAGCGTGGCGGCAGAGTGCACCTGGCGACGATAAGTCACATCAGTCCAGTTCTTGTCAGGAAAAAAATACTTAGTGATAATTTATTGCTGCCCCTGGCATTATGTGCCCCTAGGTCCGGGCCTAGGGACCTAGTGGTAAATCCAGGCCTGAGCGTGCACATATTTACTTTTGGTGAATTGATTTTCCCTTTCAGCACTCTCTGAAAGTTTCAACTTCATACACAAATCCCTTTTTGAGATACGCCATTTTGAAAATCTGCATGCACATAGTGTCTTTTGATTTAGTTCAAGTTCCCTCTCAAATACCCCATTCTGTCAAATTTTCAACTTGATATGCATAGCCTTATTAGTGCTAGTTTAATAGTGTAGAGGTCGTAGTAGAAGCAGTAGTAGTAATAATAGTGTTGAATTAGTAGTAGTAGCAACAGTAGTAGCAGCAGTATTAATAGCAGTAGTAGCAGGTAGATGTCCCAGAAGTTTCATCTTGATACGCTAAGCCGTTCAAAAAAAAATTGCTGATACACCTGTATCAGCAATCTGTATGTTATTGTAAGTTACCGATAGTTGAAAATTTAACGTTTTTATAGAAGGGATGGTCGTAAAAACTTTGAAGGAGGCTCATTCGATTGGAAACTGAAAGTTCAAGTTCAATTTTGAAGAATCAAGGGTAATCAGAGGACAATCAGCTTTTCCCTCTTAACCGACATTTCCCTTCCCCCCCCCCCCAAATATATCTGATCAAAATAAAAATAAACATTTTGTTCAAAATAGTCTAAAGGTCAAATAACTATGCCTTTGGGGTTAACAACCCCTCCAGCAGCATCTGAGGCAAGGGCTGTAAGTAAGGCTAGTTCCTCATTGCTAACACATAAGGTTTTTGTAGAAAAAATTTCTGTATGAACTTTGGGAGGGGGGAGGGCTCATTCGATTGGAAATCAAAATTTCCAGTGCACTTTGCACCAAAATGCACCAGTGCAATGATTGGTGGGTTTCCACCCCACCCTATTTTTTCCAAAATACATCCGATCTAAATTTTTAGACGGTCATTTTATTTAAAACAGTTCAAAGGTTAAATAACTATGTCATAGTGAAATAACTATGCCATAGTTAAATAACTATGGTTCACAACCCTCAGCCTCTGGTGCAAAGGCTGTAAGTTATACAAGTTGCCTATTGTTAACATAGAAGTTTTTTTTATCAAGAAAAGATGTCATGTTTGATCCTATAAATAAAAATTAAATAAAAAAAAACAAGTTTTTTAAACTGAAAGTAAGGAGCGACATTAAAACTTAAAACGAACAGAAATTATTCCGTATATGAAAAGGTCCCCTCTTCAACGCCTCGCTCTTGACGCTAAAGTTTTTTATTGTTTTAAAAAATAAAGTTGTGAGACAGAGTCAAACTTTAGCGTGAAGAGCGAGGCGTTGAGGAGGGGCAGCCCCTTCCATATACGGAATAATTTCTGTTCGTTTTAAGTTTTAATGTCGCTCCTTACTTTCAGTTTAAAAAACTCGTTTTTTTTTATTTAATTTCTGATCGTTTTTTAGTTAATGCAGCTTTGATTTTGGCTCACCGTCATTGAATAAGTAAACAAAATTTGCATAAAAATTTACTTTTCTTTTGCTAAATGGCTGTCTCTAAATTTGGTTCTGACGTAATTTACAAATTAACTTACGTAACGAACTTCTACATTCGTATATTTTTCTTCTGGCAAAAAATACAAAGTTGCAGATTTTTGCAGATATGAGCTTGAAACCTATGTAATAGGGTTTTTGATACGCTGAATCTGACGGTGTGATTTTCATTAAAATTCTTTCACTTGTAGGGGATGTTTCCCCCCTCTTTAAAAAATCAGGTAAATTTTCTCAGGCTCGTAGCCTTTGATGAGTAATACTAAACTTAATAAAATTTGTATATTTAGAATCAGCATTATAAGCCCATTCTTTTGATACATTTATTGACATCAAAATTTCTATTTAAAAGTTTCGATTACTATTGAGCCGTATCGCTTGTTTTTTTTTATTATTGTTTTTTTTATTACGTATATGTTATTAAGTATATGAGGGGGTTCTCCCCTTAGTCAATACCACGCTCTTTACGTTAAAAGTTAAAAAAAAAGTTTAATTCACAAACCCCTGAATCACAAAGGCCGTTTAAATAGAATAGATAGCTCTTTTGAAAGCACTAAAAAAAAAAAACAGCGTAAAGAGCGAGGTATTGACTTTGGGGAGAACCCTCTCATATACGTACTAATTTCTGTTCGTTTTAAGTTCTAATGTTGCTTCTTACTTTCAGTTGAAAAAACTTGTTTTTTTTTATTTAATTTCTGATCGTTTTTTAAATAATGCTTGGAAATCCGGCGCCCCCTTCATAGAAATGTCCCTTACCCCAAAGAAACATCCTCCACGGAAATATTCTCCCGAGTAACCCCTCCTCCCTCCAGCCCCCCCCCCCCTCCCACACCAGAAAAAAATCCTTCCTGTAAATGTCTGTATACTTCCCAACAACCAATACAATATGTAAGCAATGGGCAAAGTTCATAACTTGCAGCCCTTCCCCTGGGAACTGTGGGGAATTAAGTCATCCTAAAAGACATATTTATTAGATTTTCGACTATGCTGAACAAAATGGCTATCTCAAAATTTTAATTGGGTGACTTTGAGAAAAAAATGAGCGTGGGAGGGGGCCTAGTTGCCCTCCATTTTTTGGTCACTTAAAAAGGGCACTAGAACTTTTAATTTCCGTTCCAATGAGCCCTCCAAAAATATTCTAGGACCACTGGTTCAGTACGATTACCCCTGGGAAAAAAAAAACAAACAAATAAACACGTATCCGTGATCGTTCTTCTGGCAAAAAATGGAAAATTCCACATTTTTGTAGATAGGAACTTGAAACCTCTACAGTAGGGTTTTCTGATACGCTGAATATGATGGTGTGATTTTCATTAAGGTTTTATAACTTTTAGGGGATCTTTCCCCCTTTTTTCGAAAATCAGCCAAATTTTCTCAGGCGCGTCGATGGGTAGGATTAAACTTGATGAAACTTAGATATTTGAAATCAGAATTAAAATCCGATTCTTTTGATGTATCTATTGGTATCAAAATTCCGTTTTTTAGAGTTTCGGTTACCATTGAGCCGGGTCGCTCCTTACTTACAGTTCGTTACCACGAACTGTTTGAAAAGCATGCAGCATTAAGGTCAAACCTTAGGGAAATGTCAAGAAGAATGCCAAACATAATCAAACAGCATTTATTCCTTTATTGGTTGTGAAAAGGAAATACCAGGAACATTTACAATGGCTGGTGGTATCAGCCGTCACATTGTTCGGAAATTATTTAGGAGTATCTTCAACTAAATCAAAAGGTACTATGTGCATCCAGTTTTAAAAGACGATGTATCTACAATGTGTCGAGAACAGATAAGGGTATAAACCTGAGGGTATGAAGTTTAAAACTTTCAGGGCAAGTTGAAGGAATGTTGAAAAAAGTCTTGAGTGCAACCAGTCCCCCTCCCATGTCCTTTTTAGCTGCAATCTCCTCAAAGACATCTGATCAAAATTCGTTATCTAGATTCACAAAGGTCAAATATTTTCAACACATATGTTTATTACTTAACGTCCAGAAAGGTCTGATTCATCTAGAAAAAAAAGAATAATAAATCAGCTTTAATGGTTTATGACATCGAATCTTCTTTTTCTTTTGCAAAAATGAAACAATGCTTTTTCATGAATACTTTTGACAGGGGATTATATCATGAATGACAGGGGATTGAACATGTAAAAATCCTAACTTGTGTTTTACCCAATGATATTGCCTAATATTTTTAGAAAACTTAAAATCTGAGTTTCAGTTGCACGATGGTTCGGTAACACAAGGGTTCAGTTGCACGGTGGTTAAGTTGCACGATGGTTCAGTTACACGGTGGTTTAGCTTTACGGTGGTTCATTTGCGCGGTGATTCAGTTGCACGGTGGTTCAGTAGCACGATGGTTCAGTTACACGGTGGTTCAATCGTACCGTGGTTCAGTTACACGGGGGTTTAGTTACATGGGGATTCAGTTAAATGGGGTTGAGTTGCACGGGGGTTAGTTACACGAGGGTTTAGTTAAATGGGGTTCAGTTGCCCGATGGTTCAGTTACACGAGGGTTCATCTGCACGGGGGTTCAGTTATACGGGGGTTCAGTTGCACGATGGTTCAGTTACAGGGGTTCAGTTACACGCACACCAAAAAAAAAAAAAACAAATAAACGCCCATCCGCGATCTTTCTTCTGGCAAAAAATACAAAATTCCACATTTTTGCAGATAGGAGCTTGAAACATCTATAGTAGGGTTTTCTGCTGAATCTGATGGTTTCATTAAGGTTCTGTCCCTTTTAGGGGTTGTTTCTCCCTTTTTTCGAAAATAAGGCAAATTTTATCAGGCTCGTAACTTTTGATGGGTTTCCTTTTTTTAGATTGTCGGTTGCTACTGAGCCGGGTCGCTCCTTGCTTACAGTTTGTTACCACGAACTGTTTGACAGTCAAGTTTTGCTTTTTTCACTCAAATAATTTGAAAGATAGAAACAAGACAGAAACTGAAATGAGAATTGCGAAATATGTTGGTTTTCCATGCCTGACTAGCTACCAGTGGTTTGACGGAAGTTTATTCGGAGTTTTATTGTTTAGACTAGGCTTATAGGTATCATTAGTTTCACTTTAATCGATCCAATTGTCTCTTTGTCCTCGTCATGGCAAGTAAATTTGTTATTTTATTGTGGATTTATTATCAGGACATCTGGTTATTTCCCCCTGGAGGGCTTTAACTGTAGACTGTGTTTTTTTTTATTAACAGAAGGAAGGTGTGAATCGCAAAATGGAACAAAAATCACATGTTCAAAGAAAAAGGTAGTCTCTTTGAAATATTGGAAATCCAATCTATAACAAAAGAGACCTCCATTTGCCCTTCCGCAGTTTCTAGTAGTCTTTGCTTTTTGCTATATATATATATATATATATATATATATATATATATATATATATATATATATATATATATATATATATATATGATATATATATATATATATATATATATATATATATATATATATTGCCCCAAACAGTGTAGGAAGGTGCTATTATCTTATCTTTGGGAGTCACCAAATTTTATCTATATAAACCTTCGCAGACGAACAATTTTAATATCTAATTGGTTTTGCTTTTTTCACGGTTTGACATGACTGCACTGAAGAAATATGTGGTGCTGCTTTAAAAATATCACAATTTCAAAAGAACAAAAGGAAAAATCTTGGAAAATTTTGGTTGTCATGTACAAATAGACCTAAGATGGGTTCAGGGGTCAAGAAGTGTTTCTTTTTATGTCCTTGGTATCTAAGATTTAAAGTTCTCTGTGTTTTTCTCTCTTCTCTTATTACTGGTAGTTCGTGCGTTGCATTTGTACAAACTACAAGCGAGCAAAACAAGATTAAAAATGAATTACTTTTTAGTTTTAGTTTTTGTTGAAGACACGGTAAATGAATATGAGTATCTCATAAATCAGTTTCAAAGTGCATCTACTAACAAGGAAAGGGTCTGATACGTTTTCGAAATAAGAAGACTTGAATATCTTGAAAACCTCTTGAACAGAAAGCCAGTCGATCCAGTGCTCAAGTTTTGAGGATTGGATGTACCAGTCAAGTTGACAAAATATTTTATGTGCCTTTAAATTGACGATTTCATTTTTTCTTTCTTTACTACAGGGCACAGCCAGTAAATCTCAGTTCTTTCATGGCACACTGTCCCCAAGCTTGCTTAATACCCTTTAAAACTTAATACAAAACTATACTTCCTAAATAAATGCAAAACTTTTAAACTTGGCGGTCTTGAATGGAGCATTGAAATTAATATTTATGATTGGAGAGTAAAAATACTCTGTACCTAGAGGCCAAACATATATGAAAAATATTTTGTCTCGAAGGATGGGAGGGGCACAAATTTGAAAGAAGTAGCAAAAACGGACGAAATACATGGACATTATAGGTAAATCGTAAAAAAAAAACGAAGGGGTGCTATCCTCAAATAAGATTTAAGCTAAGGGATATCCATAAAAGTGTGGTCAACGTCCTCGATTTATGCTGAGCGGACGGTCTTTGATGTTCGGAGGAGGAGTGGAAGTATATCCTATTACTTTCTCTTGAAAGCAGCTACTATGCAGACAGTCTCTAAATCTTTTGATGCACATCTTTAATATTCATGCATCATTTTATTTGTTTTCAATGGATTTTTGGAAGTTCCAAAACAGGTGGAAACAAAATAATCCGCTCTGAGATTTTCGTCAGGAAAAATAAACCAATTCATTTTTTTATAGAGAAAAATCATGGTAAAGGATGAAAAACAATCGATCGTTTCGGAAAAGAATAAGAACGAGCTCGGTCTGCTTGAAGAAGATGATGAATTTGAAGAATTCCCAGTTGATAACTGGGAGGAAGATGCAGAGGCCTCTGATGAAACGACTGGTGATGTTTGGGAAGATAACTGGGATGATGATAATATTGAAGATGATTTCTATAAAATGTTAAAGAAGGAGCTAGAAGAAACAAAGAAAATGGAAAGCTAGTTCTGTGCTCTTTCATATTGAACACCATATAATAAACATAAATCAGCTTGTTTGTCCTTTCATCAATATTTGTATTTATTTGTTTTCAGGGAATTAATTTAACTATTCATCCTGACTTCTATTCCTGTTCCTTTAAAAATCCTTTAATCTGTTATCCGTTACTCTTACTGTTCAGCTTTCAGTCTCACAGAGTTCAGAGTGAACGTGACCAAAAGGGGATGTTTGTTGGACCGTTCCAGACCAATAGCAATTAAATAAAAAGATAGTTTCCCTTGATTGCACTTTGAAGTTATAAGATTGGGGTGGCAACGATGTTAAATATTCGGTTTTGAAATGGGATACATAAAAGGAGAGATCCAGCAGTTTTGCAACATCCTTCACTGTGATAGTTCGACATAGTCGCGGCATCTTATTCAAGGTGATAAACACTGCACATGCTGCCTTGTTTGTGGGTGGCCGCATCGTAAGTCTTTCTACCTAAGAAACACCTAAAATCCTCAAAAAAATTCATCGCGATATTATTTGGTATCAGTGTTTGAACAAGGGGTGGTGACTTCGGGTCTGTACCCAAGCCTCATGAAATCTCACGATGTTCACAGTTTATCCCTATAAATTCTAGATTTTTCCCAATATGTTAAGTTTTTAAATTTGTGACCCTCCCACCTCCTTCCTTAAACCAAAAATAAATTTTGTGGTGACTTCAGGTATGTAGCCCAACCTCTAGGAATTACGAGATATCTAAATGTATCTTGTATTTTCGTATTTTTCTAATATTTGTTGCGTTTTTAAATTTGTAATCTCCCTCCCTAAATTAAAGATAAAATCCTGTGTCCATACATATGTGCCCCTTCGTCAAATTAAAAAGAAAAAAAATGTGGTATTGTGTAGGGGTTATTTTGACTGAGACCTCTGGTTTTCCGTAAATGTTGTATTCCCTCTTTTCTCGTTTGTGGATATAGTGGAAGTTAAATTCTACAAGGCCTAAAAAATTTCTTGGTAAAGAAGAATTGGATCTTCTCCGTTATACGTATAGCGCTGCACATGGAGTCTACACAGGCTAACTGTTTGTACAACTGACCAAAGAATGGAAAGAACAACAAACAAATATACTATTAGGACTGTATACGTGTTCATCAGGGGGGTGGATTGCTTTGTCAGGCTAATAACTATTATCTTGAAAAGGATCATAAAATAAGGAGCCTAATAATACAATTTTTATTTTATGTTAGATTTGTACATTGTAGGGCTACATATTGGACTATCTGGGGGAGGGGGCTGTCATAAACGCTACCTTTTACCGTTAAAAAAAACATAAAATTAGCAATATGCCTCTCTTTTCGTTCTAGCGACGAGTAAACTACAAAAAATACGTTTTAAATAATGGTATACGAATAACAGAAAAGATCTGAAAAATCTAATAACTTAGTTTTAATGGCGAAATTATCCAAAAATCGAATTTTTGTTTTATCGTTTTGGTCTGGAATTTACGTTTTGTAATTTAACCTCTTAACGCAGCCAAATTATTTCATGATTAAAACTTTTAAATGTTGACCGAAATTGAATAGAAATAAATACAAAGGTGAGAGAACTGTCAAGCTTCATTCACTGTCGTCTACTTACTTTGTCTAAGTAAAAGATCTGTACTTGGATTTCACAGGTTTTGTCATTGCCTTTGACTGTTCAATTGTCAACCAAGTCTGTATCTGAGACAAACGAAAAATATGTTGTCAGAGCTGCCGTTCCATAGCACCGATAGAAATTTTACGTGTAAAAATCTTCCATATAAGATGCAGGTGAAATCTTCTTCAGAGACATGAACGTATTAACCCTCTAAAAAGTACTGCGAAGGCAGGATGCTACAAACCGAGAAGCTGGTAGGGAATGTGGTAATATCCTCTCCTCTGGGAAATAAGAAGACATTAGAATATGTATGAAAATACGAAACTGAGCAATATTCCCATTTAAATCTTGGTAAAAGCAAAATCCATGGTAGCATTACCCTCCTCCCGCCCCAGGGAATTTCTTAGTGTTCCTCCTGCTGCTACCCTTACGTGCAAGGAGGGGACAGGGTGAGAGGAGCCTTATAGGGACAATTTAAAAAATATGGGCATGAAAGTGATTTTTTCTTAAACACCAAGGACAGTGAAAATGAAATCTGAGTGTTTTGACTGGTTTAGTAGAAATTTATGCAACCATGTATTCCTTGAAAAATTAGGATGGGCATTCGAGCTTTAGTGAAAACTACCTCTACATCAAATTTTTGGTAGTGTTGGGCAACAAATTTAACAAGAGAAACGTTGTTAAAACACGAGCAAACAACAAGGTACCAAATAGCTTAAAAAGATGTAGCTTTCTTTTGAAGATGTATTCGTCTTTGGAAATCAAGAATGCTGTAAATGTTTGAATTTGCACGGGCGAAATGCGTTGTTGTCAAACTTAACAAATTAGTTTTGCTAAAATATACTTTTGTGGTTCACTGTGGCAACGCCGGCGGAAAGGTGGTACTGCATGAATGCATTCATAATTTTGAAACAACCAAAAGAAAATCGCGGCTTTCAGGTATGAATCGACCATATGTTTGTCCGGGGGACAAACGCAGTTTTAAATTGATGTCCATGGCTTTCTAAGCCCTCGGTCTCGGGAAAATCCTCTAATAACCCTTCCCTAAGGCTCGGACCTGTGTGCATCAGATGCATCTCAACCATGCATCTGCAATTCTATGCATCTCAACTATGAGTTGAATAATGAGGGACTGTATATATTTTTTTTGCACCGTGAATTAAACTGGTATCCTAAGCTGTCTAATAATTTGATAGTTGGTGAATAATAACAAACTAAGGCTGTCAGTTTCTGGTGTCTTACTTTTTTTTTTTTTTTTTTTTTTTTTTTTTTTTTTTTTTTTTTTTTTTTTTTTTTTTACCC
This sequence comes from Artemia sinica, assembly GCA_027921565.1. Lineage (NCBI taxonomy): Eukaryota > Metazoa > Arthropoda > Branchiopoda > Anostraca > Artemiidae > Artemia > Artemia sinica. The sequence goes on along the minus strand of JAPEVW010000025.1, from coordinate 1,607,669 downwards.
GTTATGATTTTTCAAGCATTTGCGTTTGAATTTAATCTAAATGCACATGTCTTTTGCCCTTTTTTCTGGAGATCAGAAAATTATTTATTGTTACTTGGTAAAGTAAGTTTGTAGGGTGTTTAAAATAATAGTTTTAAAAGATTTGGAATTTTTTTTTTTTTGTATTAATGAGACATTAGAGTAATCTCAATTCTGGTCAGTATGGTTCTTGTATGGTTCATTTATGGTCAGTATGGTTCATTTGGGCTATATATTTGGACATGAAGGGGGGATGGGGGGGGGGTAAATTATTTGGACAGTTATAAGTCAGAAAACAATTCTGATATAATATGAAGAATAATTGTACCTAACACATTTTGCATGCAGACCCGCTATACTTTATCCCCTCCCCCCTAATGGGCAAATATATAGCCCAAATTTGTTTCTAAAGTAGCAAAGAAACTAACGAAGAAACCGGTTTGTTCTCGAGTTTTACACAGCGTAAACTTGAGCGAGTGGCGTATAATACACAAGTACAAAAATTCATTCTCCCTACGGAAAGTACAAAAAAAATCAAATAAAATTCTCAAATTTGGAAAGCCTTATTTTCAACGGTAATTTTTTCCGGTGGGTATTTTCCTCGGTGGGTGTTTTCCAGGGGGGGGGGTAAATGCCGGCCACCGGTCACTATACCTATAAAGGAATGGGAAAAGAATCAAGGAATGGGAAAAAAATTACCACTGCGTAAATTTTCTACTCTTCCTCTCAGAACCGCTCCCAGGAGAATCTAAAGATAAGTTACTTGAGTTGCGGGCAAGTTTGGATGTTTGGACCGAAAAATGCCGTCTTTCAGATCATTGGAATAATTTTTTCTTTGAAATGAGGAGGTGCTGGGGTTTCATTAGAGGGGCCAACACAATGGGAAATGCCATTTTCTGGAAATTACCCATTATTCGATACATATTCTATTGCTTTTTTGCAATGTGGGAAAGGGGTTGGTCCACTTGTTATTCACTCGAATGAAGTCCCTTTTCTTTGTATATTCTTATATATGTTTAGATTGGTGCACGATGGATAAGATAAGATTTATTCTTCATTAAATACACAAACAATAATACATGTTATCATTCCCCCAAAGGCTCATTGAGGCCCTGGTAGCCTTGTTTTTTTTTTTTTTTTTTTTTTTTTAATTCAATAAAAAGTAATATCTTTTTTATATGAAAATAGAGCTATGTTAAAACACAAAAGAATGGAAATTGACCTACATAAAAGGGGGGCGGGACTGGCCACTCCGTGCTTTTTCCCATAAAAAAATCATCTTGTACTTCTTAATTTTCCACGATGACTGGCTTGATACATTCCCCCTGCTACTGCTACTGCTAACCACACCATGCAGCACCAATTCGCCTGAGGTCAACACAGCTGCGCATGCTTCTCGTCCACTCCAATCTGTTCAAAGCTTTAATCTTTACCCCTCCCAAAAAGTTCCAGTTTCCTTTAAATCTTTCCGTACGACCTGTTTTCATCCCATTTGGGGAAGACCTGCTCTTCGTTTAGCCCTAGATGGATGGCGGAAGAGAACGATCTTCGGCAATCTGTCATCTTTAATCTGCAAAACATGTCCTAGCCATCTCAAACTTTCTCTCTTGAGAAACTTTAAAAGTGGGGTAGAACAACATTTTCTTAGACATTGTTGTTCGATATATGGTCAGCAAACGGGTACCCAAAAATATCCATAGAAAATTCCTTTGTAAAGCATCTAACAGATCCTTCTTCTTCCGAAGCGCCCACGATTCAAAACCAAACTTGGCCCTTATCATCATCTTCTTATTCTTCCAAACTTTTTCCAATAGGGAAAATTCACCCCTAGGGGAAAAAAATAATAAACGCAAAAGCATGACCATTCTCATATTTGAGGCTTTTCAGCAATACTTATTTGTTTTCTAAATTATCCCTGTCTTCTAAAATTATGCAGATTTTCCTATTCTCATAAATATTGGTAGGTAATTTTAAACTATGAATTTTGCTTTAGTAATTTTGGCATAAAGAGTTTAATCAGTTGATGAATATTATTTTCGAAATTTAGTCTCTTAGTTTCGATTACTATTGACGAGGCTCACTCTTTATTTACCCTTCGTTGCCACAAACAATTCAACGCCAATCTTTTTTTTTTTCCATTGCTGTTTGTGACTTTTGACGAGAGATTAGGCATTCGGTATTTTTTGTTATGAAAGCCAGAGGCAGAGCGGGATATTTCGACATAAAACTGGATCCTGGCTTAAAGCTGGGTGAAAGGTATTGGTTTTTGCGCATTTACAAGCAATGGTTCAACGGGATAGTGTGCCATCCAGGCAAAACATCACTTATATCTTGTATTAAATCAATTAAAAAAAAACTTTCCGAAAAATAAATTTTTCAGAGAAAAGTAAAGGCCACTTTAAACTTAAGCTCAGCAGATATAAATACCTTTTAAAATTCAAACTCAAAACGACCAGAAATTACTATTAAAGAATAAATGAAACCCAAAACGAACAGAAATTAAATAAACAATCATAGCAAAAACATGCAACAAGTAATAATATAAATGAGTAAATAGACCTTAAAGCGAGTAATGCTTAGATTGAATATGAAAATCAAGCTTAAAACGAAAAAAAAATGTTTTCCTATTGAAGTATAAATGAAACTTAAAACGAACAGAAATTAAATAAACAATCAATGCAAACAAACATACAATAGATAATAATTTAAATTAATAAATAAATCTTAAAACGAGTGAAACTTAAATTAAATATGCAAATCAAGCTTGAAACGAACAAAAATCACCACAAACAAGAGTTTGGGTATGACCTCCTTCTCCCACTGTAAAAGTCTAAAACCTACTGCGTCATTGGCGCTTTGCTGAAAACCAATCTTATGACAAATATTTTCTTTTGCACTTAATATTGAAAATAAACATTAAAATTATAGTAACATTTTGAACTGACGAGCTTTCAGCAATTAATATCACTATACGTGTACATCAAATATTCAGTTTAATTTATTAGCTCTTTTTGAAGTTTTTAAAGACGAATTTCCCTACAAACAAATGTATCGATACTGCCTCCTTTCCTAACTGTAAATAAAAACCAAAAGCCTACTGCGTCATAGGCGCTTAACTGAAAACGGATTATATTACAAATATTTTCTTTTCAAGTTCTTACAGTATTGAAAGTAAAAATACAATTACAGTGAAATAAATTCTTGAACTGATGGATCTTTCAACAATTAATATAACTATTCACCAAATATTCAATTTGATGTTGTTTTTACTTTCCAAGACTTTTCAAGACGCATATAGTTTTCAGTAAAGCGCCAATGAAGCAGTAGGTTTTAGACTTTTACAGTGAGAGAAGGAGGTCATACCCAAACTCTTGTTTGTGGTGATTTTTGTTCGTTTCAAGCTTGATTTGCATATTCAATTTAAGTTTCACTCGTTTTAAGATGTATTTATTAATTTACGTTAATATCTATTGTATGTTTGTTTGCATTGATTGTTTATTTAATTTCTGTTCGTTTTAAGTTTCATTTATACTTCAATAGGAAAATATTTTTTGTGTTTTAAGCTTGATATTCATATTCAATCTACGCATTACTTGCTTTAAGATCTATTTATTCATTTATATTATTGCTTGCGTTTTTGCTATGATTGTTTATTTAATTTCATAGAGCCCTCTATGAAGTTTATACGAGCATCCCTTTCACAAGAACCACACATGCCCTTAGGGCATAACTCAGAACGCCTTCCCCTTTGCCCTGGGGGGTTCTATTGACACCGGATTTTTTCTTATCAGACCTTTGAACTATTTTTAACAAGATGTCTATCTCAAAATTTTCATCAGATGGGTTTCAAAAAAGAAGGTCTGGGAAGGGGGGGGGGAGGCTAGCTGCCCTCGGATCTCTTTTGACTCTTAAAAAGTGAGCTCGAACTTTCAATATCCAATCAAATGAGCCCTCTCTGAAGTTTATACGAGCATCCCTTTCATACGAACAATATATGCCCCAAGGCATAACTTACAACCTCTGCCCCCGGGCCCTGTGGGGTTGTGATGACACCTGAGTTTCTATTATCTGACTTTTGAGAAATTTGTAACTTAATGGCTATCTCAAAATTTTTATTGGATGCATTTGGGGAAAAGGGGGCGTGGAGAGGGGGGCTAGTTGCCCTCCAATCTCTATTGAGTCTAAATAACATAACTAGAACTTCCAATTTCCAATCAAATGAGCCGTCTCTGAATTTTTTACGAGCATCCCTTCAATAAGAACCATATATGCCCCCAGGGCATAACTTATAACCCTTGCCCCTGAAGACTATGGGGGGGGGTGTCCTGCTCAAACATATAATTTCCTGAACTTTCAACTACGTTGAACAAAATGGCTATATCAAAATTTTGATTGGATGTGTTTGGGGAAATGGTGGGCGTGGAAGGGGTGTCAGTTGCCTTAGAATCACTTTCGACTATTAAAAAGGGAACTAGCCATTTAAATTTCCAATCGAATGAGCCCTTTCTGAAGTTTCTGCGACAACGTTGTCTATACAAAACCTTCTATACTATGCCCTCAAGGCATAACTTACAACCCTTGCCCTGAAGGCTGTGGGGAAGTTGTCATCCCCAAAGACCTAATTTCCAGAACTTAAAACTACGTTTAATAAAATGGCTGTCTAAAAATTTTGATTGGATTTGTTTGGGGAAAAGATGGGCGTGAGAGGGGGGTTAGTTGCCTTCAAATCACTTTCGACTATTAAAAAGGGCACTAGCCCTTTGAATTTCCAATCGAATGAGCCTTTTTTGAAGTTTCTACGACAACTTCTATAAAAACCTTATATGCCCCAGGGTATAACTTTAAACCCTTGCCTTGAGGGTTGTGGGGGAGTGTCCTCCTCAAAAATATATTTTCTGTCTGGAAACAACTACGCTGAACAAAATGGCTATCTCAAAATTTTGATTGGATGTGTTTGGGAGAATGATGGGCGTGGGGGGGGGGGGCTAGTTGTCCTACTATCACTTCCGACTATTAAAAAGGGCACTAGCCCTTTAAGTTTCCAATCGAATGAGTCTTTTTTGAAGTTTTTACGACAACGCCTTCTATAAAAACCTTATATGCCCCCAGGGCATAACTTAAAACCCTTGCCCTGAGGGTTGTGGGGGAGTATCCTCCTCAAAAACATATTTTCTATCTGGAAATCAACTACGCTGAACAAAATGGCTTATCTCAAAACTTTGATCGGCTGTGTTTGGGGGAATGATGGGCGTTGGGGGGGGGGGCTAGTTGCCCTCTAATCACTTTTGACTATTAAAAAGGGCATTAGCCCTTTGAATTTCCAATCGAATGAGCCTTTTTTTGAAGTTTTTTACGACAACGCCTTCTAAAAAAATCTTATATTCCCCCAGGGCATAACTTAAAACCCTTGCGCTGAGGGTTGTGGGGGAGTGTCCTCCTCAAAAACATATTTTCTATCTGGAAATCAACTACGCTGAACAAAATGGCTTATCTCAAAACTTTGATCGGCTGTGTTTGGGGGAATGATGGGCGTTGGGGGGGGCTAGTTGCCCTCTAATCACTTTTGACTATTAAAAAGGGCATTAGCCCTTTGAATTTCCAATCGAATGAGCCTTTTTTTGAAGTTTTTACGACAACGCCTTCTAAAAAATCTTATATTCCCCCAGGGCATAACTTAAAACCCTTGCGCTTAGGGTTGTGGGGGAGTGTCCTCCTCAAAAACATATTTTCTATCTGGAAATCCACTACGCTGAACAAAATAGCTATCTCAAAATTTGGATTGGATGTGTTTGGGGAAATGATGGGTGTGGCGGGGGGTAGTTGCCCTCCAATCACTTTCGACTATTAAAAAGGGCACTAGCCCTTTGAATTTCCATTCGAATGAGTCCCCTTTGAAGTTTCTACGACGACCCCTTCCATACGAAGTGCCTCTGGGAAATAAGTAATAAAACAATGGAGCCGCATGGCTCCAATGTTTATATGGCCATAACATTGGAGCCGCATGGCTCCAACTATAGGCAACGCTATAGCGTTGCCTCTGATTCAGAGTAATTTTGAAACCACTTCGTAATTTGCTTATTTAAATTACTAGTATGTTATTGTTGATTGGGAAAGACCAATGTGGGATTGTTTAAATAAAAAAAAACTTATATTTTTACAATCCTTTCCATTCTCACGATCTTTGCACATTGTTGTGCTGTGACCCCCCCCCCCCCCAGGGAAAATGAGGACAAATTTTGTGCTGCAGGTTTTCTGGTTATTATTGTTTTTGAGCATGTGAGGATTTATTATCAGTCAGGCAATTATGAATCCAAACATTTTGAATTATTATGAAACTTAAAAGCGCCCCTCACTCAAATGTAACAATTGCTTATGTGGTGTTGCCTGATACAGCTTAAAATAGAGTTTAAGGTACGATTTCGAATTTTTTCCAAGGTCGTGGATTTCAGTCCTGAGCTTGGGGCTATAAAAAAAGTATTTATATTAAACGCCACTCGCAAAAAGTATAGTAAGTATACGTATTATTGTAATTTAATATATTAGGATATTTTTAAAACCCTGGGATTTTATGCAGATGAATCTTGGAATACTGTTTAATGCCCAGTGGTAGCCCTTGGAATGGAAATCACTTAACCGAGAGCCATCTATGTTTTTTTTTTATATATAAGTTATTGTTTATTTGGCTCGGTCATTTAACGTTTGCTTAATATTTAAAACATTGATCTATGCATTTTCTTTTGCAATTCTGCTACTAATTTTTCGTTCGGAAAGCCATGTAGCATTGCCTTTTTTGCCCTAGTTGTGAAATCAACCTTCATCACATATCTAGTTGTGGAATCTACTGGTATACATGTAGATTTATTTAAGGGGCTCAAACGACACAAAACGGGTGAGTAAAAAATCACAGGATATCCGGGCTCCAAATCCCTATGTACACATATATGGCCCTTACTGCATGCTATATCTTCCACAAGAGCTACTAACTGCATCACAGTATATAAATAAAAGATTCTAATTATCGTTATACAGTGCTCTGCATTGACTATTGCTATTTACAATGTTCTAGCAAAAGTTGAAACTAAACAATGAATGTATCTTCTTGGGAAAAGAAAATAGTAGGGAACCCTAATATACAGAGTTGGTTGTTAAATCTAGGCATTTACCCCTCCCCCCCGCGCTGAAAGATACCCACCAGAAATTACCACCCACGGAAAACACACCCCCCCCCTCCCCGGGGGGCTGGTTGGTTTCCAATCACTTTGACTTATAAAAAAAGGGACTAGAACTCTCAATTTCTGATCGAATGAGCATCCTCCGAAGTTTCTACGACCATTAGTTGGAGGTTGGGATAAGAAAGGGGCAGCTCTCCTTCTATACGGAATAAATTCTGCTCATTTTGGGGTTTCGTGTTGCTCTTTAGTTCCATAATAACAGCGCAGACCAGGAATATAAACAGAAATCAAGAGGGATTAAATATCAGTGTTGCATTTTTGATGCATTTTTAAAGTTTTTTTTGTCCCCTCCCCCCAAAAATACCCCCCCCCCCCCAAAAAAAAAGTCCAGAATATGGTCCTGGGGATTATGAATTAATTTCTACCTCCACCCTCCCCTTGCCTCTTTCTTAGAACTAATTCTGTATTTATCTTAAGGCTCAATGAGAGTTCGGATGTTTTGGCATTAAAATAAACTCTTTGAGGCCATCTCCCTCCCTCCCCAACTAGCCAAAATATTTTTAAGGTGTGAACAAATTTCACTGTCTTAGGTAAATTCACTGTTGTTTTACAATTCCAAAGATTTGTATGTAAGGACTTTAAACCTCTACAATGGGGTTCTATGATTGTTTTGTAGTTAGGGAGGGTGCATTTTAATACCAAAACATCCCAACTCTCATTGAGCCTTCAAATAAATACAGAACTAGTTCTAAGAGAGAGACGAGGGAAGGGTGGAGGTAGAAATTGATATATTATCCCCAGGACCGTATCCATAAATTTTTTTTGGGGGGTTATTTTTTTTTTGGGGGGGGGGGGGGTCAAAAAATGAAAAAACACATCAAAAACATGAAATTTACTTTTAATCCCTTTTGATTTCTGAGAATATTTCTGGTCTACGCTGTTATTATGAAAGTAAAGAGTAATATTAAACCTCAAAATGAGCAGAATGTATTCCATACAGGAAGGGGGAAGGGGACTTCCTCATCCCCAGCTCCACCTCATTGTCGCAGAAACTTCGGAGGTTACTCATTTGATCAGAAATTGAGAGTTTTAGTCCTTTTTTTATAGGTCAAAAGGGATTGGAAACCAACCAGCCGCGGGGGGGGTGGGGGTATTTTCCGCGGTAGGGGGGAGGGTAAAAGTCTGCTCCCTTGGTTGTTATTGTCCAATTTTTAATTTTTCCTCACTGCGTAACGTACTGGCTTCAATTTTAGCCCAAACAGGATTATAATTTAGCCATTTACCAAAAGGCTTTTTCAAGCGAAATTTTGAGCCTGTCCACTCTGAAAAAATTTCTACGGGTACTCCTGAGTATAAGCTAAACTCCTTGCGATTCGGGCAATTCTTACCCAAGGAATTGTTTTGAGGTTCTATTGGCGTGGATTATATGTTTTTGAGTCTTGGAAGTTGAAACACTGATGTAGTTGACGACCTACAAGTTGGATTTTGTCTTCTTTTTGATAAAAAAAAAAACAAAAAATAATAGTATATATTTTCCAAAAGAGAATATGATTTGGGGTACAATTTTTCACTATTCATGTAAAAACAATAATTGTCCTTAAGAAGGAAAAGCAGTCGAAATACCATTTTAAGGAAGTGCTTGCTCATAGTGAAGTCGAAGTCTTGGTTTGCTCGTTAGGCCATCAAACCTGCAGAGCCAGATTGATATACCATTTTGCAGTTTAAATCACATTGGCGAAGGCGTGAACGCAAATGACATTAATACGCTTCGGGCCAAGATTTATCTACTTGTGGGTATGCTGATAATAATTATATTTTAACGTTCAATGCACTTGGTGTTTTAACTCTTCCCCAGAATTGGATAGGGTATAACAGGGTTGCCACTTCTAGTGATTTATCCCTATTTCTAGTGATTTTTTATATTGCCTAAACAAAAAATCACTAATCCAGCACATAAATGACTAAATTATTGAAGGAAATCAATAAAACAATCAAAGAAATCACAAAAATATAGTGATTTTTTTCACTAGGGTGGCAGCTCTTGACTTTTCTCCCTCATTCCCACAAAAAGTTCCCTGAGTAAGCTTGGAAATAGTGACAAACTGCGTCGATTCGGTCTTATGTATGGTTCAGCTTTGCAGAACTACCCTTACTTTAAAGGAAGTAAACAAAGAAACTCCTACCGAACAAACTTTCTTCGCTTTGTAAAATTTTAAAAGGTAAGCTGAATACCTTTAAGGAGAGCGTTGTGGATACATATAATTGGAAAAATTAGTACTACTACTACTAATAACTCACCGCAGCACCAAGCCGCCTGAGGCCAACACAGCTACGCACGCTCCTCCTCCATCCCAATCTATTCAAAGCTTCCCTCTTTACACCCTCCCAGGAAGTTCCCATTTCCTTTAACTCTTACTTTATGACATCCTCCCACCCTAGACGAGGACGACCTGCTTTTGGTTTAGCCCTAGGTTGTTGGCTGGAAAGGACAATCTTCGGCAATCTGTCATCCTTCTTCCGCACAACGTGCCCTATCCATCTCAACCTTTCTTTCATTATAGCCCTGGAAAGCGGGATTGAACCATGTTTTTTGTACAACCTACTGTTTGAAATACGGTCAGTCAGCCGGGTACTCGGAACAATCCATAGACTATTTCTCTGGAAAAAGTCTAGCAAATCTTCATCCACTTTTCGGAGCGCCCATGCTTCAGAGCCATATTTGACCACTGTCATCACTGTAGCTTCCAATATTCTAATCTTGTTTTGCAGACTTATCTTCATATTCTTCCAAACCTTTTTTAACTGTGAAAAAAAAAAACACCCTGAAAAACCGAGTTTTTTAAACCGAAACCAAGTTTCGGTTTAAAAAACTTGTTTTTTTTCATTTAATTGAAAGTAAGGAACGACGTTAAAACTTAAAACGAACAGAAATTATTCTGTATATGAAGGGGGCTGTCCCCTCCTCAACGCCTCGCTCTTTACGCTAAAGTTTGACTTTCTCACAACTTTTTTTTAACAATAAATAAACTTGTCCCTCTAACCTAATGTTACGGTACGCAGCATTATAAGTACGGATCAAGACACGGGGGAGTTCTGTTTTAAGAATTTCTCTGCCATCTAGTGTCATATGGGACAACAAGGTGTTTATATTGTTAATTTTGTACAGTAGTGCAAGTATGTAAGTCGTAATGATTATCAAAATATAGTACATAACTTTTTTCGCCACATTGTTAATCTTATTAGGCGCATGAAAAGTGAAGGGGACTAAAAATTGTGCTATTTGTTAATCCGGCCTGGACTAAGCGAAAAGTAAGGTCTCCATTTTATCCGCCTGGAAAGGGGTCAATAGGAAGATTTAAAAGAAGTGGGAACTTCAAGAAGAGTAAAGACTGAATCTCTGAATAGTGGGTTGGAAAGCAATGTGTGCAGCTGTGTGCTCAAGTTAAGTATTAATTTCAGCAGTACGACAAAGAAGTGTTCTATCTTTGTTTCATCTATGCTACGAACTTTTTAATTATCACTTGTCTAAGTTGCGAAGGTAAAAAGGGAAAAAATGTTAACTAGCGAGAAGAAAGTAGCAAAAGTTAGAACTCTATGTTTATCAGAAGGCAAATAATCAATAGAAAAGGACTTGGGTTCAAAAAATGGTGAAAAATTTTTGCTCTATACAACCATAAACATTGAAGGTACCTGGGATTTCAACCATAGACTAGTATTTTAGAAGCCAATTTGGCAATGTTCATTATTTAAGTCTTTAATAAATAAGATTTTAAGGTACGGGTGCGTTGTATGGTCACTTCTAAAAAGTCAAGTTAGGTTAATACTCATCAAATAAAATAAAATAGGATGAATATATAATAGTTTAGAAACAAATTTGGGCTATTTATTTGCACATTAGGGGGGGGGGGGGGGGTAAAGCATAGCATATATTAAATAAGTAACCTAACCTACCTTAGGTACCTTCACCTCCCCCTAAACCCCAAAAAACAACAGTTTAAATATCGTAAACGCAATGAAAACTACTCTTTGCATTCCATTTCTCAATAGCGGTCTCTTGAAAATAACCAGTCTGGCGGGTTTCATCTCTCATTAGTATATAAAAGCGACTATATAACGCACCAGTACCGATTTTAACTTCAAAATACGGTACTTATTAATTATGCGGAATACACCCAAGAAGTGAAGTTAGGTTAATCCTAATATAATATAATCTTCATATAACCTTTCGTTTATATAATAATATAATTTGGGCTATATATTTGCACGTTAGAGGAGGGAAGATAAAGAATTTGGACTGTGCCCCTAACCTAACCCCACCAGTAGAGACCTAGGTTATATTTTGCGTACAGCACTAGGAACCACTGAAGCGTATCAAGTTGACTGAACTTTATCTAGGTCATCCCCTAGGGCACCCTTGAGGTTGAACGAACCTTATCTAGGTCATTCTCTATTGAGGTTCTATTTTGCGTACAGCACTAGGAACCACTGAAGCGTATCAAGTTGAATGAAGTTTATCTAGGTCATCCCCTAGGGCACCCTTGAGGTTGAACGAACCTTATCTAGGTCATTCTCTATTGAGGTTATATTTTGCGTACAGCACTAGGAACCACTGAAGCGTATCAAGTTGAATGAACTTTATCTAGGTCATCCCCTAGGGCACCCTTGAGGTTGAACGAACCTTATCTAGGTCATTCTCTATTGAGGTTCTATTTTGCGTACAGCACTAGGAACCACTGAAGCGTATCAAGTTGAATGAACTTTATCTAGGTCATCCCCTAGGGCACCCTTGAGGTTGAACGAACCTTATCAGGTCATTCTCTATTGAGGTTCCATTTTGCGTACAGCACTAGGAACCACTGAAGCGTATCAAGTTGAATGAACTTTATCTAGGTCATCCCCTAGGGCACCCTTGAGGTTGAACGAACCTTATCTAGGTCATTCTCTATTGAGGTTATATTTTGCGTACAGCACTAGGAACCAATGAATCATATCAAGTTGAATGAACTTTATCAAGGTCATCCCCTAGGACACTCTTGAGGTCGAACAAACTTTATATAGGTCATTCTCTATTGAGGCTCCATTTTGGTTGAGGCCATAGGAACCACTGAAGCGTATAAAGTTGAATGAACTTTATCTAGGTCATCCCCTAGGGCACTCTTTAGATTGAATGACCATTATCTAGGTCATTCTCTACCCCTAAGGCACTCTTGCATTATCTGGCTTTGAACGTTAGGGAGCGCTCTTGGGTCCCTTAACTCTTACATAACAGATTTCTTTGACCTTGAGCATAGATATAAATAGTCTTGTAAGATTTTGTAACGTCATAAGTTCAACTGTGTTCAGTAAAGAAAAAATTATGTCAGACAAAAAGAATATTGATGATTTAACTGCTGATGATAATGACGTGAGCTATCATTGAGTTTTTTATCATATTTTCCCAAAGATTCAACGAAACTTGTTCTATCAACATTTTTTATCTGTCAATATGCTAGGTTTTTTTTTTATTCCACCATTTTATTTAAAAAAAAATCTATTACTCTAAAGCTACATGTATAATTGTTTTCAATCTAAAAATTTTGATTAAATATATTAAGGGAATTGATGGGGCAGGAGCCAGGGGGAGGGGGTTTACCCTCCAATCAGTTTTGGCAACTTGAAAGCCCTTTCAATTCCCAGTCAAATGAATATTTTTTTGAACTTCCTATGACAACAATAAAAAAAACGAACAGAAATTATTACGCATATGAGCAATGCACCCCCCCTCAACATATAGAGAAAACAACTTCCAAAGTATGGGGGGTGGCAAATTGTCAAAAAGACACAAAATTTCCTCACCTTCTAACTGAAAATAGGGCTATATCAAAATTTTGATTAGATATATTTAGGGAATTAATGGGGCAGGAGGGAGGGGAGGGGGGTTTACCCTCCAATCACTTTTGGCAACTTGAAAGCCCTTTCAATTTTCATTCAAACGAATATTTTTTTGAACTTCCTATGACAACAATAAAAAAAACGAACAAAAATTATTATGCATATGAGTAATACATCCCCCCTCAACATATAGAGAAAACAACTTCCAAAGTATGGGGGGTGGGGAGTTGTCAAAAATACACAAAATTTCCTCACCTTCTAACTGAAAATAGGGCTATCTCAAAAAGGGTCTAACGTTAAAGTATACTAAAAAGCTGATACTAATAGAGATGTAGATGTCAAGAAAAGAATTTTAATAATGAAATTCAGAACAACCCTTAGAAATCCTTGCAAATCAAGTAGTGAGGTGATTATAGGTTTGAAGCATCATGGATCATCAGCACCAACGACCCAAACCACCAGGGACCTCAACCCCCAAAGGTCCCCTATCCCCAAAATCAGAGGGGGCCCCCTCCCCTCCAACGTTTTGGTCCCCTCCCCCCATTTTTTGAATTTTTTTTAACTTGTTTTATTATTTTTTTTAACATGATATATTTTTTCAACTTTTTTTACATGTCTTCGAATGAGATGAAACATACTTAAAACATTAAAAAGTCACATTTAATATTTTCCAAATTCAAAATGAGAATGATATAGAAATGTTAGTCGTTATTTTTACTATTAGAAAAATATTGTTTGTAGTAGCACTTTTTTTTATTGGACTAAATTTTTTTTACTTCGAAATTATTCAACTTTTTTTTCTACAGGTCTTAGAATGACAGGAAACATACTTAAAACATAAAAAAGTCACATTTAATATTTTCCAAATTCAAAATGAGAATGATATAGAAATGTTAGTTGTCATTTTTACTATTAGAAAAATATTGTTTGTAGTAGCACTTCTTTTTTTATTGGACTAATTTTTTTTTGGACTTAGAAATTGTTCAACTTTTTTCTCTTTTTTACGTACCTTAAAATGACATGATACACAATACAGATATTTTATTCAAGAAATTATGAAAAAATCGCAAGCAAGTAGCAAATTCTTTCTTGAATTCGCCTCCTGGATAAACAAAAAGGACATTTCATTCAAGAAATTATGAAAAAATTCTAAATAAGTAACAAACTCAAGTAACAAACTCTTTTTTGAATTCGCCGTTTGCATGCACAATACAGATATTTCATTCAAGAAATTATGACAAAATTCTAAGTAAGTAAAAAACTCTTTCTTGAATTCGCCGTCTTGAATTCGCCTCCTGGATAAACAAAAAAGACATTTCATTTAAGAAATTTTGACAAAATTCTAAATAAGTAACAAACTCTTTCTTGAATTCGCCGTTTGCATGCACAATACAGAAATTTCATTCAAGAAATTATGAAAAAATTCTAAGTAAGTAACAATCTCTTTCTTGAAGTCTCCTCTTGGATACACAATACAGAAATTTCATTCAAGAAATTATGAAAATATTTGTAAGTAAGTAACAAACTCTTTATTGATTTCACCTCTTGGATACACAAAAAAGACATATCATTCAAGAAATTAAGACAAAATTCTAAGTAAGTATCAAACTCTTTCTTGAATTCGCCGTCTTGAATTCGCCTCCTGGATAAACAAAAAAGACATTTCATTCAAGAAATTATGCCAAAATTCTAAATAAGTAACAAACTCTTTTTTGAATTCGCCGTTTGCATGCACAATACAGAAATTTAATTCAAGAAATTATGACAAAATTCTAAGTAAGTAACAAACTCTTTCTTGAATTCGCCGTCTTGAATTCGCCTCCTGGATAAACAAAAAGAAATTTCATTCAAGAAATTATGGCAAAATTCTAAATAAGTAACAAACTCTTTCTTGAATTCGCCGTTTGCATGCACAATACAGAAATTTCATTCAAGAAATTATGAAAAAATTCTAAGTAAGTAACAATCTCTTTCTTGAAGTCTCCTCTTGGATACACAATACGGAAATTTCATTCAAGAAATTATGAAAATATTTGTAAGTAAGTAACAAACTCTTTATTGATTTCACCTCTTGGATACACAAAAAAGACATATCATTCAAGAAATTAAGACAAAATTCTAAGTAAGTAACAAACTCTTTCTTGAATTCGCCGTCTTGAATTCGCCTCCTGGATAAACAAAAAAGACATTTCATTCAAGAAATTATGCCAAAATTCTAAATAAGTAACAAACTCTTTTTTGAATTCGCCGTTTGCATGCACAATACAGATATTTCATTCAAGAAATTATGACAAAATTCTAAGTAAGTAACAAACTCTTTCTTGAATTCGCCGTCTTGAATTTGCCTCCTGGATAAACAAAAAAGACATTTCATTCAAGAAATTATGAAAAAATTCTAAATAAGTAACAAACTCTTTCTTGAATTCGCCGTTTGCATGCACAATACAGAAATTTCATTCAAGAAATTATGAAAAAATTCTAAGTAATTAACAATCTCTTTCTTGAAGTCCCCTCTTTGATACACAATACTGAAATTTCATTCAAGAAATTATGAGAATATTTGTAAGTAAGTAACAAACTCTTTATTGATTTCACCTTTTGGATACACAATACAGAAATTTTATTCAAGAAATTATGAAAAATTCTAAGTAATTAACGATCTCTTTCTTGAAGTCCCCTCTTTGATACACAATACGGAAATTTCATTCAAGAAATTATGAAAATATTTGTAAGTAAGTAACAAACTCTTTATTGATTTCACCTTTTGGATACACAATACAGAAATTTTGTTCAAGAAATTATGAAAAAATTCTAAGTAAGTAACAATCTCTTTCTTGAAGTCACCTCTTGGATACACAATGCAGAAATTTCATTTAAGAAATTAAAAAAAATTGTAAGTAAGTAGCAAATTCATTCTTGAATTCGCATCCTGGATAAACAAAAAAGACATTTCATTCAAGAAATTATGAAAAATTCTAAGTTAGTAATAAAATCTTTATTGTTTTCACGTCTTGGATGCACAACGTAAAAATTTTATTCAAGAAATTAGGAAAAATTCTAAGTAACAATCTCTTTCTTGAAGTCCCCTCTTGGATACACAATACGGAAATTTCATTCAAGAAATTATGAAAATATTTGTAAGTAAGTAAGAAACTCTATTGATTTCACCTTTTGGATACACAATACAGATATTTCATTCAAGAAATTATGAAATAAGTGCAAGTAGGTAACAAACTCTTTATTGTTTTCACCTCTTGGATACACATTACAGGTATTTCATTCAGGAAATTATGAAAAAATCGCAAGTAAGTAACAAACTCTTTCTTGAAGTAACCTCTTGGATACATAATGCAGAAACTTCATTTAAGAAATTATGAAAAAATTGTAAGTAAGTAAGTAAGTAAGTAACGAATTCTTCATTGAATTCACCACCTGGATAAACAAAAAAGACATTTTATTCAAGAAATTATGACAAAATTCTAAATAGGTAACAAACTCTTTCTTGAATTCGCCGTTTGCATCCACAATACAGAAATTTCATTCAGGAAATTATGAAAAAATCGTAAGTAAGTAACAAACTCTTTCTTGAAGTCACCTCTTGGATACACAATGCAGAAATTTCATTTAAGAAATTATGAAAAAATTGTAAGTAAGTAGCCAATCTTTCTTGAATTCGCCTGCTGGATAAACAAGAAAGACATTTCATTCAAGAAATTATGACAAAATTCTAAGTAAGTAACAAACTCTTATTTGAATTCGCCGTCTTGAATTCGCCTCCTGGATAAACAAAAAAGACATTTCATTCAAGAAATTATGACAAAATTCTAAATAGGTAACAAACTCTTTCTTGAATTCGCCGTTTGCATCCACAATACAGAAATTTCATTCAAGAAATTATGAAAAATTCTAAGTAAGTAACAATCTCTTTCTTGAAGTCCCCTCTTGGATAAACAATACGGAAATTTCATTCAAGAAATTATGAAAGTATTTGTAAGTAAGTAACAAACTCTTTCTTGGAGTCACCTCTTGGATACACAATGCAGAAACTTCATTTAAGAAATTTGAAAAAAATGTAAGTAAGTAATTAACAAACTCTTTTTGGAATTCGCCGTTTGGATGCACATTACAGAAATTTAATTCAGGAAATTATGAAAAAAAAATTGTAAGTAAGTAACAAACTCTTTCTTGAAGTCACCTCTTGGATAAACAATAAAGAAATTTCATTTAAGAAATTATGAAAAAAAATAGTAAGTAAGTATCAAATTCATTCTTGAATTCGTATCCTGGATAAACAAAAAAAGACATTTCATTCAAGAAATTATGAAAAAATTCTAAGTAAGTAACAAACTCTTTATTGTTTTCACGTCTTGGTTACACGATGTAGAAATTTCGTTCAAGAAATTATGAAAAAATTCTAAGTAAGTAACAATCTCTTTCTTGAAGTCCCCTCTTGGATACACAATACAGAAATTTAATTCAGGAAATTACGAAAAAATTGAACAAATCCTTTATTAACATTCTGTATCGATTGAATTCGCTTCCATCAACATCCTTTGTCAGATACATCGAATAAAATTGACCAAATGTAAATATCAGAGTGAATAAATACTTTATCAACATCCTTTATCAGATATGTCAGATAAAATTGACAAAATCTAAGTATCAGAGTGATTAAAATCTAAGTATCAGAGTGATTAAATTCCATACCAACATCCCTTTCTCGGATACACTGGATAAAATTGACAAAATCTAAGTATCAGAGTGAATAAATGCTTTATCAACATCATTTTTCGGGTATCTCGGATAAAATTGACAAATTCTAAGTGCCAGATTGATTAAATTCTATATAAAAATCCATTTCTCGAATACATGGGATAAAATTTATAAAAGCTAAGTGTCAGAGTGAATATTTTTTTATCAACATCTTTTGTCAGATACAACGAATATAATTTACAAAATCTAAATATCAGAGTGAATAAATGCTTTATATGCATTCTTTGTCGGATATGTTGGATAAAATTGACAAAATCTAAGTGTCAGAGTGAATAATTTTTTTTATCAACATCTTTTGTCAGATACATCGAATATAATTGACAAAATCTAAGTATCAGAGTGAATAAATGCTTTATCAGCATCCTTTGTCGGATATCTCGGATAAAATCTAAGTATCAGAGTGATTAAATTCTATATCAACATCCCTTTCTCGGATACACGGGATAAAATTGACACAATCTAAGTATCAGAGTGAATAATTTTTTTATTAACATCTTTTATCGCTTACAACGAATATAATTGACAAAATCTAAATATCAGAGTGAATAATTGCTTTATCAGCATCATTTGTCGGATATGTTGAATAAAATTGACAAAATCTAAGTGTCAGAGTGAATAAATGCTTTATCAGCATCCTTTGTCGGATATGTCGGATAAAATTGACAAAATCTAAGTGTTAGAGTGAATAAATTTTCTTATCAACATACTATGTCAGATACATCGGATAAAATTGACAAAAGCTAAGTATCAGATTGAATAAATGTTTTATCAACATCATTTGTCGAATATGTCGGATAAAATTGACAAAATCTAAGTGTCAGAGTGAATAAATGCTTTATCAGCATCCTTTGTCGGATATGTCGGATAAAATTGACAAAATCTAAGTATCAGAGGGAATAAATGCTTTATCAACATCATTTGTCGAGTATATCGGATAAAATTGACAAATTCTAAGTATCAGATTGATTAAATTCTATATCAAAATCCATTTCTCGAATGCATGGGATAAAATTTATAAAAGCTAAGTGTCAGGGTGAATAATTTTTTTTTATCAACATCTTTTGTCAGATACAACGAATATAATTTACAAAATCTAAATATCAGAGTGAATAAATGCTTTAATAGCATCCTTTGTCGGATATGTTGGATAAAATTGACAAAATCTAGCTGTCAGAGTGAATAAATTTTTTTTTATCAACATCTTTTGTCAGATACATAAAATATAATTGACAAAATCTAAGTATCAGAGTGAATAAATGCTTTATCAGCATCCTTTGTCGGATATCTCGGATAAAATCTAAGTATCAGAGTGATTAAATTCTATATCAATATCCCTTTCTCGGATACACGGGATAAAATTGACAAAATCTAAGTATCAGAGTGAATAATTTTTTTATCAACATCTTTTATCACTTACAACGAATATAATTGACAAAATCTAAATATCAGAGTGAATAAATGCTTTAATAGCATCCTTTGTCGGATATGTTGGATAAAATTGACAAAATCTAAGTGTCAGATTGAATAAATGCTTTATCAACATCATTTGTCGAATATGTCGGATAAAATTGACGAAATCTAAGTACCAGAGTGAATAAATTCATTATCAACATCCCTTTCTCGGGTATGTCGGATAAAATTGACAAAATCTAAGTATCAGAGTGAATAAATGCTATATCAACATCCTTTAAATGCTTTTTCAACATCATTTGTGGGGTATGTCAGAAACAATTGACAAAATCTAAGTATCAGATTGATTAAATTCTATATAAACATCCCTTTCTCGAATACATGGGATAAAATTGACAAAATCTAAGTGTTAGAGTGAATAAATATTTTTTATAAACATCCTCTGTCGATACATCGGATAAAATTGACAAAATCTAAGTATCAGATTGAATAAATGCTTTATCAACATCATTTGTCGGATAGAATTGACAAAATGTAAGTATCAGAGTGAATGAATTCATTATCAACATCCTTTTTCGGATATGTCGGATAAAATTGACAAAATCTAAGTATCAGAGATATTAAATTCTATATCAACATCCCTTTCTCGGATACATGGGATAAAATTGATAAAATCTAAGTATCAGAGTGAATAAATGCTTATCAACATCCTCTAAATGCATTATCAACATCATATGTGAGATACATCGGATAAAACTGACAAAATCTAAGTATCAGAAAGAATAAATTCGTTTTCAAGGTTTTTATCGGATACATCAGATAACAGTCATAAAATCCAAGTTCTATTCATTTTGACTTCATGCGTCGTTACGTTGAATTTAGGTTAGACCGGTTATAGATGGCAGCACACCCGCTCAGACACACAGTCATAGTGACAGAGATATGCAAAAAGTTAAGTTAATTCAGGTTCACTTAGAGTGGTGCCACTGTTTATAAAAAAATGTTTATAAAAAAAATTTATTCACTCTAACACTTAGATTTTGTCAATTTTATCCCATGTATTCGAGAAAGGGATGTTGATATAGAATTTAATCAATCTGATACTTAGATTTTGTCAATTTTATCCGATATACCCGACAAATGATGTTGATAATGTATTTAAAGGATGTTGATAAAGCATTTATTCACTCTGATACTTAGATTTTGTCAATTTTATCCCATGTATCCGAAAAAGGGATGTTGATATGGAATTTAATCACTCTGATACTTAGATTTTGTCAATTTTATCCGACATATCCGACAAAGGATGTTGATAATGAATTTATTCAATCTGGTATTTGATTGATTGATTTAGATTTTGTCAATTTTATCCCATGTTTCCGAGAAAGGGATGTTGATATGGAATTTAATCACTCTGATACTTAGATTTTGTCAATTTTATCCGACATATCCGACAAAGGATGTTGATAATGAATTTATTCACTCTGGTATTTAGATTTTGTCAATTTTATCCGACATATTCGACAAATGATGTTGATAAAGCATTTATTCAATCTGATACTTAGATTTTGTCAATTTTATCAGATGTATCTGACAGAGGATGTTGATAAAAAAAATATTCACTCTAACACTTAGATTTTGTCAATTTTATGCGACATATCCGACAAATGATTCTGATAAAGCATTTATTTACTCTGATATTTAGATTTTGTCAATTATATTCGTTATAAGTGATAAAAGATGTTGATAAAAAAAATTATTCACTCTGATACTTAAATTTTGTCAATTTTATCCCATGTATCCGAGAAAGCGATGTTGATATAGAATTTAATCACTCTGATACTTAGATTTTATCAGAGATATCCGACAAAGGATGCTGATAAAGCATTTATTCACTCTGATACTTATATTTTGTCAATTATATTTGATGTATCTGACCAAAGATGTTGATAAAAAAATTTATTCACTCTGACACTTAGATTTTGTCAATTTTATGCGACATATCCGACAAATGATTCTGATAAAGCATTTATTTACTCTGATATTTAGATTTTGTCAATTATATTCGTTATAAGTGATAAAAGATGTTGATAAAAAAAATTATTCACTCTGACACTTAGCTTTTGTCAATTTTATCCCATGTATTCGAGAAATGGATGTTTATATAGAATTTAATCAATCTGATGCTTATATTTTGTCAATTTTGTCCGATATACCTGACAAATGATGTTGATAAAGCATTCATTCACTCTGATACTTAGATTTTGTCAATTTTATCCCATGTATCCGAGAAAGGGATGTTGATATGGAATTTAATCACTCTGATCCTTAGATTTTAATCACTCTGATACTTAGATTTTGTAATTTTTATCCGACATATCCGATAAAGGATGTTGATAAAGTATTTATTCACTCTGATATTTACATTTTGTCAATTTTATTCGATGTATCTGACAAAGGATGTTGATGGAAGCG
This sequence comes from Artemia sinica, assembly GCA_027921565.1. Classification (NCBI taxonomy): domain Eukaryota; kingdom Metazoa; phylum Arthropoda; class Branchiopoda; order Anostraca; family Artemiidae; genus Artemia; species Artemia sinica. The sequence continues at coordinate 1,585,950 of JAPEVW010000025.1, read as the reverse complement.
AATTAAATCGATAAAGAATGTTAATGAAGAATTTGTTCAATTTTTTCATAATTTCCTGAATTAAATTTCTGTATTGTGTATCCAAGAGGGGACTTCAAGAAAGATATTGTTACTTACTTAGAATTTTTTCATAGTTTTTTGAACGAAATTTCTACATCGTGTATCCAAGACGTGAAAAAATAAAGAGTTTGTTACTTACTTAGAATTTTTCATAACTTCTTGAATGAAATGTCTTTTTTGTTTATCCAGGATGTGAATTCAAGAATGAATTTGCTACTTACTTACAATTTTTTTTATAATTTCTTAAATGAAATTTCTGCATTGTGTATCCAAGAGGTGACTTCAAGAAAGAGATTGTTACTTACTTAGAATTTTTTTCCTAATTTCCTGAATTAAATTTCTGTATTGTGCAGCCAAACGGCGAATTCAAGAAAGAGTTTGTTACTTACTTACTTACATTTTTTTTTCCTAATTTCTTGAATGAAATGTCTTTTTTGTTTATCCAGGTGGTGAATTCAATGAAGAATTTTTTACTTACTTTCTTACTTACTTACTTACAAATATTTTCATAATTTCTTGAATGAAATTTCCGTATTGTGTATCCAAGAGGTGACTTCAAGAAAGAGATTGTTACTTACTTAGAATTTTTTCATAATTTCTTGAATGAAATTTCTGTATTGTGCATGCAAACGGCGAATTCAAGAAAGAGTTTGTTACTTACTTAGAATTTTCTCATAATTTCTTGAATGAAATATCTGTATTGTGTATCCAAGAGGTGAAATCAATAAAGAGTTTGTTACTTACTTACAAATATTTTCATAATTTCTTGAATGAAATTTCCTTATTGTGTATCAAACAGGGGACTGCCAGAAAGAGATTGTTACTTATTTAGAATTTTGTCATAATTTCTTGAATGAAATGTCTTTTTTGTTTATCCAGGAGGCGAATTCAAGACGGCGAATTCAAGAAAGAGTTTGATACTTACTTAGAATTTTTTCATAATTTCTTGAATGAAATTTCTGTATTGTGCATGCAAACGGCGAATTCAAGAAAGAGTTTGTTACTTATTTAGAATTTTGTTATAATTTCTTGAATGAAATGTCTTTTTTGTTTATCCAGGAGGCGAATTCAAGACGGCGAATTCAAGAAAGAGTTTGATACTTACTTAGAATTTTGTCATAATTTCTTGAATGATATGTCTTTTTTGTGTATCCAAGAGGTGAAATCAATAAAGAGTTTGTTACTTACTTAAAAATATTTTCATAATTTCTTGAATGAAATTTCCGTATTGTGTATCCAAGAGGGGACTTCAAGAAAGAGATTGTTACTTAGATTTTTTTCATAATTTCTTGAATGAAATTTCTGTATTGTGCCTGCAAACGGCAAATTCAAGAAAGAGTTTGTTACTTATTTAGAATTTTGTCATAATTTCTTGAATGAAATGTCTTTTTTGTTTATTCAGGAGGCGAATTCAAGAAAGAATTTGCTACTTACTTGCGATTTTCTCATAATTTCTTGAATGAAATATCTGTATTGTGTATCATGTCATTTTAAGATACGTAAAAAAAGAAAAAAAAATTGAACAATTTCGAAGTCCAAAAAAAATAATTAGTCCAATAAAAAAAGAAGTGCTACAACAAACAATATTTTTCTAATAGTAAAAATCACGACTAACATTTCTATATCATTCTCGTTTTGAATTTTGAAAATATTAAATGTGATTTTTTATGTTTTAAGTATGTTTCCTGTCATTCTAAGACCTGTAGAAAAAAGTTGAATAATTTCGAAGTCCAAAAAAAAATTTAGTGCAATAAAAAAAGTGCTACTACAAACATTATTTTTCTAATAGTAAAGGTCATGAGTAACATATCTATACCATTCTCATTTTGATTTTGGAAAATATTAAATGTAAAGTTTTAATGTTTTAAGTATGTTTCATCTCATTCGAAGATATGTAAAAAAAAAGTTGAAAAAATATATCATGTTAAAAAAAATAATAAAAAAAGTTAAAAAAACTTCAAAAACAATTTAAAAAAATGGGGGGAGGGGTCAAAAAGTTGGAGGGAGGGGGCCCCCATGGAGTTTGGGGATAGGGGACCCTTGGGGGTTGAGGTCCCTGGTGGTTAGGGTCGTTGGTGCTTATGATCCATGATGCTTCAAACCTATAATCACCTCACTACTTGATTTGCAAGGATTTCTAAGGGTTGTTCTGAATTTCATTATTAAAATTCTTTTCTTGACATCTACATCTCTATTAGTATCAGCTTTTTAGTATACTATAACGTTAGACCCTTTTTGAGATAGCCCTATTTTCAGTTAGAAGTTGAGGAAATGTTGTGTCTTTTTGACAACTCCCCACCCCCCATACTTTGGAAGTTTTTTTCTCTATATGTTGAGGGGGGATGTATTACTCATATGCATAATAATTTCTGTTCGTTTTTTTTATTGTTGTCATAGGAAGTTCAAAAAAATATTCATTTGAATGAAAATTGAAAGGGCTTTCAAATTGCCAAAAGTGATTGGAGGGTAAACCCCCCTCCCCCTTCCTCCTGCCCCATTAATTCCCTAAATATATCTAATCAAAATTTTGAGATAGCCCTATTTTAAGTTAGAAGGTGAGGAAATTTTGTGTCTTTTTGACAACTCCCCAACCCCCATACTTTGGAAGCTGTTTTCTCTATATGTTGAGGGGGGGGGCATTGCTCATGTGCGTAATAATTTGGGTTTGTTTTTTTATTGTTGTCAAAGCAACTTCAAAAAAATATTCATTTGAATGAAAATTGAAAGGGCTTTCAAATTGCCAAAAGTGATTGGAGGGTAAACCCCCCTCCCCCTTCCTCCTGCCCCATTAATTCCCTAAATATATCTAATCAAAATTTTGAGATTGAAAACAATTATACATGTAGTTTTAGAGTAATAGATTTTTTTTAATAAAATGGTGGAATAAAAAAAAACCTAGCATATTGACAGATAAAACATGTTGATAGAACAAGTTTCGTTGAATCTTTGGGAAAATATGATAAAAAACTCAATGATATCTCACGTCACTATCATCAGCAGTTAAATCATCAATATTCCTTTTGTCTGACATAATTGTTTCTTTACTGAACACAGTTGAACTTATGACGTTACAAAATCTTACAAGACTATTTATATCTATACTCAAGGTCAAAGAAATCTGTTATTTAGGAGTTAAGGGACTCAAGAGCGCTCCCTAACGTCCAAAACCACATTATGCAAGAGTGCCTTAGGGGTAGAGAATGACCTAGATAATGGTCATTCAATCTCAAGAGTGCCCTAGGGGATGACCTAGATAAAGTTCATTCAACTTGATACGCTTCAGTGGTTCCTATGGACTGAACCAAAATGGAACCTCAATAGAGAATGACCTAGATAAAGTTCGTTCGACCTCAAGAGTGCCCTAGGGGATGACCTTGATAAAGTTCATTCAACTTGATACGCTTCAGTGGTTCCTAGTGCTGTACGCAAAATGGAACCTCAATAGAGAATAACCTAGATAAGGTTCGTTCAACCTCAAGGGTGCCCTAGGGGATGACCTAGATACAGTTCATTCAACTTGATACGCTTCAGTGGTTCCTAATTGTACGCAAAATGGAACCTCAATAGAGAATGACCTAGATAAGGTTCGTTCAACCTCAAGGGTGCCCTAGGGGGTGACCTAGATAAAGTTCATTCAACTTGATACGCTTCAGTGGTTCCTAGTGCTGTACGCAAAATATAACCTCAATAGAGAATGACCTAGATAAGGTTCGTTCAACCTCAAGGGTGCCCTAGGGGATGACCTAGATAAAGTTCATTCAACTTGATACGCTTCAGTGGTTCCTAGTGCTGTACGCAAAATATAACCTCAATAGAGAATGACCTAGATAAGGTTCGTTCAACCTCAAGGGTGCCCTAGGGGATGGCCTAGATAAAGTTCATTCAACTTGATACGCTTCAGTGGTTCCTAGTGCTCTACGCAAAATATAACCTAGGTCTCTACTCCCACCCCTTCTAATCTGCAAATATATAGCCAAATTATGCAAGTCCAATGATTTCTTTTCAAGTCCAATGCATTGTACCATTGTATTCTTGAGTGTTTTTCGTATAATTAACAAGTACCCAAAATATGTTATTTTGTCTTAGCTTTATTAATTCAAAACATTTGTTTTCAAGTAAAGTAAAGAGCGACATTAAAACTCAAAACGACGAATTACTATCCTGTACATTAGGGAGGCTACCCGTTCCTGTTAAAACTCTGCTCTTTGAGTGAAAGGTTAACTAACATTAAACTGAAAACATTGGGAGTAAAAATATGGGCAGTTGGTCATTTCAGATGTGTTATTTACCGACTGCCTTTCATTTCAGTTGAATTGAAAATATTAGGCTACTGTTTAAAGCATATTTGGATAAACAAGCTTCTCCGTTCTCAATGCGTTGAGAAAAGAAAATGCCAGATATAGGTCTAGTATGTGTACAAGTTTTTTTTTTAATTAGTATGATTTTACCTTATAAACCCAGCATTGATGAGAAATAAGACAAAGAATAATGTAAACCAGCACAATCAAGAAATTAATAATTTTTTTTTATAGCCAACGGTTGTATCCAGCCATTAGGGGGAAGGGGGACTTGCAATCGTCAAGGTAAAAATTATTGCATTTGGAAAGAGTGCGTTTAATTTGAAAGTATCACTTTTGTTATTATAGTATTAATATTTTAAAAAGGAATGTTGAACAAAATTACCAAAAAAATCGACTTTCGTCACATTGCTTTTCCATTAGAGCGTTCAGTCTTGAACCCTGTTAACTCCTTATTCAATAGGACATCGGCTAATAACCTCATTTTCTATCTTGACCACAACACTTGATTCTATTTTTTTATTTGATTGTATTGATTCTAATTTTTTATGAACGCTTCCTGACGAAAGCACAGAGTAAAGTGAATTGACGCTAAATATCAATAGAACCCGAAAAATAAGCATTAATCGATTCGGTTTCAGAATGGCTCACAAAGATTTCTATTTTTAGGATCAAACTTTTATTACATGTTGAAAGGTTCATTGTTTCCCTCGCTATTACTTCGGCTAATGGTATCATTAACTCCTGCATTTTGAGCCGTGCCCAGACCCGTTACATTAACTTTCTTCTAGGGCTGAGTGTTTGCCTGACAACAGTGAAATTAAAACTAAATATTAATCATTCAAATTGTTGATAGTTATTTATGCCATAGGCATCAGGTATCTTCACCTGCAATCTACGATAAAATGACTCCCTTTACTCCCTGGGTTTGAATTTTGTCTACGATATAAAAATAGAATTTCGGTTGACGTCACATCAGTCAGTGTCAAATAGGCCAGTGGCGGCTTGGGGCTGCAATTAGTTGTTAGTAGTAGTAGTAGTAGCAGTTGTTTTGGAGATATATCTTGCATAATCTGCGAAACCATATTTTTTGTTTGTTTCGAGTTTCGACTTCACTCTTTATTTTCGTTAGAAAAACTTTCGTTTTCAAAAATTATTATTATTTTCCGTATGGTCGCAACCTTACAAAAAAATCTATCTAACTAAGGCGATGAGACTAATGAAGTCAACAAGTTTTTTTTAAAAATAGAGCATCAAATATAGGTTGTATTTTCGACTTCCCTTTAAGTTTTTTTTCTGGCCATTCTTATCATATTATTTTTTTTTGCTGTATTTCTAAGTTTGACTCTGAAGTGCAGATTCACCCCATAAGGGTTTGGGGTAGATCATTTTTTCGAATAATCATTATAACAAAAGCTTGCCCACGAGATAGGTGCAAGTTTGTCGATAGAATACGAGGGGTACACCAATCACCAATTTCTTTGAGAAGTTGCAGGTAAAAATGCAGGTTATTTTCTTAAAAATAAAAACAAATAAACGAAATAATTTTTTCATTCGGAGATTGTTTTTTTAAATCGTGTTTTTTAGCTTTCGCATCATAAAAAGTCCCATTTTCGTTGGAATATGCAATTTTACAGTCAAGACGAATTTAAAAAAAAAAAACAGCAAAAAAAATCACTTATATGTAAGCATTAGCTTTGAAATCAGTTCTTAAACAGGTCCCTACGATACTTCAGTGCCCCATTAGTGCTAAAGAAATGAAAAAGAAAAACTAGACACGATAACAATAAATATCCACGTGTCAAGCTCTTTTTCGAAATTCCCAAAAAATTGTTTTCTTCATTAACTTTTACGGTTAAGATAAACATCAATAACAGTTGTTATTCCTGGATAAAATTAAGACTTTAATTTTATCAGAGACAATTCTTTTTCAAACCAAGTTTTTAATTCTCACATGCCAAGGAGGTTTGAAGGGGAAGTATACAAGATGGGCGGGGGGGGGGGGGGGTAGACCTTCGTTTCAGGCTTTTATACCATGAAGATTCGAATGCTATTCATGCTTTCCATTGCAGAAATGGCACCGAGAAGTGCTAATTTAATGTCATAGGGTACTTTATAATGAGGTTAATGGAGATAAATTTATAAAAGTACGTAGATACGATCAAGGGCTTTAAAATGAGCTATTGAACAACTATCAGGGTTCAGGCTTCCTTTTAAAATTCCCATAAGTTTTTTTTCGGAACAAACTTTTACTATACCATTCATGGATCACCTCCAAGTGGTCATTTTTCTCACCAGACACTTTTTTTCAAAATTTATCTTTAATTTTCGGTTACTATGGGCCATGGTTTGCTTCTTACTAGGTTGCTAGAGGGGCTGTGAAGGGGAGCATGAAAAACGTGGGACTATAAACCTCTAGTTAGACCCCCGTGCCGTGCCGATAAGGGAAGGACTGTGGCGGCTCGCCGCCGGTGCGTCGCCGATGATTTTTTCGTGCCGCTGCCGGTGAGATATCAGTGGCGCGCCGCCGACGCGATCAATGTTTACCGCAAACATTAATGTTTTCATCAGTCTTTCTCAAATCCTAGCTTGAATTTACAACAAATTCGGGCCTATTCATGAGTTGAAAACTTCCCAAGTCGCTGGCTGGACGCTGGTCTTCGGCGTTATTCATCAAGAGAAGTAGAAATCTGGTAAAAACGAAGTGGCTGTGGCGTTTCAGAACCCTTGCATAGTAGTTGAAGTAGTAGATAAAAGATTCGCCGTGGTATTCAATAAGATCCAAGGAATCTAATTAAAAGAGAGCACGCACAAAAGCCAAATTAGGCCAGTAGCCTATGAGAAATTCAAAAATACCCAATGAAAAAGTCCCAATTGGGGGCCCTGGGTCTGTCAAAATGTTTCTATGGTTTCCCAGGGAATTTGATATCATTTTCTTCCGTCTCTGCTTTAAGTGAAAAAAATAATTAGCTTTTTGGCATCTCTGCTTTCAGTTAAAAATATAAATTGAGGTAGCCTATTATCATTTAAAAATGATAGTCCCCTATAGGCAATGACATACAATTTTTTTATAAATAATATTTTTGGGGTCACTTCCGTTTCAATCTTCAATTCCCCAACCTTGTGCGTAGTCTATAGCTGAATTTCGTCTCAATAGAAGGTTTTTTTTTTTGGGGGGGGGGGGTAAAAAATTTCCGAAAGAAGATTGTAATTTCTTTAATCTATCAGGCATTCAATAATTGTGTATTAAACATTAAGAAAATGTATCTAAAAATAGCAAAAGAAAACAAAATTCTACAAACTTACGATTCAGGTTTCGCAACAATCTGTTGACTATCAGTTTCAAAATCCAACTGAACCTGTATAGTGTATGCGTTCCGTTCACCTTAAAAATAAAATTCTTCACTACGAATGATGTAAGAAACTTATAGCAATTGGGAAACTGTATTCGAAATGGTTCAATCTCATCAAAAAGTTCGTGGTAACGAACTGTGAGTAAGGAGCGACCCGGTTCAATAGCAACCGAAACTCTAAAAAACGGATACCAATTTTGATACCAATAGATACATCTAAAGAATCGAGTTTGTATGCTGATTTCAAATATATAAATTACATCAAGTTTAGTGTTACACATCAAAAGTTACGAGCCTGAGAATATTTGCCATATTTTCGAAAAAGGGAGAAAACACCCCCTAAAACTCATAGAATCTTCATGAACATCACACAATTTTTTTCTGCCAGAAGAAAAATCACGGATGCGTGTTATTGGTTTGTTTTTTTTTCTTCCCAGGGGTTATTTTATCGACCCAGAGGTCCTAAAACATCGCGAGAGGACTAATTCAACCGGAAATCAAAAGTTCTAGTACCCTTTTTAAGTGACCAAAAAAATTGGAGGGCAACTAGTCCCCTCCCACACTCAATTTTTCCCAAAGTTACCAGATCAAAATTTTGAGATAGTCAAAAAAGTTGAGATAGTCGAAAAATCTAATAACTATGTTTTTAGGTGTAAAATGACTCGTCAGAGTCCCCGGGGGAAGGGCTGCAAGTTGTGAACTTTGTCCATAGTTATGTTATTGCATGTTATATAATATTTGTTATTGGGAAGTATACATCCATTTTTTTTTTTGGGGGGGGGGGTACTTGGGGTGGATTTCTAAGGGAACAATCTTCTTTTGGTAGGAAAATTTCTGATGAGTGAATATTCTAGGGAAATGTTACGCTGGGGGGGGGGGTGACTGAATTGCTATACGAGATTCTTTTTAATTGTCTTATATTCTCTTTGCCAAATTTTTTATATGGAGATGTTCAGAGGAATTGTGCGGGGGCTTTTTCCGCGCGTTTGGTTTTCTGGGAAATAATTTTCCACCGAAGGGGGCATTACTGGAGTGATCGAGAAACCGATTAGAGATTTAAGTCTTATTCCAATGAAAATATGCTAAGGAGAATTTTTCAGGGTGAATCTTCCACAAGCAATTTTACAGAGAGGGGGGGGGGGGAATCTCAGCGAGGAAGGAACTTTCTGTAGGAAATTTGACGGGGGGTGCACTTTACTTTGGATGGAATTTCCACGGAAGAGTTTTCCGTGATGGGGAGGGGTATATTTCCTAGAGGGTGAGTCAGATTTACCGGCATTATTTGAAAAACGAACAGAAATTATGCCGTATATGAAGGGTCGCCCCCTCATCAATACCTTATTCTTTGCGCTAAAGTTTGACTGTTTACTAAAATTGAAAGACAGGGGCTGTTAATTAGAATAGGAAGCTTTTCTAAAAGTGCTAACAGCTTTAGCGTAAAGAGCAAGGTATTGAGGAGGGGGCGACCCTTCGTATCCGAAATAAATCCGACAAAATTAATATGCAAATTGTGTTTTAATTTTTCATGCACGGTGAGCCAAAATCGAACCTGCATTAGTTGAAAAACGTGCAGAAATTAAATAAAAAACAAGTTTTTCTAACTGAAAGTAAGGAGTCACATTAAAACTTAAAACGAACAGCAATTATTCCGTATATGAAAGGGGCTTTCCCCTCCTCAACGCCTCGGTCTTTTCGCTAAAGTTTGACTCTTTTTCGCCACTCTACTTTTTAAAACAATAAAAACTTTAGCGTAAAGAGCGAGGCGTTGAGGAGGGGAAAGCCCCTTTCATATACGGAATAATTGCTGTTCGTTTAAAGTTTTAATGTCGCTCCTTACTTTCAGTTAAAAAAAAACAAAAACTTGTTTTCTTTTAATTTAATCTCAAAGACGATACTTTGTCAACATATGGAGAAACGTGCATATCGCAATTGTATTCATCTGGTTTATATGCAAAGTAACACAAGAGACGAAAATTAACGAACAAGAGAGTAGTGAAGAATTAGGGCATACAAAGTAATATTTGGCAGAGATAGTCACTAGTGATAAATCACTAGGGGTGGCACCGTGATTGGGTAATTTTCTGAGATTTGGGGAACCAAATTTTTTTTCGGGGTGACACATAGATTTTCAGGGAAATCCCCGAAAATTTGGGAATAGTGCAAGCCCTGCTTGATTTCTAATCAGGAAAATCGAAATACTTAACCACACGAGAAAAGAAAAGCTCAGAATTTGCGGTTGACGCAATAAAGAATTGCCGCAAAATTAATTGATCGTCAACCGAACGCCGCCACCTATACCGTTGGCGGCGCGCGTGCGGTGCCCCGGCGGTTTTGCAATACTTCGACGGCGGTCAACTGGGCTTCTTGTTGACGGTGTTCGGTCGATGCGCCGGCTTGGTGCCAGGGTCTGCCTCTAGTCAATCGTTTTCGACCGCGTAGATTTTAGTGGTACCGTTTTCATGCTTCCCAGCCTCTCTACTTTCTAAATGGTATGAAAAAACACTATTTTTGGTGCCATATGACTTTATGATGGTCTTATCAAGACAAATTTACAAAAAGCCTTTAGATGCAATCAAAAGCTTTGAATAAGCCATTAAACTTCTCTCTATGGTGTTGCAATAGGCTGCAATTTCTGCTAACGGTTTATGTAACTTACAAAGGGGCTGGAAGGAGAAGCGTACAAAAGAGTTTTTTCCACTCCAGAAATGACACCGGAAAGTTCAATTTTTTGGTGTCATATGGTACTTTTAGGAGGGCATCAAAACGAGTTAATAAAAAGGCTTAAGTATAAAACTTAGCTTTGAATTAGCCTAGCCCTCTAGTATGTTCTAGTTCCCACTAGTGACCAAGAACAAAAAATAAAAAAAGGGGACACATCGGTGCTTAACATTCAAAAAGGTGGTTTTCCTTGTTGTTCAAGGTGGAGGATTGGGATTGTCCTAGATAGGGTTTTTAATCATAATGATCCCATTTGTGCACTTTTTATTTCGATCCAACGCCATTTTTTGGTGGTTTTAGGTTCTTTTTCAACATTTGTATTAATTTGTTTCTGTAATAAACCTTTAATAGAAAGGTTAATTGGAATAATAATTACCATTCCTGAACCAGCTTCAAATGACAAATTTTTTTCATTAGACATTTTTTTTTTCAAGACGTATTTTCAATTATTCCTTTACTATGGGACGTGGTTCGCTCTTTAGTGGGTTGCAGCTATTGCTGCAACTATGATTAGCTCGTGAAATCTGATGAGTATCTGTGCGCATTTTTTTTTTCATTCTTTCCCAATTCTAATCACAATATGATTGTGCCGTGCCATCCGCCATATAATTTTAGAAACTTCATACCACAATGGCTTTTGCCGGCTATCAACTTTTTATATTATTTGTGTGAACATGCTAATTCCCCTTATAATGGTTTCGATTAGTTCCACAGAAAAACTCGCAATAATTTACAGTGAGGACGAAAATTAACTTTTTGGCCAAAGGTTCAGTTAGTTGTTCCAATTAAATTTTTCACGTTCAGTGCAAAATTGCAATCAGAAGGTTGCGTAATAGGTTTCATACAAGGGTTGCGAAATGAATGTTTTTTTGTGTGTGTGTCTATTGCTGAAGATTTTTTTGCTGGTATGCAGTGGCGGATCCACGGGGGGAACGACGGGGCGCTCCCCCTAGCGTAGTCGAAAGTAGTGTAATTGACTTAATTAACCCAAGTTTGCGTTGATTAAACTTGCTCCTAACGCAAGTTTATCGGATCAACCTATTTTGCGCCTCCCCTAAAAGTTTTTTTTTATCGGATCACCCCAGGGACGTACGCGGGGGGGGGGGCCTCCGGGCCTGCCTCCCCCCCCCCCCCCCGAAATCTCACGATTTTTTTCATTTTCCATAATTTTCTGGTTTTTCTCACAGAATAATGGGTTTGAAGGATTTGCCCCCCCCCCCCAAAAAAAAAAAACAAAAACAAATTGGGCCCCCCGAAACAAATTCCTGCGTACGTGCTTGGATCAACCTTTTTTGCCCCCCCCCCCCCCAAAAAAAAAAAAATCCTGAATCCGCCCCTGCTGGTATGCATTGTTTTGTTTAGTAATTTTTAAAGCATTTTAGAAAACTTATCTGGATCATCAGATCATTTAGAAAACTTTTCTACAGGAAAACTTCTCTTGGAGTCCTCCCTTGTTGAAACAAATAGTCATTACAGTAAATAGACAGAATTTTTTATTTAAGTTTTTCGCCCTTCAAGAATGCCTTAAGATAAGTTAAATTTATGCTTGAAAACAAATATCTACTATCTACAAATATCTACTACGATCTTCGATTACTTTTTTAAGCAATTTTATATACGAATTTTATTGCTAAAATACGACTTTTAGAATTGCTAAAATACGAATTTTAGCAATTCGTCGTTTCCAAATTTTGCACAAGAAAAACACGTTTAAGAAATTATACCGCAAAAACTACGAGATGGAATGACTGGCATATACAATTTCAGCCCAAAAGGCCTGATCAAAATCGCTTAGTTTAGTTTTTATGCAAAAAGTATCTTTATCAGTGTTGTTACGAACGTGTACAAATATTTTTGTAATGAACTGAATTTTGTTTCATAGATTGGAGAAGGATAAGCATCCAATGAATCCGGGCTTCTTTGTCGTCCAAGCTGTTCTATTGATTTTTCAGCTAGCAACTGCGGATAGAAAAGTACCAACAGTCCAAGGAAAGAGAACAAAGGCAATTTGTGGATATGATGTAAGCATAAATCCCTCATTTATGGATCTTTGTTACCATTTGAGGATTACTAACGGACGCAGCTTGATTTTATCATTTGATTCATGATTGCTGGGTGGCCCAGAATAGGCATGTATGCCAAAATTTATTTTCGGGGCCTGATAATAACTCTTTTGGGGTGGGGGAATATTAAAAAAAAGTTTACAGGATAATTTGAACAAGAAGGCCCAGAAATTTAAGGCAATTTAGAATTTGGGGATAGAGCCCCCCCCCCTGCATACATTTCTGGCCCAGAAGTTCGGCGTGAGAGAGATATCAGCTATTTTCTTTCAAATTATGTTACTTGTATTATTCGTATATTTTTAATAGGGAACAAGAGAAAAATTCTACAAAACATTAGAAACTGAAAAACGAGTTTAAAAGCAAAAATAAAAAGTGAAAAATTATTAATGCTCATTCATGGATATTTTGCCATGGATGTTTTCGATATGATTCTAGTTACTTCAAGCAAGAAAATGAAAATAAAATAAAGAAAGAAACAAAAATGTTAAAATTGTCTTTATTAAGAATAAAAGAAATGAGAAAAGGCAATATTGAGAATAGTTAAAAAATTATATATGTAATGATACAGAAATTGGTTACATTTAATAGATTGCTAATACATTTTATTCATGTTTTCAGTGTGCTTCGTATTATCTCCAATAAGAAATAAAGGCTACCTTTAAGCTAACAAATTGTGTTAAAACCTCAAAGTGCAATTATTTAATAGTATTTTATTATAGTAATTATAAACGAGGGTTACTTTAAAATAAAACGTCGGAGAAGTAAGGTAAAATATTTTCTTCGGGAACTTCTAGAAAAAAAAACACGGAAAAATACGTTGCATACATGGAAATTAATTGCTTGTCGTAGAAACATACATGTTTGCATAATACTCTTTTGACCCTAGGGAGAGCTTTGTATAACATCGTTGGCTATATCAGTTTTGTCATTGTGCCATCATCGTAAAATAGTAAAATAAAACATATTCAAAAGAGAAATTAGAGATTATTGACCCCCATAATATCACCTGAATATATACTGCATGACCAGGTTTTGTAAAAAATCGATTGTTAAAAAAGGTGAAAAACGAGTCTTAATTAAAAAATATTTTTGAGAAGGAGGCTTTAAAGAAAACAAGCATATTTATTTGTTTGCAGATCTAATCTTTAGGGGAGGGGTTGGTGTCATTTAATCAGTGTGTGAAAGGGATTTTAAGGATTTTGATCCATCAGTAAGTGATTCTTTCCGGATTTTTTAAACTTTAATGCAACTAAATTAAAATATTAAAAAGAAATTAAAAGAACACGTAAAAAAGAAACAAAAATTGAGCCTGTTATTCATTTTTTGTACCTAATTGCCTCATAATACCACTAGACATTCTCTTATGATAATTGATATTTGTGGTTTTGTCGTTTTCCACGTTGGAAGTCCGTGTAAACCACGTTTTACAACAGGTTCTTTCCTCGACTAATCTCCAAGATAATCTAAAAATATCTAAGAACATTAATGCAGCTAAATTAACAGATTTAAAGGACATAAAAATGAATCAGAAATTGGGTCTCTTTTTTACTCTTTTTTTGTGCCATGTTGCATGTAAAAGAAAAAACAAAATTGAGCCTCTTTTATATTTATTTTTTGCACCATATTGCATCATATTACTACTAGAAATTTCCTTGTGATGATTCAAAAGTCCGTGTGAATCACGTTATAGAACATGTTCTTTCTATCGTAAGATATTGCGGAACCCTGACTAATCTCTAAGACAAAATGCAAATTTCTACATTTTCGTTTTTTATCAGTATTGGGAAATGATTAACAAAATGATAGTTTGGTCTTAAAGTAATGACTCTGATTCATATTTTGATAAAAAGAAAAAAATCTTTTATAATGAATGAAGAATGTTCTAGTAAGAATTGCTCTGAAACATTACATTATCAGCAAAAATCAAATTAATACTCTGTAATATTCTATTATAACCTCAAGCCTATAGTACATTAACGGACAAGTTAATACTTGATTAATTAGACCGCCTGAAAACCATTATTCTCAACTGCCTAAAATGTTCCTTGTTTGATAGCATTCAACGGCGTCAATTGTATTGGGGGGGGGGGAGAAGGGGGCACGTTCTTGAAAAGCTGTTCTTAAATAAAGGAGTTAAAGGAATCTGTGAACGAGTTGTTTCGCTCAAGAGGATTCTAGTATAATTTTATCAAATTCTATTTTTGTGACCATTTTACAATGACACCTCAGAAACAGGTTTCAAAGCTGTTGTCAGTATGACGAAAGATCAATAAACAATGACATTTTTAATTGCTGTTAATTTTTGTCAGGAAATTTATCAAAGAATTTCGTGTTGAATCATAAAAAGTGTCAGATAGCGCAATGTTCGTGCAATGGCGAATTGCGAAACCTTTCCGTTTTCTTCCTTTTTCTTAATATAAGGATTACATGCTTTTTCGCACGCAGAAAAGATTCGAAGTCCTGTTTCCTGTTATTTCCTATTTACTAGCGGCGTGTTATCGTTATTTATTCTCTCTTGAATATTGAGACTGACCAAACCGACGATTAAAAAGATTCTTTTATTCCGTGCCATTATTCCCAAAACGGAAGGGCACTTTCTCGAAGATAATTGAGAAAGATTTAATCGATCTTCATTCAATCAAATAAATAAAAATGAAGTTTTCCTATACGAAGTAGAGACCAATGTTCAAACTTAAAACACTCAGAAATGGTTAAGGATAAAGACCAGATCTCTAAAAGTGTCCTTGCATTTTTGAAGTTCTAGATTGCACGCTTTACTGAAAACAGGACACATTGTGTTCGGATCTAAAAATTACAAATTTTTTTTCGAAAAGTTCCTTGGTAGTTCACCAATTCTAAAAGACAGTTGACCCAATTCTAAATAAAAGTAGCTTATTTATATGCTCTTTCCAAATATTCTAGTCGCTTTTGCAACTATCTACTTCCTTCTCTCTGATGGTCCCCAAAACAGCCCTAGCATATATAAAAAACTAAATGAAAGCATGGAAAAAATGGGTTCTTGTTAAATATCCCGACCAGACTCAATAAGTGAAGTTATGCTAATCATAATGAAATATATTAAAATATGATGAAAATATAGTACTTTAATAACAAAATTACAGAAACAACACCAAAGAATTATGGAAAGCAGGTTGCCCAGAACGCTTTATATTAAATACCTAATCTAACCAAAATACCAACCAACTTAATTAAAATGTGACTGCATAGCAGTTTATCTCATTGAGCGTAAGCTAACTATCTCCGAATGCAAACAGAGAAACCAGTTATAAACAGATCAAATGTTTCCTTCCATCGTTACCCACATTTTTAAATCATTTCAAATAATATTTTTTTATCAAATGCAGTATCATGGTTGCAGCGGTAGCTGCAACCTAGTAAAGCGTGAACCGTAGCCCATAGTGACCAAAAGTTCAAAAACTTGTTTCGAGAAAAACTACCTGGTGAAAAAAATGCCATCTGACCTTGATTCACGAATGGTAACTATTATTTCGGGTCGTCTTAAAAGTAAAAGTTTATTTCGAAAAGAAATGTATGGTGCTTTCAAAAAAGAGCCTGAAACCCCTTGAAAATGACATCCGATCAAAATGAAAACTGTACCATTGGAATCATCATGGTCGAAAACTGTGGTAATTCTAAAGCTAATACATACACAATAGTCCCAACTTCACGGAAGGGGTGCTTTTATCGTCGCAATCGCGCTGCCTAAGTAAAGGACGATGTTGGGAAAATGTATTGTTTATTTAATTTTTTTCCATACTAGGGCATTTCGTATCGAAGGATTTGTCGTAGAAACTTCGAAAAGGTCTCATTCGATTGAAAATTTGAGTGGCTTGTGCCCTTTTTAATAGTCGAAAGTGATTGGAAGGCAACTAACACCCCTTCCACGCCACCATTTCCCCAAACACATCCAATCAAAATTTTGAGATAGTCATTTTGTTCAGCATAGTTGATTTCCTGGTAGGAAATATGTTTTTGAGGAGGACACTCCCCCACAACCCTTAGGGCAAGGGTTTTAAGTTATGCCCTAGGGGCATATAAGAACGATGTTGGCACAATACTACTACTACTTCTAACAACTCACCGCAACACCAAGCCGCCTGAGGCCAACGCAGCTACGCAGGCTCCTCCTCCATCCCAATCTATTTAAAGCCTCCCGTTTTACACCCTCCCACGAAGTTCCCATTTCCTTCAAACATTTCTTTATGGCGTCCTCCCACTCCAGACGAGGACGACCTGCTTTCCGTTTAGCCCTAGACGGTTGGTCGAAAAGAACAATCTTTGGCAATCTGTCATCCTTCATCCGCACAACGTGCCCTAGCCATCTCAACTTTTCTTTCATTATAGCCCTAGACAGCGGTATTGAACCACATTTCTCGTACAGCCTATTATTTGAAATACGGTCAGTCAGCCGGGTACCCAGAACAATCCTTAAGCAATTTCTCTGGAAAACATCTAGCAAATCTTCATCCGCTTTTCGAAGCGCCCATGCTTCAGAGCCAGATTTTACTAATGTCATCACTGTAGCTTCTAATATTCTAATCTTGGTTTGCAGACTTATCTTCCTATTCTTCCAAACTTTTTTTTAATTGTGAAAAAACACCCTGAGCCTTGGCTATTCTACTTTTAACATCTTCACTGCTCCCACCATCATTACTAATAATGCTACCAAAGTAAGTGAAGTTGCCCACTTGATCAATATTTTCGCTACCCAATGTCACCTTTTCATTTTCACTTATTCCTAGCCTTAGTGTCTTAGTCTTCTTAACATTAATTTTCAAACCTATTCTAGCACCCTGAACTCGCAAAACCTCTAAAAGTTCATTTATTTTGCTCACACTTTCCTCTAGGATGCTTAAATCATCAGCATAATCTAAGTCCAGGAGACTTTTTCCTCCCCATTTGATTCCGTGGTCTCCCATTGCCTTTTCTGTGCTCCTTAGTACAAAATCCATCAAAATAATCCATATAAAGGGAGACAGAACACATCCCTGCTTAACTCCTGATTTAATACAAAATCTGCTGCTAATTATTTATTGCTAATTAAGTTATGCCCTGGAGACATATTAGGTTTTTATAGAAAGCATTGTCGTAGAAACTTCAAAAAAAGGGGCTCATTCGATTGGAAATTCTAAGGGCTAGTGCCCTTTTTAATAGTCGAAAGTGATTGGAAGGCAACTAACACCCCTCTCACGCCCACCTTTTCCCCAAACACATCCAATCAAAATTTTAAGATAGCTTTTTTGTTCAATGTAATTGAAAGTTCTGGAAATTAGGTCTTTGAGGGTGACAACCCCCCACAGCCCTCAGGGCAAGGGTTGTAAGTTATGACCTGGGGGCATATAAGGTTTTTATAGAACGCGTTGTCGTAGAAACTTCAAAAAGGGCTCATTCGATTGGAAATTTAAATGGCTAGTGTTCTTTTTAATAGTCGAAAGTGATTGGAAGGCAACTAACACCCCTTCCCCGCTCACCATTTCCCCGAACACATCCAATCAAAATTTTTAGACAGCCATTTTGTTCCACACAGTTTAAGGTTCAGGAAATTATACCTTTGAGCAGGACATTCCCCCCACAGTTTTCAGGGTAAGGGTCATAAGTTATGCCCTGGGGGCATATAAGGATTTTATTGAAATCTTTGTCGTAGAAACTTGAAAAGGGCTCATTCCATTGGAAATTGAAAGGACTAGTGCCCTTTTTAATAGTCGAAAGTGATTTGAGGGCAACTAACCCCTCTCTCATGCCCACCTTTTCCCCCAGCAACTACAATCACAATTTTTAGATAGCCATTTTATTCAACGTAGTTGAAAGTTCCAGAAATTAGGTCTTTAAGGATGACAACCCTTCCCCACCACAGCCCTCAGGGCAAGGGTTGTAAGTTATGCCATGGGGCATATAAGGTTTTTATAGAAAGCGATTTTGTAAAAACTTCAAAAAGGGCTCATTCAATTGGAAATTGAAAGGGCTAGTGCCATTTTTAATAGTCGAAAGTGATTGAAGGGCAACTACCCCCCCCTCTCACGCTCGGCATTTTCCAAAACACATCCAATCTAAATTTTGAGATATCCATTTTGTTCAACGTAGTTGAAAGTTCTGGAAATAAGGTCTTTTAAGATGATAACCCCCTCAGAGCCCTCAGTGTAAGGGTGGTAAGTTATGCCCTGGGGGCATATAAGGTTTATATAGAAAGTTGTTGTAGAAATTTCAAAAAGGGCTCATTTGATTGGAAATTGAAATTGCCCTTTTTAATAGTCGAAAGTGAGTAGAGAGTAATTAACCTCCCTCTCACGCCCACCATTTCCCCAGAAACATTCAATCAAAGTTTAGAGACAGCCATTTTGTTCAACGTAGTTGAAAGTTCTTGAAATTATTTATTATAGGATGACAAATCCCCAGAGTCCTCAGGGAAAAGGTTGTAAGTTATACCCTGGGGGCATATAAGGTTTTACAGATAGAGTTGTCGTTAAAACTTCAAAAGGGGCTCATTCAATTGGAAATTGAGAGAGCATGTGCGCTTTTTAATAGTCGAAAGTGATTGGCGGGTAACTAACCCCCATCTCACGCCCACCATTCCCCCAAACACATCCCATCAAAATTTTCAGATAGCCATTTTGTTCAGCGTAGTAGAAAGTTCTGGAAATTAGGTCTTTGAGAATGACAGCCCCCTAGCCCTCAGGTCAAGGGTTGTAACTTATGCCCAGGGACTATATAAGGTTTTTATTAAAAGCGTTGCCGTAGAAACTTCAAAAGGGCTCATTTGATTGGAAATTGAAAGGGCTAGTGCCTTTTTTAATAGTTGAAAGTGATTGGAGAGTGACTAACGCTCCTCTCACGCCCACCATTTCCCCAAACACATCCGATCAAAATTTGGAGATTTTGTTTAACGTAGTTGAAAGTTCTGAAAATTAGGTCTTAGAGGATGACAACCATCCTAACAGCCCTTAGGGTAAGGGTTGTAATTTATGCCCTGGGGGCATATAAGGCGTTTATAGAAAGCGTTGCCGTAGGAACTCAAAAAGGGCTCATTTGGTTAGACCAGGGTACGTCGTATCGAAGGAGTTGTCGTAGGAAGTTTGAAAAGGGCTTTAATCATTCGATTTAAAATAGAAAGGGCTGATGCCCCTTTTAATACTCGAAAGTGATTTGAGGGCAACTAATCCCCCTCCCATGCCCACACTTCCATTTGCCCATTATGTTTAAAAACTGAATGTTGCCTTAAGTTTAAATCAAAATGCACTGTGTTAATGTTAATTCCCAATAAGGCATCTCAGCAGTATCCCCAGAACAACTGAGGGTATTATGTTCAAATTTTCGGGGCTGCTTCTGCTCTTAAAATTCAACAAAATCAAAATAGCGTAAATGTATCCAAGCTATCAAAGAAAAATAACTGATTTTTTTTAGACTGGTATCGAGTTTTCCATTTCAGGTCAACTAGAGGAGGTATGAAACTAAATTAAACACTACTATTTGTGTCCAGATTTTTAAAAGGGTGTATGTTGTTAAAAATTGCTGAAAACTTTTTTCCAGCATACAAATAGCAGGCCAAATTATAAAGTCTTAAAAAAACAAAAAGATTTAAAGTATTATTTTTTTTCCCTGAAAAGACTTTGTCAATATAAAACGAACACAAATTAATTAAAAGAAAACTTTTTCCACAAAATAAGTTTTTTAAAGAAAAGTAAAGAACTCCATTAAACAAAAAATGAGCAAAATAAAATAAAATAATCTATCAAGGGTGAAACTGCCACAAATAAGCATCGATAAATAAATGAAACACAAAACGAACAGAAAATACAATAATTAACCGAGTCAAACTCAAAACGAGCAGAAATTAACGTAAGTTGGGATCGAAACCCTATGCCTTCCCAAGGCCAGAACATTATTTGCACTTTACTGAACAAAATACAAATGAATGCGCGTTGTGAGTTTAATATATATATACTGATAACGAAGATCCAAGGATCCTTTAAAGAGGATCCAAGATCCTTTAATAAAGGGAAATTACAATTCCCCTCCTTGAACCACAAGGAAAATCACTTTTTTGAATGGGTAGCACTGATCTGTCTCCCGTTGTTTGTTTTTTATTTTTTTTTTTTTTTTATTTTTTTTTTTTTTTTTTTTTTTTTTTTTTTTTTTTTTTTTTTTTTAGCAGAGCTAGTTGGTGACCAGAACATCATAGAGATATGTGTAATAGCTGATTCGAACGGAAATTAAATTTTCTAATGCCCTTTTTAAGTGATCAAAAAGATTGCAGGGCAACTAGCCCCCCTCCTTCAAGGCCTCCTCCTCCCAAAGTCATCCAATCAAAATTTTGAGATGGCCATTTTATTCAAATAGTTAAAATGTCCGATATCTATGGTTTTGCTGATGATATGACCCTCCATAGTCCCTGTGGAAAGGGCTGTACGCTGTAACGGTATCGGTCGTATCGATATCACGCGTATCGGTATGGCCGTTTTGTTATTGACCGTGTTCGTATTGGGCTGATATCGCGATCGGGTATATCAGTACCGTTTTTTTTTTCGATCATGGTTTTCCAATATTTTCAACGTTTTCTATGGTTTCCAAATATTTGAAAACAAATTTGTCTAAGATTGCCTAAGAAATGGCATCAGATCAAATTAAAATTGCACCATTGTAATTAGCATGGTCGGAAACCATGTATAAGAGGATCTAGCGAAGGAGGATCCAAAAATCCCCCAAGATTTTTTTGGCGCCCTCAATCCATTTTTTTTCTTTTTTAAATAAACTTGTCAATTTTGTCAATTATTGGTGCCCAGTTCGTATTACCCCTCCCCCCTAAGATTTTGCTCTAGATCCGCCTTTTTACAGAAGAATTACCGTCCTTCATCTTGTACAATTAAAATCACTTTTGCTTTCATAGCTTAGCAATTTTTTTACCCTTAACCAAAAGCGCTAGTCTCATGAGACAAAAGGAAAAAACTCTGATATGGAATTTTGGATAAAGTTTAAGTCTAGCTTATATATCATAAACATAGGCTAAGGACGCGATCTAACAAAACTATAGAAAAACAGAAAGAATTTGAAGGGTACGCGAATTTCAGTGAATGAATCCCTGACTAAGAATAGAATCAATCTTTTTTCCTATGCTAAGAGCAAGTAATTCTACTGCAAATTGTGTCTATAGATATGACATGACCAAAAATGTAAACTCTGATATTAATTTCTCAGTTCTTCATTTAAACATTCAAGGACTCTGTTCTTCTCTAAATAATTTGAAGTCTCTCATAGCTAATTCTTCTCCTCAGATTATTGGACTCTGTGAGACATTTCTCCACAAGGGCAATGATATGCTTTTAGATATTTCTGGACATAATCTGGAGTTTGTAAATAGATTGGAGAGAAAAAAAGATAGCTTAGCATTTTATATTGCTGATCATCTGGATTATACTTTGCGTAGTGATCTGTGTAAGCATTTGGATGGAGTTTTTGAGTCTGTTTTCATTGAAAGTTTGATTGACAACAAGAAAACTATCATTGGAGAAATATACCGCCCACCAAGTGGGTCGATACCTTCTTTCCTAGGAATTTTTCACAAGGTTATGCCTGAAATATGCAGAAGTAATTATGAAATTATCCTTTTAGGAGACTTCTATATTGACCTGTTAAAAACTTCATTTACAAGTTCTGGTGATTTTTTATCCTCTGCTTTATCATTTATTGTGTTTCCTTGTGTTACTATTCCTACTAGAGTTACTGACACATCTGCCACATTAATCGACAATATTTTTTCTACTTTAATGCCCAATTCGAGCTTTGTTGTCATATCTGGTATCTCTGACCATTTTCCATGCATTGCAAATTATTCAATCTCTGGTCTTCCTTCAGTTCCTTCCACTCCTTGTAATTTAGTAGTCCGTTACCAACAGCATCAACTTGAACAGTTTCTATTTCGATTTTCGATTGTAAATTTCGATTTTCTTATACCTCCTGGGGGTTTCTCACCGATTCAAGTCCGTCTGTTGATAGTCTTTTCATTCTATGATCTGGTCAACGAGGCCTTTGTTGATAGTTGCTGTGTAACCTCAACTGCTAAAAGCTCCAAGCGCTCAGTTCATCGTGCCCCTTGGATGACTTCAGCTCTTCTTAAGAGTAAAAAAAGAAAGACTTACT
The DNA here is from genome assembly GCA_027921565.1 of Artemia sinica. Lineage (NCBI taxonomy): Eukaryota > Metazoa > Arthropoda > Branchiopoda > Anostraca > Artemiidae > Artemia > Artemia sinica. The sequence goes on along the minus strand of JAPEVW010000025.1, from coordinate 1,563,306 downwards.
TGTGGAAGGCATTCAAGTCCTCTAGCTCTCATCATCATCTTGAAAAGTATAAAAAAATATAAAAATTCATTGAATTCCTTAATTCGTAAAGCCAAGTATATTATTACTCCTAGATGTTCTCTAAATTCGGCAAGAATATGAGGAAAACCTGGCACCTTATAAACACAGTTCTTCATCCTAATTCCAAAAGAAATAACTTGCCGAATAAATTAATTTCTTAGGGGGTAGTAATAAGTAATAGAAAAGCCATAACGGATGAGTTTTGTTCTTACTTTGTATCCGTAGGAAAATTAATTTCTGAAGATATTTTGGTTAGTGCTTCTTCTACCAGTGAGTTTAAAAAGTATCTCGGTCCTTCTTGTCAAAAATCGATGGCTTTGGATCCGGTTTCCGAGCTTGAAGTCCAGAGAATCGTCTCTTACCCAATAGGATCTTCCTCTTGTGGACCTGTCCAAATTCCTGCCAATTCTTTAAAGTTTATTTTACCCTCTATTCTATCTCCTCTCACCATTCTTGTTAACTCATCATTTTTGAATGGAAATTTTCCTAGATCCCTAAAATATGCCAGATTAGTTGTTCTCCATAAGGGTGGTTCTAGAAATTATCCTTCTAATTATCGACCAATTTCTCTTTTATCAGTCTTTGGTAAAATTTTTGAAAACGTCATCGTAAAGTTCTTCGTGACAATATCCAAGGAATCACCAAGCCGGCTATCAGAAGACTGGCTCGCCATGTATGGACTCTAGATTTTTGTCGTTTCTTGATTAAAAAAAACATTTTTCCATTACAAGCAGTTTGTTTTTCACCCTAAACACTGGTATTTTATTGGACAAAAATCTTTCTTTCAAACATCGCTAAGCTCTCGTGAAACTTAAGCTCTCCAGAAACCTGGAGAGCTGATTATCATCAGATTGTCATAGCCGCTTTTTTGAAGTTGACAAGTTGAGCAGCTTAACTTCAAATACAGTAATTACTTAATTGAAAGCACATTCTGCTAGATATGGAATACCTGTGACATTCATATCAGATAATGGCCCTCAGTACTCCTCAGCAGAATTCCAAAGATTTGCATAAGCATGGGGATTCATGCACATCAGATCCAGCCCAATCTACCCACAGTCAAATGGCCTAATTGAGGTATCAGTCTGGACTGCTAAGAACCTGATGACAAAGGCATCAGAAAATGGTGATGACCCTTACCTGAGATTACTAGAGTATAGAAATACACCTCTAGATGGCCTTGCTTCTCCAGCACAACTCCTTATGAGTCGGCAGCTGCGACCAACCTTACCATGCACAGTCAATCATCTATAAAAGAAAATAATACCAGTCGAAGTATTTCTTAAAAGTCGAGAGAGAATGCAACGACGGCAAAAGCATTATTAAGATAAATCAGCAAAAGCTTTAGCCCCTATTGAAGTAGGGGATAGTGTCTGTGTTCAAACCTCCCCACTAGGTCCTTGGAATCCTGCAACGGAGGTCTTCGGAAGCTTCGTCATTGTTTCCCTAGCTGAATAATAAAGATCCTCTTTCACTCTCTGATTCAACCTTATATGTACCACTGTCCAACAGTATGGCTATCAACATTCTCTTCTTTTTTTACCTTTCCTGTTTTCAAAATATACAACAGAGCAATTAAATTAGTGTCCAAGGTGACAGACCAGCTCAGCATGAATTTATTGGATGGTCAATCCACATACATCTTTCTTCCCTCTTGTTTCATTTTTAAGTATTTCCATGGACTCCTCCCTATTTTCTTCAAACGGTTTTATCTTTTAAATTTTGAACTACGAAATGAATCTTGTGTTTCTTTTTCTCTCAGAAATGACATGGATATTTTCATTCATAAAACCAAAACCATGGGATCAGATTTCAATCAAGTTTTATGCTGTGCCTCCATGTGGAATTCCCTACCAGTTAAAATTAGGCTATGTCATCCTTATGGACAATTTAAAAAACAGCTAACCAACCATCTCTTATGTCTAGACAGTTAGTTCTCTCCTCCCTTTTTTACCCTCTATCTTTCCTTTTCAATTTGTTTAATTCATTTATTTTGATTGGCATGGTAGTTATCGGTGTTGTTTATTTTTTTTTTTCTTCTTGTCCTTCTGTTTGATTTTACTGTTATTATTTAATGTTATGATTAGTCTCCCACTCTCAGAGGCCAAAGAGCGTTTGTAGGAGTCTAAAGTTCTGTAAATTTTTTCCGTGTTTCTTTTGAACAAATTGATTGATTGATTGATTGTGTATCTTTTGACTATGCCGAACCAAATGACTACCTCAAAGTTTTGATTGGATTTCATTGGGGAAAAGGTGTATGTAAGAAGGCTAGTTCCCCTCCAGTCGTCTTCGTCATTTAAAAAGGGCGCTAGAATATTTAATTTTCATTCGAACGGACCCTTTCCCGATTTCTTAGGACCATTGAGTCGACGTTATCACCCCTGGGAAAAAAAAAAACAGCAAATAAACACGCATCCGTGGTCTTTGTTGTGGCGAAAAATACAGGATTCCACATCTTTGTAGAGAGGAGCTTGAAACCTCTACAGAAGGATTCTCTGATATGCTAAACCTGATGGTGTGATTTATATTAAGATCGCTGGATTTTTTGGGGGTGTTTTTCCCCCTTCAAATCTTACAATTTTTTCTGACTTGTATCTTTTGATGGGGCATGTTAAATATAATGAATTTTATATAATTGGAATCAGCATAAAAAGCTAATTATTTTGGTACTGTAATTCTTAGCAAATTTCATTTGTTACAGTTTCGATTACTATTTTGGCGAGTCGCTCCTTACTTACAGTTCGTTACTCCGATCTGTTTGATATATTGGTATATCCCCCCCCCTCTTTTTTAGAGTTTTGATTAAGGTACTATTAGCTATGGTCGCTCCTTACTTACAGTTCGTTACCACGAGATTTTTGCTTTTAAGAGCAACCTTAAAACTTTTATAAGATGAGCGTTACTGCCCCTTCAAACCCCCACAAACTCCCAACCTTGAAACTAAAGATGAAACTTCTTTTCCAATACTTCAAGAACGAATACTTTAACACAATAGCAATTTGAAAAAGTTCTTTATCTTTTATGAATATGTCTTGAAAATGGAAGTGTTATTTATAAAAAAAAAGCTTTAAACAGTTAAACTTTTAGTTCAAACGTTTTGAAAGAATGCCGATCAATATAACACTTGCAATTCCGCAATATTTGTTGCACTCTAAAATGCTTTCAGTAAAGCAATCGTCAAACTTAATTGTAGAAAAAACAGGTTAAAATGGAAAGTAGCCCTCCCTATATACTGGATAATTCTGTTTTTTGTTGTTGTTTTCTTTTGCTAAGAACTCATTTTGGTTTGACCTCTGTAACACTACAAAAAACATACGATATTCGTTCTTTCGCTGCCCAAATAAAAGAACTTTTTTCAAGAAGTCGAAAGAAGTACTTTACCATTATAGTTTTTCGTTGCCAACATGAATATTGCTTGTATGATAGTGTTGATTCTAAACATTGTTTAAAAAATTAAGTTTGTCTGATATAGATTTTTTTTTTCTTCTGATATTTAGAGGTTGATCAACTGCAAGTTCTTAGTATTAAGGAAAAAAAAAACAAAAAAAAAACCGGTAGCTTGTCATTAGCTATGAAATATTGGACTCCTGTTATGAACTTGAATTGTGTATCAAGCCACATGGTTTGAACTGTGTTTTCAGCGGATTTGACAAAAGTCGTTTTCAGATTCTCCGTTTTTAACCCAGTCAAACTTTAAAGTGTTTTCATCATACGATTCCGAAGTGTGTTGAACACGGGTTCTTCAAAATTGCATGACAACAGAATAGCATGGTTGATTACGGGTTCTGAGAAGATCCAAACCTATGTTGAACATGGCACTCAAAACGATAATCTGCACAGCCCAAGTCGAACTCCGTATTGGATGTGGGTGGCTTGAAAACGAAGCTCTGGTTCCACGCTCAAAGTACGTCGCTTCTAGCGACTCAAACTACGACCGGATTTTACCATGACTTTTTTCCTCATCCTCAATTATAGTATACGTGACTCTCTGGGGTTCCCTTATAGACAGAAAGAATGTATTGGAGGTCAACTAAAGCTTCTAGGACAAAGCCTCTCTAATATTTATAGCTCCTGTGTCCCCTGCGTTTCTAGCAAAATTATTCTTAGAATTAGAAAAAACAAAAGTCATACAGGACAAAAGTTTTCAGCTGTCGGATTGTAGAGTAAATTATCATAGAAATTCTACGAAAATGAGTTTTGCGATCCAAGGAGTCATTTACAGGTAAGTATTCATTAAATTGAAAGATTGTTCTTCAGAAATTTGACTACAGTATGGAAAAAATGTGTCTAATTTTTTAAAAGGTTTTTTAAACTTTTAAAACATATATATCCTAAGCATTGAGGGTTCAAAAGGAAAGGATTTCAACCCCAAACATTATAGATTCTTTCTCTTTTGAATACTTAAGGGTAAATTTTGAGTAAAGTTTATCAGTAACGAGCAAGTACTGATTGAGCTTGATGATTCAGCCCCCCCCCCCAAAAAAAAATCCTTTATTTTTGGGTTTGGGAAAGTCGCGCCAATTCACAAAAAAATGGGATATGGGGTTAAAGTGTTTTTTTTTTCCTATTTTCTTTTGATGAAGATTCAAAAATTGAAAATCTCTTGGGGGGGGGGATCGCTTTTCTGGTTAATAAGTGAAGATGAGGGAATCTAATTGCACCCCATTCTTTCCCTTAATTTGTGGATCTGTTTTGCAAGTATCTTTTGCCTTGAATAAAAACGCTGGTTGAAAAAGTAGGCTGAACAAAGAATAGGTGATTCTAAAGAGACGAATGTTAATCTTCTGCGTGGAAACTATATCGTTATCTTTTCCCTTTCTAAAATATTTTTTATTTTGCTTTTGCTTTTAAAAGAGTTGGACATAAAGAAGAAAAATAATATTATAAGATATGTATAGGAATGTAGTAATTAGCCATTTTTTCTCCATTTTATACACAGTTTGAGCCAAAAACTTTTCTCAAAACTTTTTTTTTCCTTTTAGAAATGTCCTGTCGAAAAGCCTGGCGTTATCAACGTTCATATCGTTCCGCATTCCCATGATGACGTTGGGTGGCTCAAGACTGTAGACCAGTACTACTATGGCAGTAAGTAATATCTTTTTATTTCTTGCAACTAGACAAAAACCTTAGAAATGTAATAAAGATTAATCCCAGTAATATAATATTATGATCATAGTTTAATGCTGAAACCAATAGATATAATTAATCTTTATTAATAGATTATAAAATTAGTAGATCTTAACGCATAAAGAGGTCCTAATGCTGTTTCTTAATGAAATTAAATAAAAAAAACAAGTTTTTTTTTAACTGAAAGAGGGAGCGACATTAAAACTTAAAACGAACAGAAACTATTCTGTATATGAAAGGGCCTGTCCCCATCTCAACGCCTCGCTCTTTACGCTAAAGTTTTTTATTGTTTTAAGAAATAGAGTTATGAGAAAGAGTCACACTTTAGCGTAAAGAGCGAGGCGTTGAGGAAGGGACAACCCCTTTCAATACGGAATAATTTTTGTTCGTTTTAAGTTTTAATGTCGCTCCTTACTTTCAGTTAAAACAATCTTGTTTTTTTTATATTTGATTTCTGAACGTTTTTATATTAATGCGGCTTTATTTTGGCTGATTTTAAATGAATGATTAAAACGAAATTTGCACATTTATTTATTTTGTGGCTGAATTGCTTTCTCGAAAGTTGTTTAATTTTATTTACGAACATTTTTATTAGTAATAAATATACGTAACTTACGAATTAACTTACGTAACGATTTTTTGTATATTCGTATATTTTTATTACGTATGTCATAAAGTCAATACCTCGCTCTTTACGCTAAAGTTCGAATTTTTTTCCAATTCTTTAAGAATGACCTTTTAATTACAAAAGCCATTAATTAGAATAAATAGCTCTTATAAAAGTACTAAAAAAACTTTAGCGTAAAGAGCGAGGTATTGACTAGGGGGCGAACCCAATCATATATGTAATAGTGTCGTTTGTTTTAACTTTGATGTTGAAAAGTTTTCAGTTGAAAACTTGTTTTTCTTTTATTTAATTTGTGATCGTTTTTAAATAATGCTGGGAATAATGCGCCCCCTTCATAGCAATGTCTCTTCCCCCATGAAAACTTCCTCCATGGAAAGATCCTCCCACGTAACTCCCGATCCATCCCCCACTACCAGAAAAAATCCTCCTGAAAACGTATGTATACTTCCCATAATAATCAATACTACACGTAAACATTGGGCAAAGTTCATAACTTGCAGCCCTTCCCCCGGGGACTGTGGGGATTAAGTCATCCACAAAGACATTGTTATTATATTTTTTGACCGTGCTGGACAAAATGGCTATCTCAAAATTTTGATCAGGTGACTTTGGAAAAAATATGAGCGTGGGAAGGGGCCTAGTTGCCCTCCATTTTTTGTCACTTAAAAAGGGTACTAGAACATTTAATTTCCGTTCGAATGAGCCCTCCCGCGATATTTTAGGACCACTGGATCGATACGATCACCCCTGGGGAAAAAAAACACAAAAAGTTCAGGGGTAAGAGGTCTGCGCTTCACCTTTGAATCTTGGTTTTGCTCTATTATTTTTTTTCCTTTGCTAATATTTTTTTTCATTGTATATTTTTCGCTTTAATCCTCGAATATATCTGATGCATCCTTAGATTAGACAAACCCTTGTTTAAATGTAAATGAATTAAGATTGTAGTTGCTTAAGTGAGGAAAGGAGTAACTCTGCGCCTATTCATCTCTTGCTTAGCTCGTCCAAGCATAAATTCTATCATAATATCAAAAATATTGACGCAATATTTGTTGATCAAAGGTTATATATACTTGTTTTCTATCACATAGAATTGGTTCCTTATGACCTAGTCCGAGATAGAACCACTTTTTTTTTTATCCTGTCCTTTTCCTAGCGCAAGAAAAAAGTCACGTTTGAATTACTACATTTACATTTTGACTTCCAACTGCGTTAAAACATGAGTGGATTCTTATTTTAGAAACGCCTGTTCTGTTCTGTTTTTTTTCTATATATATATATATATATATATATATATATATATATATATATATATATATTATATATATATATATATATATATAATATATATATATATATATATATATATATATATATATATATATATATATTATATATATATATATATATATATATATATATATATATATATATATATATATATATATATATATTTGTTTTCCAATGCTCAGAATTTGTTCCTTGTGACCTAGTCAAAGATAGAGCCAATTTTTTTATCTTGGCTTTTCTAAGCGCAAGGAAAGTCACGTTTGAATTACTATGTTTACGTTTTCACTGCCAACTGCGGTAGAACGCCACTGGACTCTTATTTTCTAAACGCTCGTTCTCAGATGCTTTTGATTCGTGTTATCGTCGATGTAATTAGGAATTAGGCGCGTATGCTCCATTTTGTAATGAACCCTAAATCAAGGGAGAAATAATTGTTCTTCTGTAGAGGAAAGAAATGCCTCTCTGCAAATTCCTGTTAGGAATGATTTATGTTTGGGGGGGGGGGGGGCTCGTGATCTATAAAACAACTAAGTTATAAAGTATTTTGCATATTATCTACTAGAACTTATTTATGATACTGAAAGCATAGGCGTAACTAACCTGTGAGGGGATATCGACCTTTATTTGACTATGGTCAAGTAATAGAAAATTTTGAAAGGTAAATATAGAAAGGAGAAATGGAAATTTTAAAGAAAGAAATTTAGGCTATATTTGTGTTGGCAAACATACCCTTGCTCGTCATTGGCGAGGAAGAAAGGCCCAGGTGAGTGGAAGAAGATGACACAAAGCCAGCGTAATCTTGATTTAAAATTTTTCTTTATACTAATCTTGAATTTTGCATTAAAATAAATGTCTTCGAGCGAGATTCTACGATAGTTCATTGATTTAGAACTGTCGAAAGCTATTTATACAACCTCTCGGTTCACAGGCTACACTGGCACGTGTTGGCGCATTCTTCCCTTAAGATGTATGTAGTCTATACAAAGTTAACGACTATATGCAGTTATTTTAAAGCTTTGCCTGACTGAACTTATTCATTTTAGGTTTTCTCAGTATATATACAGCATTGCCTGGTTCTATGGCAGGTTCGACGGCAGATTAGAAGGGGATTTAGTGAATCATTTTACGGGCCCAAGTTTTTTCGTTTACTATTATAAGTGTCTTTCAGTTCAGTCTGAAGGGGGAAGGGGATTTATGCCCAAACCTTCCTTCGTTTGGAAAAAAATATTTGACTAAGAATGAAATGTGGACTCCTTAAGCAGAACATTTTGGCCGTAAAATAAAGATCGCATTTATATCCTAACCTAAACAGAGGTGTGTTGAATGGAGTAGCCCCAAGTACAGTATTCTGGTTGCCAAAGTGAAATTCGACTTACTTTAGGACCTACTTTTCTTTTTAGTTGTCTTCGTTTTTTATTTATTTATTTTTTTTTATAGCTAACAACAGCATACAAGCTGCTGCCGTACAGTATATTTATGATACGGTTGTTGTGGAGCTGCTAAAAGACTCTAGACGAAGGTAAGCTTCTTTTGCATTATAGTGGTAAGAATTTATTATATCATTAAATAAATAAAGAAAATCAACTGAATGTAAGGAGCAACATTAAAGCTTAAAACGAACAGAAACTATTCCGTAAAGAATTTTGTGTGTATTATTATCCATATGAATGGAAGTTCGGCTTGACTTTTGATCTTCTATGCGTTTGAAGCCATCGCAACTTCTACAATAGGGTTCCCTGATGTTTAAATACATTGTATACATATGTTTTAATATATTGAAACATTGTATATAATGAGAAAAGAGAAATATTACCATTTAAAGTCGCTGAAAACCACAGTTTATAGAATTATCCAGTAAGTTTATCGCAGCTCATTTCTGGTCTTCGTTCTCGGTGCGAACAAAAAGCTCCTCCCACTTATTTCTGCATTAGCGGGAATGCGGGTTAGTCTGTTTCCGATTGTTTCCATGCACTTTGTTGGAAACAATCGGAAACAGACTAACCCGCATTCCCGCTAATCTGACTTCGCTTATGTTTATATCTGCAAAAACGTTCTCCGGAGCACTCGCACCCCGGTCCGGGTTTTTATAATGGGTGAGATAGAGAATGATCATACTGGATAATTATATGAACTGTGCTGAAAACGAAGCTCCTTGTAGCACTTCCCAAAGAGAAATTAAGCAAGAAAAACCGGGTGTTTATTTTGCCAAAGAGAAGGGAGGTAACAACCCGCAGAACCCTATTCAGGCTTAGTCTAAATTAAGGGAAATGAGAGATTAAATCATAATCTCCCCATCCCCTTTTCATGTTTATCTGAAGGGTCATGGAGAATTAGACAATTTATTAATTCAAATGTGCTCCCTTAAGCATCAAAAGTGAAAACATTTAAAATGTATTTTGTTTTCAATAAAGTGCAAATTATATTCTGGTCTTGAAAGGGCGTATGGGGGTGTCAGCCCTACTCATGTTAGTTTTTGCTTGTTTTGAATTTGACTCGGTTATTAACTGTAACTTCTGTTCTTTTTGGGTATCATTTATTTATTGATGGTGGTTTGTGGTAATTTTACCCCTGAAAGGTTATTTGACTTTATTTCTGCCTTTTTTGGTTTAATGGGGCTTGATTGAAGGTTCAGTCAAGCTCATGTATAATCCCTCTCTGATTCCCTCACGTCTCTGTCCTTCGGTTTAATAAAATCTCTACATATTTCAAATAAGACAATATTGTAACAGAATTGCACCATCTTCGCCAAAGATAGATAAAGATCTTCCTGTAAGGTTTATTCTGTATATCTTAAAAACTTATAAAGCAACAAAATTAAATTAACAATAAAGTTTCTCTGACGGAAGTAAAGACCGAAGTTGAAACTTAGAACGAACACAATTATTGCCTCACAGTTTATGCAATATAGATATAAGCAAAACTGGTTCAAACAAACTGACTCGTGATATTTGTAGAATTTTGAAAAGCTAGCGCTTTAACGATAATACAAAACCGACGCAATAAAACAGGATTAGGAGCAGAAATATTGTTAAGTAGCCTGCAAAAAGTAAAGACTAGTTGATAAAGCTCTCAGTAGTCTTTTACCGGCCAGGAAATCAATACATTCTATTCTGCTATTTTAACTCCCTAAAAAACTCAACTGACCTCAATTTTCAGCAAAGACTAGTTTTTAGGAATTCCACAAATATAGGGATATATTACGAATCATTTTATTTCAACAGTTTTGCAGATGTATGTTGCATAAATTGTGAAGCAATAATTTGTGTTCGTTCCAAGTTTCAACTTTGCTCTTTACTTCCATCAGAAAAACAATTTTCTTTTTAAATTAATACGTAATGAAAATCCCCTTATCCAGGCTTATCCAGCCTTATCCAGGTTATCCAGCTTTTTGTTTGGTAAATAGCATCAACTAAACCTTTCGCGGAAGCGGAAAATGTGTGTAATCAAGTACGTCAGTGCTTTTAAGAAGCCAGTACCGTAATTAAATTGTCTTTTCAAAATCCACAACTACTGATATACAATATCATTTTGTAGGTTAAAAAGAACTAATGGGAGGCCTTGAAAAACCCTGCAGTAATGATCGAATTATTTGAGAATATTTCCTTTTAGAATACTGGTAGTTGATCCTAGGCCGATTCACATGGTTTGGGCCTTCGGATCGTCATCTTACGTACCCATTCCAACGTCACGATTATCACATTTTGTCCGTTACTATAAAACCTAGTAAAAACCGTACCACGCTGTCATCTTTTTTTACCCGATCAGGTACCGGAATCATTCAAGTACGACATTAGAGCCTTGTCAAAAGATACGTCTATTATATCATCTTCTGTAAAAATATGTAGTTTTGTACTGCATTTTATTTTAATATTATCATCCGTTAATTACAAAAAGCACTAGATATAGCAATTTCGGTACCGTTGCATTATGCGGACACCGCTATATAGGAAACGAGATTCGAAACCCGCCAAACGGGTTATTTGCAAGAGACCGCTAGAGAGAAATGGAATGCAAAGCGTGGTTTTCATTACGTTTACGATATTTAGACTGTTGTTTTTTGGGGTTTAGGGGGCAAGGTACCTAGGTTAGGTTAGGTTACGTATTTAATATATGCTATGCTTTACCCCCCCCCCATCCCCTAATGTGCAAATATATAGCCCAAATTTGTTTCTAAACTATTATATATTCATCCTATTTTATTTTATTTCATTAGCATTAATCAAACTTGACTTCTTCGCGGTGTCCGCATAATGCACCAGTACCGCAATTTCATTTCAAATGAGCTCTTAAACAACTTTATATGATTTTATTCAGCGCCCCATTAACGGCGACTAAAAAAACAAAAAGAAGAAGCAGGAGAAGAAAAAAGGAGATCATGGGGAGGTAATCTAAAAGGAGATAAGAAAAAAGGGATATCACTTATTCCCTTGTGAAAAATTAATGTTCCTTTTTAATCAAGATGGATATAATTCACCTATCTAGGGTTTTCGGTTATGGAGATTCCCATGATGTTTTTTTCATTCCGATCCCATACCGTTTTTACATTTACTAGAAAAGTCATGTCCACAAAGTGGAATTCTATCTCCTTTTCTTTGGCTTATTAATATTAATGATATTCTTGAAATTAATATAAATGAAAATTGTTTGATTCAAGCATACGCTGATGACATATATGCTATTATTACAGCAAAGAATGTAAGTACACTGGAAAAAGTAGCAAATAAGATTTTCGAGAGTTTTGATAAATGGGCAGTAAATAATAAATTAACATTTGACACATTAAAAACAGAGGGCGTCTTATTCACAAATAGACATAAAACACCCCACGTTAATTTAGTATTTGGAGGCGACATTATTGAAGTTAAGGATAAAGTTCGATATTTGGGTGTAATTTTAGATAGGAAACTTCTTTGGACAGAAAATGTAACATGCAGAATTAATGAAGCTAAGAAATATTCGAGTCGTCTTTTAAGTGCGGCAAGGATGACCTGGGGCTTAAAGCCTTTCGCTCTTAGAAAATTGTATAAGCCAGTAATTCAAAGTATTATTTTGTATGCTGCTCCAGTTTGGATTGGGGCCTTAAGAAAAAAAAATATACAGAATATGTTACAGTCAGCACAAAGATGTTCGACCCTTCAAAGGTTCTCCGGATTCCCAAAGGGCCCCGGCGCCCCAAAGGCTCCTGAGCCACCATTTTAATACTTTTTTAAGGCTTTATTATATCTTTTCAGAACAAATTATTATTTTAGGGAATTATTTCGGCGAAACAGTTAGAGACATTTTAAAAGATGATTTTTGAAGAGATTTTAGAAGAGGATTTGAGGGTGAAACTCTGAGGTCGTTATAATACACAAGTTCCATTTGAACAGTGTCGTGAGGTCCTCTACCCCAACCCCAAACGGTTCCGATCCCCCCACCCCAACCCCGAAGGAAGCACCCGGTCCTCAAAGGTCCCCCCAAGCTCCCAAAGGACCACACGGCCCTCAAGGGTCCCACAGACCCTCAAAGGCTCTCCCCAAGCCCCGTCTTTCGTTGATGAGTGTTGTCTGAAACTTATGATTTGGGATATGTAAATTACTATTTCGGACTTTTCTGAGCTAGATTTCTTAGTCTTTTGTTGGTGTGTGTTGTCTGAAACCTATGATTTGGGATGGATGGATTGCAATTTTTGACTTTTCTGAGCTGGATTTCTGAGCCGTTCATAGGTATGTGCTGTCAGAAAACTATGATTTGGGATGTGTAGTTTGCAAGATGGACTTTTCAGAGCTATGATTCTTAGTCTCTCATAGGCGTTTGTTGTCTGAAACTTCTAGTTTGGGATGAATAGTTTGCTATTTCAGGCTTTTCTGAGCTAAGGTTTCCTAGTATTTCGTAGGTGAATGTTGTCTGAAACTTATGATTTGGGATATGTAAATTACTATTTCGGGCTTTTCTAAGCTAGATTTCTTAGTCTTTCGTTGGTGTGTGTTGTCTGAAACCTATGATTTGGGATGGGTGGATTGCTATTTTTGACTTTTCTGAGCTGGATTTCTTAGCCGTTCATAGGTGTGTGTTGTCTGAAACTTATGATTTGGGATGGTTAATTTGCTATTTTTGACTTTTCTGAGCTAGGTTTCTTAGCCTTTCATATGTGTGTGCTATCAGAAAATTATGATTTGTAATTTGTAGTTTGCTTTTTGGACTTTTCAGAGCTAGGATTCTTAGTCCCTCATAGGTGTTTGTTGTCTGAAGCCTATAGTTTGGGATGAGTAGTTTGCTATTTCAGGCTTTTCATAGCCAGATTTCTTAGTATTTCGTAGGTTTGTGTTGTCTGAAACCTATGATTTGGATTGTGTGGGTTGCTATTTTTTGACTTTTCATAGCCAGATTTCTTAGTCTTTCGTAGGTGTGTGTTGTCTGAAACCTATGATTTGGATTGTGTGGATTGCTATTTTTTGACTTTTCTGAGCTGGATTTCATAGCCTTTCGTAGGGATGTGTTGACTGAAACCTATGATTTGGGATGAGTGGTTTGCTTTTTGGACTTTTCAGAGCTGGATTTCTTAGTCGTTCATAGGTGAGTGTTGTCGGAAACCTATGATTTGGGATAGTTAGTTTGCTATTTTTGACTTTTCTGAGCTAGGTTTCTTAGCCTTTCATAGGTGTGTGTTGTCAGAAAATTATGATTTGGGATGTGTAGTTTGCTATTTCAGGCTTTTCTGAGCTAAGGTTTCCTAGTATTTCGTAGGTGAATGTTGTCTGAAACCAATAGTTTGGGATGAGTAGTTTGCTATTTCAGGCTTTTATGAGCTAGGTTTCTTAGCCTTTCGTAGGTGTGTGTTGACTGAAACTTATGATTTGGGATATGTAATTTGCTATTTCCGACTTTTCATAACCAGATTTCTTAGTCTTTCGTAGGTGTGTGGTGTCTGAAACCTATGATTTGGGATGTGTGGTTTGCTATTTTTGACTTTTCTGAGCTGGATTTCTTAGCCTTTCGTAGGTGTGTGTTGACTGAAACCTATGATTTGGGATGGTTAATTTGCTATTTTTGACTTTCTGAGCTAGATTTCTTAGCCTTTCATAGGTGTGTGCTTTCAGAAAATTATGATTTGGGAGGTGTAGTTTGCTTTTTGGACTTTTCAGAGCTAGGATTCTTAGTCACTCATAGGTGTTTGTTGTCTGAAACTTCGAGTTTGGGATGAGTAGTTGGCTATTTCAGACTTTTCTGAGCTAAGGTTTCTTAGTATTTCGTAGGTGAATGTTGTCTGAAACTTATGATTTGGGATATGTAAATTACTATTTCGGGCTTTTCTGAGTTGGATTTCTTAGTCTTTCATAGGTGTGTGGTGTCTGAAACCTATGATTTGGGATGAGTGGTTTGCTTTTTGGACTTTTCTGAGCTGGATTTCTGAGCCTTTCGTAGGTGTGTGTTGACTGAAACCTATGATTTCCGAAATAGTAATTTACATATCCCAAATCATAAGTTTCAGACAACACTCATCAACGAAAGACGGGGCTCGGGGAGAGCCTTTGAGGGTCTGTGGGACCCTTGAGGGCCGTGTGGTCCTTTGGGAGCTTGGGGGGACCTTTGAGGACCGGGCGCTTCCTTCGGGGTTGGGGTGGGGGGATCGGAACCCTTTGGGGTTGGGGTAGAGGACCTCACGACACTGTTCAAATGGAACTTGTGTATTATAACGACCTCAGAGTTTCACCCTCAAATCCTCTTCTAATATCTCTTCAAAAATCATCTTTTAAAATGTCTCTAACTGTTTCGCCGAAATAATTCCCTAAAATAATAATTTGTTCTGAAAATATATAATAAAGCCTTAAAAAAGTATTAAAATGGTGGCTCAGGAGCCTTTGGGGCGCCGGGGGCCCTTTGGGAATCCGGAGAACCTTTGAGGACCGGGGGGTTCCTTCGGGGTTGGGGTGGGGGGATCGGAACCCTTTGGGGTTGTGGTAGGGGACCTCACAACACTGTTCAAATGGAACTTGTGTATTATAACGACCACACTCAAAACCTCTTCTAAAATCATCTTTTAAATCATCTTTTAAAATGTCTCTAACTGTTTCGCCGAAATAATTCCATAACCTGTCTAAAACGGTTTCGCCCAAATAATCCCTAAACGTAATTTCAGCGTGTTCCTTTTGTTTTTGGCATCTCTGCGCTGACACATTTCAAATTTCTAGGAAACCCTTTCCTACGTTAATCTCTTCATCTCATAAATGTTCCTAGCTACACTATTAAGGTTTCGTTAGAATATCAATTTATCTCTCCGACTTAAAGCTCAGTGAAGCCGTATTTAAAAATAGAATTTCTATCTCTTTAGACTCCCGCATAATTCCATGATAACAAGTGATGTCATTTCTAATTCCTGACACTAAAGATCAATGAAGCCCTATTTAAAAATAGAATATTAATTTTTCTCTCTGACCTAAAGAACGTTTATCCCTCAGACCTAAGATTAAAGAAGCCATAATGTTTGTTTCTTAATTCCGCTTTCGTGAACCAATAATTCCCCCGCAGATTATGTAAATCAATTTCTCAGGTTAGGTTAGCCTAAAGATCAAAGAAACCATAATGTTTCTTAATTCCCCTTTCGTGAATCAATACATTCCCCCGCCGATTATGTAAATCAATTTCTCAGGTTAGGTTCGCCTAAAGATCAAAGAAGCCATGTTTGTTTCTTAATTCCCCCTTCGTGAATCAATACATTCCCCCGCCGATTATGTAAATCAATTTCTCAGGTTAGGCTAGCCAAACAACAACTAATAAATCGACCTTGAAACATCCATCAAAGTGAGAAAATTCCTGTTTTTTCATTCTCACTGACAAAAACCATAAAAAACATCCATCAAAGTGAGAAAATTCCTGTTTTTTCATTCTCACTGACAAAAACCATAAAACATCCATCAAAGTGAGAAAATTCCTGTTTTTCCATTCTCACTGACAAAAACCATAAAACAGACATAAATTACTGTTGACATCCATGAAAAACATCCATAATTTACTGTTGACATCCATGAAAAACATCAAATAAATTGACCAACACCCATAACCGTCCAAGAAACATCCATAAAAGTGAGAAAAATCCTGTTTTTTCATTCTCACTGACAACGAACAGACATAAAAACATGCATAAATTATGTAAAAAATTGTAGGTGGCAGCAGGGGTGAATCGTCGCGCTGGTACCCCCCTTTCTACTATTCTGAAAGTTTTCTGAGGAGTGTTTAGTGAATGTGTGTGTTTTTTTTTTTTTTTTTTTTTTTTTTTTTTTTTTTTTTTTTTTTAAGTATTTTAGTGTTTGTGTATAAATGTAGTTATATAGTATTGTAGCGTGAAATACCTGTTTGGTGCAGTCACGTAATAAAATCATTCATTCATTCATCCCATACCGTTTTTTAGGGTTAGGCTATTTTTCAAAATTCCCATGGGCAAGCCGTATCTAGGGGGGTTGTTTGTTTTCGCAATAAATTTTTACCATTAAAACTAACTGAAATAATGTTACCATTCCTAAATACTAGTGTGGTTTCTTTACCGGGTTGTCCCTAGGGGGGGGCAGCCATCATTTCCACAGAATTTGCCCTTTTTCTTGTAAATAAAAAGAAAAAGATTTTTAAAAAGATAATTTCTTAAACCACATTGGCCTGACATCACATAAAGAAAGAAAAACGAGCAAAAATGGGGTTTTTATAGGCCAAATGACGATACTGAAAAAACAAAGCGAATATTTCGAGAGGACAAACGCCTCTCTTCTTCAGCGCGAAACAAAACGATGTATCAATAAAAGCAAAAAATTAAAAGAATTAAAACCAACTACCTAACAACCATAAAAGCGAGTTATTCGCCAATATCCGCGATTTGCACAAAATCCAAAAAAACATGAACTGCCATCGACGGATACTAGCGAGCAACTGAGAAATGAAAGGAATCAATTCATTCACTCGAAATGAATTGAGAGTCAATTCATTCATGACTCTCGTGCGGATATTGGAGAGATTGCTGAGGTTAGAGCACAATTTGTTGAAACTTTGTTGGTTTCGCCTTCTATTAATAATCGAAATTTAAAAAAATTTAGTAAAAATGAACACTTGGTCTTACACGCATTAAAAAAAGATCATTCCAGGATTATTACGAAAGCCGATAAAGGCAATACTGTTGTTGTATTAGATTCAGATGATTACGACAAAAAAATCAGAGAAATTTTAAATGATTCTAACACACATGAACAATTAGCTACCGATCCCACAGAAAAATTTGTACAGGAAGTCCGAAAAGAGCTTTCTTATCTAAAAGGAAAAGGTGAAATTACAGATCAGTTGTACAAAAGGTTTTACCCACGCGGTTGCACGTCCCCTCGCTTTTATGGTCTTCCTAAAGTTCATAAGCCCGGTAATCCACTTCGACCCATTGTTTCTTCTTTTAATTCTCCTACAGCAAAAATAGGAAAATTCTTATCAGTAATATTTCGCCCACTAATTCAGGCTCAAAAATCCTATATTAAAAATTCCGCTGATTTTGTTTCCAAGGTAAAGCAAGTTTCGGTTAAACCAAATACAAGAATTGGCAGTTTTGATGCAGATTCAATGTATACCAATTGTGATCCTCAAAAGGCCGAACTGTTTTTGGAGCAAAAACTTAATTCTAACCCATCTATATCAGAAAATTCTACTCTTTCGAATCAGACACTTCTTTCGCTTACAGCCCTTTGTAACAAAACTTCTTTTTATTTCCATTATAGAGGCATTTTTTATAGACAGAAATATGGGCTCTCCATGGGTGCCCCCCTTTCTCCAATACAGGCTGATATTTTCATGGAAGACCTTGAAGAAAGGGCTATTTTGCAAAGTTCTTGTAAACCTGAATTTTGGGTTCGTTTTAAAGATGACATTTTTTATTTATGGGAGCATGGTGACGAGTCTCTGGGTTCTTTTCTTCACTTGCTCAACTCCTTGGATCCAAAACTGAAATTTACTCAGGAATCAGAGATAGAGAGGCGTCTTCCTTTCTTAGATGTTCTGGTGCACCGAAATGATTCATGTTTCGAGTTTAGTGTATATAGAAAACCCACACATAATGACCGTTACTTAAGTTATTCCTCCAATCATTCTCCTGCTGTGAAAAGAGGAGTTGTCACTTCTCTAGTTGATAGAGCATTGAAAGTTTGTTCAACACGTTTCTTGGATTTAGAACTCAACCACCTTAGAGATATTTTATTTGGGAATGGTTATCCAATTAGTTTAATAAATTCTGTAATTACAAAACGCATTAAAAGATTATCAGATAGTTCCACAGAAAACACAAATCAAAGGGAAAATTCAGTTTATCTTGGTCTCCCATACATTAAAGGGATTTCAGACCACATTTCAAAAAATCTAAGGAAAAATAACATTTACACTTATTATAGACCCAGAAAAACTATCAGGTCCCAAATTTATCAAGGTAAAGACCCTATACCGATAGGTGAAAACTCCGGTGTCTACAGAATTCCTTGTTCGTGTGGTCTTTGGTATATCGGAAGAACAAATCAGCGACTAACAGATAGATTAACCCAGCATTCTAGTTCAATTAATAATACACTTAAAAAGCGGAAAAAAACAGAAAATTTTGACTCTGCCCTTGCAGAGCACATTTTTGAAAAACCAGACCATACTATTTTGTTTAGTCAAGCTAGTCTTATTTCGCATGATAAAGGTATTGTCCAGCACTACAGAGAAGCTGTTGAAATTTATAAATACCAACATTTAGGTCTAGCTTTAAACAGAGATTCCGGTGATTTAAGAATAAACGAGTCATATTTCGGTTTTCTCAAAAGAGAAGCCGATACGTTAGTAATCCCTGAAATAAACCTTGAACCACTTTCCCAGTCATCTAATCAAACACGTGAACAACCCCTTAGGTCTCAAAGGGTGTCTGCAAGAAATGCCTTAATTAAAATCCGAAATCAAATGACATAGTTTTCCAACTTATTTAATTGCTGGTTCGTTTTGTTTTTTCGAGTGAATGAATTGATTCCTTTCATTTCTCAGTTGCTCGCTAGTATCCGTCGATGGCAGTTCATGTTTTTTTGGATTTTGTGCAAATCGCGGATATTGGCGAATAACTCGCTTTTATGGTTGTTAGGTAGTTGGTTTTAATTCTTTTAATTTTTGGCTTTTATTGATACATCGTTTCGTTTCGCGCTGAAGAAGAGAGGCGTTTGTCCTCTCGAAATATTCGCTTTGTTTTTTCAGTATCGTCATTTGGCCTATAAAAACCCCATTTTTGCTCGTTTTTCTTTCTTTAAAAGATTTTTCTAATCAAAAGTAGAGAATTTAAAACAAACAGAAATTAACCCATAACAGAAAGCAGAACTTAAACGAACAAAATTTCTGTGGATGAATAAATGAAAACCCAATTCAAGCAAAAATTACGCCAAACTACGAAGTCAATCATAAAATGAACAATTAATTAGATTTTAAAAATACATTCTGCCCCCGCCATTTCGTGGATTGACGTCACTAAATTGACTAAATTACCTTTGGCCTTTTAAATTGCGGTAGGCTACTATTGTCAGACATGCAATCAATTGGCTCAGACGTGCTTCCCTACAAACTATGGTAGAAATTTAGAGCAAGTTTTTGAACATATAGGCTACATACTGTCAGTGGCCAATTTGGGAGTGGGGGAGGGGTCATACTTATCCTTCAAGATTTTTGCAAAGCCCCATCCTGATTCTGAAAAATTCTTTTTTTTTAATCAATTGAAAAAAGGCTTTTTGGATATTTTCATTAAAAAAAAAGATTTGCCACCATGGGCGCCCATATGGGGGGGGGGGGGGGGTGCAGGGGGGCTCCGGCCCCCCCCCCTGGCTGAATGATGCTGCCTTATTTTTATATTTTTGTTCTGAGATTTCTATTATATAGCATTAAAAGTGCCAATTAGACGAGGTTTGCACCCCCCCTGGAATTCAGCTTATGGGCGCCCATGTTTGCCACCCTAGATTTTGAAAAATACACAAAACCCCAGTTTTTCCGAATTGAAGCCATGGAATACTGTCTTATGATTTAAGATAAATAAAAAAACAAAAAACAGATTTGCCACCCTAGATTTTGAAAAAAAAATATCCCCTCCAATTTTCGTGAATTGACGCCACGGAATACTGTCTTATGATTTGAGATAATGATATTGTAAAGTTGATATTTAGTTTTAATTAAATAAAAAAAACAAGTTTTTTAAACTGAAAGTAAGGAGCGACAATAAAACTTAAAACGAACAGAAATTATTCCGTATATGAAAGGGGCTGTCCCCTCCTCAACGCCTCGCTCTTTATGCTAAAGTTTTTTATTGTTTTAAAAAATAAAGTTGTGAGACAGAGTCAAACTTTAGCGTAAAGAGCGAGGCGTTGAGGAGGGGACAGCCCCTTTAATATACGGAATAATTTCTGTTCGTTTTAAGTTTTATTGTCGCTCCTTACTTTCAGTTTAAAAAACTTGGTTTTTTTATTTAATTTTTGAACGTTTTTGAATAAATGCAGGTTTTGATCTTGGCTCACCGTACATGAATAATTAAAACAAAATTTTCATATTTATTTACTTTTATTTAGTTAAGTGGCTTTCTCGAAACTTGTTTAATTATATTTACGAACGTTTTTATTAGTAATAAATATACATAACTTACGAATTAACTTAGGTAACGAACTTCTATATTCATATATTTTTAATTTGTTTATTAGGGGGTTCGCCCCCTAGTCAATACCTTGCTCTTTAAGCGAAAGTTCGAATTTTGTTCCAATTCTTTAAAAATGACCGCTTAATCACAAAGGCCGTTAATTAGAATAAATAGCTCTTATGAAAATACTAAAAAATCTTTGGCTTAAAGAGCGAGGTATTGACTACGGGGTGAACCCAATCATATATGTAATATTTTCTGTTCGTTTGAAGTTTCGATGTTGCTGCTATTGCAGTTGAAATAGTTGTTTCTTTATATTAAATTTCTGATCTTGCTTTAAATAATGCTGGGAAGTCCGGCGTCCCCTTCATAGCAATGTCCCTTCCCCCATGAAAACTTCCTTCATGGAAAGATCCTCCCACATAACCCCCGAACCACCCCCCCCCCACTACCAGGAAAAATCTCCCTGAAAACGTCTGTATACTTCCAAATAACCAATACTATATGTTAACATTGGGTAAAGTTCATAAATTTCAGCCCTCCCCCCGCGAATTTCGGGGGATTAAGTCATCCTAAAAGAAATACTTATTATGTTTTCGAACATGCTGAACAAAATGGCTATCTCAAAATTTTGATCAGGTGACTTTGGAAAAAAAATGAGCGTGGGAGGGGGCCTAGTTGCCCTCCATTTTTTTGGTCACTTAAAAAGGGCACTAGAACTTTTAATTTCCATTCCAATGAGCCCTCCCACGATATTCTAGGACAACTGGGTCGATACGATCACCCCTGGGAAAAAAAACAAAAAAAAAACAAACAAATAAACACGCACCCGTGATCTTTCTTCTGGCAAAAAATGCAAAATTCCACATTTTTGTAGATGGGAGCTTGAAACCTCTACCTGAGGGTTCTCTGATACGCTGAATATGATGGTGTGATTTTCATTAAGGTTCTATAACTTCTAGGGGGTCTTTCCTCCTTTTTTCAAAAATCAGCCAAATTTTCTCAGGCACCTAACTTTTGATGGGTACAATTAAACTTAATGAAACTTATATATTTGAAATCAGCATTAAAATCTGATTCTTTTGATGTATCTATTTGTATCAAAATACCGTTTTCTAGAGTTTCGGTTACCATTGAGCCGGGTCGCTCCTTACTTACAGTTCGTTACCACGAACTGTTTGATCTCAAATTTATCGTTAGTGACTTCAAACCACTGTATAAAGATAATTAGATGTAAAATCTAATATTTATGTACTGTGCTTCAAGCCCTTAAATACCAATTGTGTGGATAAAAGACACCATTTGTGAAATTCTTACTTGCTGAGTGTGTGTCGCTTTAGGATTTCTATACTGCAAAATTATCTCAGAGATATTAGAGACAGTCTGTTTAAAATTAAGAATATTGGTAGAGAGGGAGTTTTGTTTGCCCCACGATCCTGCTTTAGGTCTTCCAATTATACCGACGAAAAATATCTATACTGATTTATCCTTGGACACAAACTGTTGTTGAATTTAAAAGCCATCTATCCAATATTTTACTAGAAGATGTATTTTCTTGTCTATTTTAAAGCTTGAGCCCTATATTTGAAACGAGTGACTTTTACACCCTTATATACAACATTAATTAGTAATTAAAGCACCAAGTATTAAATGCTTACTTGTCGCATTTTGGTTTATGACGTTTGACTGACCGTTCGCTAAGACCATTTCCGTGAATGATCACCAGACCAAGGAGGTACGGTACGATACCTCTTTTTTATCACAAGGAGGGTGGATGAATGAATAGTGCAAGTATCTATCGTTCTGTGTAGTTTTGTGATCAAACAGTTCGTGGTAACGAACTCTAAGTTCTGAGCGATGCGACTCAATAGTAACCGAAACTCTAAAAAAACAGAGTCTTGATAACAATAGAAACACCAAAGGAATCAAATTTTAAGGCTTATTCAAAATATGTAAAACTCATCACGTTACTGTTAACCATCAAAAGTTACGAGCCTGAGAAAACTTGCCCAATTTTTGAAAAAGGTGGGAAAGACCCCCGAAATATCAAGTGATCAGAGGCAACGCTGTAGCGTTGCCTATATTAAAGGCCAAATTTGTACTTTACTGAAAAAATACAAATGAATGTGCATTGTCAGTTTAATACATATACTGATATTTAGTAATCAAAATGTTAATATTATTTGATTTATTAAAGTTATAAAAGTAAAAACATTTATATTTTTTTCAGTAAAGTGCAAATTTTGTTCTGGCCTTGGGAAGGCATAGGGGTTTTGCGCCCAACTTATGTTAATTTCTGCCCGTTTTAAGTTTGACTCGGTTATTTATTGTAATTTCTGTTCGTTTTGGGTTTCATTTATTTATCGATGCTGATTTGTGGTAGTTTCACGCTTGGTAGATTATTTGATTTTATTTTTGCTCATTTTTTGTTTAATGGAGTTCTTTACTTTTCTTTGAAAAACCTATTTTGTGGAAAAAGTTTTTCCAGTTAATAGAGAAAAATGACTGGATCTCCAGAGTCAATAGTATGGTTGATATATTCTTCATTTCGAGTAATACTAGGTGAGACCAAGATCTTACCCACCAGACCAATCCATTACTTTTATGCTGTTTAATGACGGTAAACTTATTATTTTTATGCTCAAGTTTTTAAGATAATTTTGATTGTATACTGATATCACAGCTCCTGTAGGACTATGAAAAGCGTTATAGATTAGTATGTTGTTGTGAGGCTACGTATTTACTTTTGACTCCTAAATCAATATTCATGTTTTTATACTAGGCTTTTGAGTTTTCAGTAAAGTGCTAGTTTTCTGTA
This sequence comes from Artemia sinica, assembly GCA_027921565.1. NCBI lineage: Eukaryota > Metazoa > Arthropoda > Branchiopoda > Anostraca > Artemiidae > Artemia > Artemia sinica. Next base: position 1,539,753 of record JAPEVW010000025.1, on the reverse strand, counting down.
ATCCTACAAACATAGGGAAATATCACCAATTGATTTATTTGCACTAGTTTTATTGATATATGTTAGATAGGCTGTGAAGTAATAATTTTTGTTCGTTTTAACTTTCAACTTCGCTCTTTACTTCCCTCAGAAAAACTTTGTTTTTTTTTTAAATTAATTAAATTATAGCGTCCAGAAAAGCAAGTTTCGATTATCTTCAAATTCGAAGGTAGACCGAAGACTGGAATCTAAAGTATGAAGATGTGTCAAAATAACCTTGAGTGAAGTGTCGGTGAGATCCCACACGTAAATAACGCCATTTACAAACTAACCCCCCAGAACCAATGCTTCAGAGCAATATTATTCAAAGCAGAAATTTAAAAAAAATTTACGTGTGTACAAAATGACCAAAAAGGTTGCATCGAAGGAATAAGGAATAATTATTGCAAATTCATAACCAAGTGACATTTTTTTTTATGTTAAGATATTTTATCTTTTCCACATGATGAAAAGAACTTTTTACACATGAATCTTGCTTAAAAATAACACGACGAAAATGAATAAAAGTTAAAAAGGGATAAAATTCTTTTAATAGACAGTGTTTCACAAACAGTGATATAAATTCACAAAAAATACCAGATATTTCGGTCACATATGTAGTGGCCGTCATCAGTAGTAAAGAGTTTTACTACTGTTGACGGTCACTGCATATGTGACCGAAATATCTGGTATTTTTTGTGAATTTCTATCACTGTTTGTGAAACACGGTCTATCAAAAGGATTTTATCCCTATTTTAACTTTTATTTATCGTCATGGAAAGGCAGTGTGGTCTCCGAAATTATCTACGACGAAAATGCGAAAGATTATGGACAACCATTTTCCCAATCTGGCAGCTGGAGAGCTATAAGAAGCCGCAATGTGGCATAAAAGAACCCTCTTATGGATTTCTGCATTTAGGCTTGTTGACTGAAGTTCTCGGCCGAAATATTGGCATTTTCTATTTCCTTTTTTCGCCGGTTGTGTCTTCACTGCTAGTTGTATTGACTCAAAATATTCCTGCAATAAGAGGATATCTGTCACCTCCTCTGCACCCATATTACATGCTTATTCCGAGTATATCCCTCCGAATGGTGGATTTTTCTGTGTTAAGCTACCCCCTCCATATTCATCTGAAGGACTCGTCACGAAAATTTGGAAATATTTTTGCCTGAAAATACACTTTGTATGTCTCAAGGCTTCCTATCCCCCAGTGAAAGACCCACTTACCTTCCCCCTTCCCAAAGAGAAAAAAATGTAGTTGCTTGTGCGCAACTGTACATGAGTAAATGGAGCTTCAAATGAATTAGCTTGGTTAAATGAACTTTCATAACATTGTCCATAATTTGACTGCATTTGACTGTAGCCAAAAAATATAACACGCTGTGGCTGCTGAAATAGGAAGCTTGTATAAAAAACTCTTTGATAGTTCGAGACCGATTAACTACCTCAGAATTCTCCCTCGTTAATATGTTGGCCCTACTCGGGCTCAAATTGCTGAGAGGTGCAAAATGTCAGAAATTGGCACTGTGCTTCGGTACGATCTCTTCTCTTACTTTAAAAGGGGTTTCGAAGTTTAATCAGTTGTCGTCCCATGAAGCCCTTTCAGAATATTATACGAACACTAGTTCCACTTCCATGCGGTCACATCAGGTGAAAACAAAACAAATAAACACGTATCTTTCTGAGGAAAATGCTAATTTCGCCTTTTAAAGAATGATGCTTTAAACCTCAGCCAGTTGCTTCTCAGACATGTTGAATTTGAAGCTGTAATTTTCATCAACTCAGGGCTCTTTTGTTTTTTGTTTTTTCTCGTTATTTTTTTAATTGTGAAATTTTTTTATCCAATTATTATTGATGGGTAACTAAATTTAGTGAATTTTACTCGAAATTATTGAGAAAATTTTGAAAACCCTTAGATCTCATGGGCAGGGGGTGGGACCAGATTGCAACATAGTTCGTGTCTGCTTGATCAGGTCAATACTCATTCCATTGCACGTTATTGCTTGGCCTTAAAGTAGAACATTTTAGATTACATATTATCTAAATCCCCTGGGTTGGGTAGTGACATGTTCGGCTGTGATAAATTGTTTGATGTCCCAAAAGCCTTATTCATAGCCATTAATCCTTCTAGTCACATGTAAATTCATAACATGCGGACACAAACGCATCAAGATTTTTTTGTTGTCTGATTGTGATTGATGACTAGCATTTATTATTCAGGTTTGTCTCGACTAGCTGGTTTTTCTCTTTGGAGCACAAGCGGGGCAAATATCGTATTTTGCGACGCAGTTGTAATCCGGTTTTTATTTTTCAAGCTTTGATTTCGGAAAGGGTGCTCTAGGGGTTAAGCAATGGAGCCACGTTACATTATTGCGCAATTGAGCAAAGACAAGGGTTCTGAAGAGTCTTGCAAGGGCTCAGAAGATTAGTTATATTATATTAGTTTGGCTTCAACGCGAAAAAATTGTTATCAATTATACAGTAAATCAGTAGCCTAATGACAAAGACATTAATTTTTCAATAAATTCAGATGCACCGAACTGACTGTTTCTCGGCCTTGCTTACTCCAGTTTCGTTCTTATTTGCTCATCCAATATTTTTCTTCTCCCTAATATTTTTAAGCAGGTAATTGATATCCCATGAGATGTGAAAACAGGTACGGGATTGTCCCCCTCCCTGCATCGTCGAAGATTTCGCGAATGCATGCGCTAAAATATAATAAATCCTTATATTTAGGCTGAAAATCACACTTTTCAGAAGCGCTAGACTCATGTACAGGGATTTACCTAAGGAAGAAGGAGTGGGGGTCAACAATCGTCAGAACAATGAAACAGATGATCCATACTTTTAGGATGAAGAAAACCGCCAAAACCACAAAATTTGCAGCAGGAGAGGGGGGCTTGCGTTTACTCTCTATGTGAGGTACCAGGCGTAGTCATACACTCCGTAACTACCTCTAGAAATGATATAACTTACGTTGAATTTCAGTAATAACTAGCCATATTTGTATTTAACTTGAAATTTCTGAAACTTAAAAGATTAGGAACTAAAACGCATCAGCCAAGGGTGTCACGAAGAGGCATGATGTAATGTAAATACACCATGTGTGGTGGAAAATGGGGTATTTTGGGATTTACACAAGAGTGGCTGACCCCTTGAAGGGATCGGACCTCGATAGCAATGTCTTTGGTTTCAGATCTCACTGGAAAGAAACCTGTGCCGCCCTCTCCCCTTAAAATTTGGTACCCTCAGAAATTTTTCAAGGAGGAGGTGATTTAACAAAAATATATTTTTTTAGCTCAAACATTTTCCCATTTTTCAAATGCAACATATTTGTCTACTTTGAATATATCATGTCTTTCAGGGGAGCAGCTTCTCCTCTTCCTCCCTTGTGGATGTCCTGTCAGAGATACATTCAAAATCAGGGCTGGGCCAAGGAGTCAAAAAAAGGAATCTTAGGACCTTTTCGGCGGAAATGAGGACCTTTAGGGACCTTCCTGACACAGAAAACGGGATCAATATGAATATGATATAAACTGATGTTTACCGTATAAATGACACAGTCAGCGTCAGGCTCGATATTTATGCCAATCTATCCAAAATTAGAAACTAGGGTGATCAGCAAATGATCATCTGTAGCCTTATCATCTTCTGGAAAGACATGGGTAATATCAAGATGATGCGACAGCCCGGGTTCTTTTTCGTCTTGTAATAATTTTTCAAGAGTCTCTGTTGTTTGCTTGCTGGAATAAAGTTCAGTACGCATTGGCTTTTCTTTTTCTACTATATCCGTAAGCTTCTTTCGTTCCTCTGATTCATGTTCAGTCTTTCTTCCCAGCTCTCTCTTTTGGTATCACAAATTATTCCGTATATGAGTAGGGTCCCCCCCAGGAAAAATTAAAAAGAACATGACAGTGTTGCTTTCTACATTAAATTTATTTTAAACATGTGCAAAGATTAATTTAAAAAAATAAAGTTTTTCTGAGGGAAGTAAAGAGTGAAGTTGAAGCTTAAAACGAACGAAAAATGTTGCTACCCAGTCTGTCTGACATATATCGATAAAGCTACTGCAAATAAACCAACTGATGATATTTCTCTGTGTTGTATGATTATAGAAAACTAGCGCTTTACTGAAAAATAAAACTAAAAAATACTAAAAAAGAGAAAAACAAGGATTATACAAACCAGTGAAAAATGTTGACTAAAATGCAAATATTTCGGTCAAGACCTCCGCTTGACCGTCCTCAGTGCAAGATAATAACATAAAAATTACTAATAAAAATCTAAGGATACTAAAAAATAAGGATGCTAAAGATAGTATAAGGATGTATAATCCTCGTTTTTCTCTTTTTTACTATTTTTTCGTTTTATCATGATTAGATAAGATAAGAGATAAGATAAGATATTTATTTAAAAAAAAAATCGCTATCACAAGCCCACAAAGGGCCGAATTCGGACTTTGGAGTCGACAATATAAATGGTTACACTAAAAAAGCAAAGAACAACAACGAAATAGAGAAAACCATAATGAACAATCATTTAAAAGTCAATAATTAATACTGTAAAAAGTCAATTAAGAAATTAAAAAGATAAAAACTGGTCAAACTAAACTTAGAGCGAGACATAAATGCATTAAAAACTGGTAAAAACTGGTCAAACTAAACCACAGTTTATATAATTATCCAGTAAGCTTATCGCAGATCATTTCTGGTCTTCGTTCTCGGTGCGAACAAAAAGCTCCTCCCACTTCTTCGTGCAGTTATAGATCAGTGTGTTTGCGTCTATCAATGAGAAATGGTTACTAAGTGCATTATTCGTAATAGCGGGTTTCCACTTGTTTCCGATTGTTTCGCGTCTGACTTGTCTACCCGTGAAAAGATCTGATGCCGCCTATGTTTCTACGTTCTCTGGAGCACTCGCACCCCGGTCCGGGTTTTTATAATGGGTGAAATAGGGAATGATCATACTGGATAATTATATAAACTGTGAACTAAACTTAGAGCGAGACATAAATGCATTTAAATTAAAAGGGATACTAAGAAAATGTCAATAATTCAACTACAGTAAATCAATAAAAGAGTTAAAAACAATAAAAACCGGTCAAGAAAGGGGGGAGGGGCAAGCAAATGAGTGCAAGAACCTGGGCAGTACCATCAGCTAATAAACAAAAAAAGAGGGGAAAAAAAGAAACTATTGAGACATTTTATTTATTTTTTTTGTAATGAAGGAGATAAAAGTTCTTTCGTATCTGGAAGTAACGCAGCGAATGGGGGACAAAGCAGGGATGGGCTCAGAAACAGCTCGAGGCGGCCGTAATCAGGATGGGGAGTGACGTTTGGGGAAAATACTTGCCGTCCGAGGGTTTGTTATGGCATTTTTTGCAAAACGGAGGCACAATGAAACCCTCCTTTGCTCCAGAGTTTTCAGACTAGCTTTTCGGAGTTTTCAGACTAGCTTCTTTAGGAGCAGAGAGTATGGCACATTGCCTTCTTTGAAAATTATTCGCAAGGCCCTTTTTTGAATTGACTCGATTTTTTCCGATTCTTCGCGAGAGATACCAGGGTGCCAAACTGGACAAGCATATTCTAGATGCGGGCGGACAAAAGACGTGTAAATTCTTAAGGAGTGGGAAGGGGGGACGCTGAATTTATTTAGGAGCTTAAGGAGGGCGATAGACACATTAGCTCTTTGGATGATGTCTTTAACGTGGATATCCCACTTTAAATTTGAAGAAATTGTGACGCCAAGTAGTTTAAATGAGGACACAGAAATTTCAGGAGGGATAGGATTAAGAAAATAGGGCGATTATTTGAGGAAACAAATGGGCATTATCATGGACTTAGAGGGGTTTACAGTCATGTCTAAGTCTAAGGCCTCGTCTCCAATTTCATTGAGGATACTCATGGGGTCACTTATTAAATTTCTGAAGCACGTTTCATCAACCGTTAGGTCATCAACAAATTTCCATCGGTCAGGAAATTCCTTTGCGAGGCTGTTGATCATTACTGAAAAAAGGAGGGGACCTAGGAGAGTACCTTGGGGTATGCCGTTGTGGACAGGGAGAGGATTTGAATAATGGTTTTGGTATTTGACAACTTGCGATCTATTTGTTAAGAAGGAGGCAACTAATTTCACCAGTAAGGGATCAATACTGAACTCGTTGACAAGTTTCTCAATTAAAATATTGTGGTTAAAAAGGTCGAATGCTTTCTGAAGGCCAATGGAAATTAGATTTAGCCAGGAATTAGGCTTTTCAAGGGTTTTCCCGATGTGATCAATAAGAGAAACGAGGTAATGGGAAGTAGAGGTGGATTTTAGGTTCCCAAATTGTTTCAAGTCAGTAAGAGGTAGGATTTTTTCCTTCAGCCAATCTGAAAGTAATCCTTCATAAAGTTTCGAGAAAATAGGAGTAAGAGTTATAGGCCGAACGCCTTCAAAACCAGACTTTCCGTTTTTCTTTTTCAAAGGGGTTATGAAACCCTGTTTCCAAATTGTAGGAATTTGCCCAGACTCGGTAATCTTGTTAAACAGGAAAGACAAGGGCTTAGACAAGAAATCACCGAAGGCACTAATAAGAGGAAAGGGGATTGCCTTCTTTGAAAATTATTCGCAAGGCCCTTTTTTGAATTGACTCGATTTTTTCCGATTCTTCGCGAGAGATACCAGGGTGCCAAACTGGACAAGCATATTCTAGATGCGGGCGGACAAAAGACGTGTAAATTCTTAAGGAGTGGGAAGGGGGGACGCTGAGTTTATTTAGGAGCTTAAGGAGGGTGATAGACACATTAGCTCTATGGATGATGTCTTTAACGTGGATATCCCACTTTAAATTTGAAGAAATTGTGACGCCAAGTAGTTTAAATGAGGACACAGAAATTTCAGGAGGGATAGGATTAAGAAAATAGGGCGATTATTTGAGGAAACAAATGGGCATTATCATGGACTTAGAGGGGTTTACAGTCATGTCTAAGTCTAAGGCCTCGTCTCCATTTTATTGAGGATACTCATAGGGTCACTTATTAAATTTCTGAAGCACGTTTCAACAACCGTTAGGTCATCAACAAATTTCCATCGGTCAGGAAATTCCTTTGCGAGGCTGTTGATCATTACTGAAAAAAGGAGGGGACCTAGGAGAGTACCTTGGGGTATGCCGTTGTGGACAGGGAGAGGATTTGAATAATGGTTTTGGTATTTGACAACTTGCGATCTATTTGTTAAGAAGGAGGCAACTAATTTCACCAGTAAGGGATCAATACTGAACTCGTTGACAAGTTTCTCAATTAAAATATTGTGGTTAACAAGGTCGAATGCTTTCTGAAGGCCAATGGAAATTAGATTTAGCCAGGAATTAGGCTTTTCAAGGGTTTTCCCGATGTGATCAATAAGAGAAACGAGGTAATGGGAAGTAGAGGTGGATTTTAGGTTCCCAAATTGTTTCAAGTCAGTAAGAGGTAGGATTTTTTCCTTCAGCCAATCTGAAAGTAATCCTTCATAAAGTTTCGAGAAAATAGGAGTAAGAGTTATAGGCCGAACGCCTTCAAAACCAGGCTTTCCGTTTTTCTTTTTCAAAGGGGTTATGAAACCCTGTTTCCAAGTTGTAGGAATTTGCCCAGACTCGGTAATCTTGTTAAACAGGAAAGACAAGGGCTTAGACAAGAAATCACCGAAGGCACTAATAAGAGGAAAGGGATATCCAAAGGACAAATACTTGTCTTTCTTAGTTTTTGAATTCTTCTTTCTATCTCAGACGGAGAAACACTGGGTAAAGAAGGGGAAAGGGCTACTGATGGTAATTGGTCGGACAATGGTGGAAGACTCTGGACAATGGAAGCGAGGAATTTATTGAATTTATTGGCAGTAATATCAGGGGACTCGGGTAGATTGAAGTTAAGCTGTTCAAGCCTCCTGCCACACAGCTTTTTAACCTCAGAATACCAGTTTTTTGGTTTATTAGTAAACAATACTTCGACCTTATTTTTGTAGTACGATCGTGCCAATTTGCGAATTTCTCTTTTAATTGATTTTCTTAGTTTATTGGCTTCATCTGGTTTACCATTTTTGAAAAGCTTCAATTTGGTTCTAATTAGTGTTTTTATAGTTTGGTTAATAAAGGGTTTATCACTGGAGCAATTTTTAAATTTTTTTTCCGGGGAGCAAATTTGATATTTGTCAATTAGCTTTTTGTGGAACAAAGCCATTTTCTCATCCAATTTTTTAAACTATAAACATCGGACCAATCTTCAGTATTCAGCCACATACCAAAAGAAAGAAGACCAGAATTTGAAGAGGGCGATAACTGCCATAAGTTATTGAGAAAGAATTATTAAAATTTGAGGAGGGGGATAAAAGAATCGAAAGATGATAACTCCCTCCTAATGGAGGCAGAGCTGAGGGAGGGTTGTAAAATTATACATATTAGTTAAAATAACATCAAGAGAGGTATTTCCCCGAGTCGTTGGTATTTTAACAACTTGCTTAACTTTAAGTGAGGAGTAAAAAGAATCCATTTTAAGGTCGTTTGCATCGCAAACTAAAAAAAGACCAGCATTGGGGTATTTAGAAATAACAAAATCAGCACTTGTCTGCAATTGCTGGATGAATTTACGTTTTGACTCGATATTTTGATTTGGGGAGTAAAAGAAAACGGCTATTGCAATAATATTAAATGGACGAAGGAGAACTTTTGGTCTAATACTTAGCCAGATGATTTCATCGTACTCGGATAAACTAGGGACTCGAATAATCTTTGGGTAAAGGTTACTCTTAGTAAAGAACAAAACACCGCCACCTTTTTTTCCAAGTGGGTGGTCTAAAGGACGGAATTTAATAAACTCTGAATAATTTGTCAGGCGCAGAGACCCTGGGTCGTGGGACTGTACTTCCGTAATAGCTATAATATCGATTAGATTTGATTCTGAAAGCACCTCGAGTTCAGTAAGCTTTTCAAAATTAAGACTTTCGGCATTAGTAACTAAAAGTTTGGGAAAAACAAACCGATTGGGGAATTTTGACAGGGATACTTGGTGTGTTTGAGAATTTCCTGGGTGGGGTTTCAATTTAATATTATGCTGCTGCGGAGAAGTAGGGTAAGAGAAGGGTTTACCTTGGGGATTTGGAGGTGGAGGGAAGGGCGAGGATACAGACGAAGCATGATGAGGAAGGTGCGACTTGTTTTCAGTTGTCGGGAAGTGCGAACAATTAGGATTTAATACAAGACAATTATTAAATGCAAAAGGTCTCAGACCTGAGTCACCCTGGTAGGATGGGCACGAGGGATTAAACGCATGGGTCGGAGGCGGGAAAATATGGGAGGGGAATAAGACGGTGGTATTTTCAGGGGGTTCAACTTGGGAGGGGTTAACTGGAGTGTTAAGAGGGAAGGGATTTTGCTGGGATTATGGAATTTTTTTCTGGGTGGTAAAGGTGGTAGTTTTTTGAGTGAGTAGGGTGGATTTGGGATAAAAAAGGAAGAGTATGCGCTGGTGAGCTAATTTTACTAAGGGCTCCGCTTTTGGGTTGATTGAGAACTTGTAACTATTTTACTATTAAAAATTTTACTGTGCCTGGCTATAGCACGAGAATCCCTGTTTTTCAAATTATTTGAAAAAAACTACGTTTTCTAAAGAGTTAAAGAGGCTGAGCTACAAGGTCGAACCTTAAAACGTACAGGGATTAGGAGGCACAGTTGGGGGGCTGCCGCCCCCCAAACCCCCCGCTTTCGCAGCCTTTAAATAACAAAAAAAAAAACAAATTTAAACTGAAAGTAAGGAGCGACATTAAATCTTAAAACGAACAGAAATTATTCCGTATATGAAAGAGGCTGTGCCCTCCTCAACGCCTCGCTCTTTACGCTAAAGTTTGACTTTCTCACAACTCTTTTTTTAAACAATAAAAACTTTAGCGTAAAGAGCGAGGCGTTGAGGAGGGCACAGCCTCTTTCATATACGGAATAATTTCTGTTCGTTTTAAGATTTAATGTCGCTCCTTACTTTCAGTTTAAATTTTTTTTTTTGTTATTTAAAGGCTGCGAAAGCGGGGGGTTTGGGGGGCGGCAGCCCCCAACTGTGCCTCCTAATCCCTGTACGTTTTAAGGTTCGACCTTGTAGCTCAGCCTCTTTAACTCTTTAGAAAACGTAGTTTTTTCCAAATAATTTCTGCACGTTTTCGTACAGTTTATTACTTATTATTGCTTGACTAACTGTTATCTGATCGTGTCAGGAGTTAAAGTTGGGGGGCAGCCGCCCCCCAAACCCCCCGCTCTTGAACATTCTTGTGTTAAGGCTTTTAATTCCTGAATACTCAAATCACGTCGTACAGGGTGCCTCCTAATCCCTGTACGTTTTAAGGTTCGAACTTGTGACTCAGCCTCTTTAACAGCCCCCCCAACTGTGCCTCCTAATCCCTGTACGTTTTAAGGGTTGACCTTGTAACTCAGCCTCTTTAACTCTTTAGAAAACGTAGTTTTTTTCAAATAATACACATAAACAGGCTAGACATGCTTTGTTATGAAAATTGACGCGCAGATATTTTCATAACAAAGCATGTCTAACCTGTTTATCTGTATTATTTGAAAAAAACTAAGGTTTTTCGTAAATGTAAATTCAGGGGATAATTTTTTCGGTCTGAAAATATCAAAAGGCCCTAACAGGTCGAATTCTGTTTCGAATGAGTCCTCATTCAACCGGATCAGTTGCCAACTGTGGCTTGTAGGCGTGGCTAAGAAAAAAAAAGAAATGATGAATTTTAAGTGGCTATATTTGGTTTTTTGAAAACAGGGAAGGAGTGATCGGATTGAGCTGAAATTTCGAGGATAAGCTCCCGGGCCCTAGGAAAGCTTAACCTGTAAATTTCAGCCCAATCGGACAACGTTAAAGGGGGGCTGTGGTGGGAGGGTCCAAACTTCCGGCCCAGTTTACCCCATGAAGATAAAGTCGGAGGAGGATGAAATTTTGCAAGTTTCTTAGTTTGAGCTTGGGCTACAAAATGCGATTACCGCCGTCTCTCTGCGACCTCTAGGACCTGAAATCGCTTAACATTGTGGTGGGTCGCCTCTTTATAGAGGCACAAGTGTGCCTCCTTGATGTAATAACATGCACTTAGTTTCAAAACAAAGGCCACTTTGAAATTTATGGCAGGGTTTGGAATGGGAAAGGGAGCAAGAATTGTCGTTACAGTGACCAGTAGTTGTAAAAGACATACAAGGGGGAACAAAGGTACAATCACTCTTTTCTATACACTTGTTGGCCAAGTGAAAACGGCAGGCAATAGAATTCTTCCCTGATTTGGCTTCAGGAACCGATTTACTAATAATACATAAGTTGTCACTGACCCCTGGATCTGGAATATTGGCTGAGTTCACACTTAAATTGTCACTGACCTCTGGATCTGGAATATTGATTGAGTTCTCATTTAAGTTGTCACTGACCTCTTGAACTAGGTGACCGATGATTAGCCAGTGTGGTCTCAGAAATTATTTGCGCTTTACTGAAAGTACAAAAGCCAAGTATAGAAAACAAGAATATTGATATAGGAGTCAAAAGTGAATACGTAGCCTGACGACAACAAAATAATCTATAACGCTTTTCATAGTCTTACGCCAGCTGTGATACCAGTAACTTTCTGTATAAAATTAAAATTATCTTAAAACTTAAGCATAAAAATAAACAATATTTTAACAACTGCGAAGTCATTGAACAGCACACACAAATAATGGATTGATTCATCAGGTAACATCTTGGTCTCACCAGCTATAATACCAAAATTGAGTAACATACAATTTAAATTGTCAAAATCACGCTTTAGTATTACTCGAAAAGAAGAACAAATAAACCATAATATGAACTCTGGAAATCTGTTTATTTCACTCTATACAATGGAGAGTTTCAAGTTACGATAACAAATTCTAAAGCTAGTCTGCAGTCCTAATACTATCAAAATGGATTCACTTCTGACCTGTCTGCAAACGGTGTGCGTGTAACTGAACCCCCGTGTAACTGAACCACCGTGTAACTGAACCCCCGTATAACCGAGCCACCGTGCAACTGAACCCCCGTATAACCGAACCCCCGTGCAACTGAACCCCCATGCAACTGAACTCCCTTTAAATAAACCCTCGTGCAACTCAACCCCCGTGCAAATCAACCCCATTTAACTAAACCCCCGTGTAACTGAACCCCCATGTAACTGAACCCCCATGTAACTGAACCCCCGTGCAACTGAACCCCCGTATAACCGAACCCCCGTGCAACTGAACCCCCGTCTAACTGAACCCCCGTGCAACTGAACCACCGTACTTACATTGGGTAAAACACAATAGGGATATGAACCATAGTTATTTAACTATGGTATAGTTATTTAACCTTTAAACTGTTTTAAATAAAATTGCCGTCCCAAAATTTAGATAAGTTCATAAGTTCATTATTATTATTTTTTTTTTCTTTTTTTTTAAGTATTATTTTTTTTCATATATATATATATATATATATATAGGATATAGTTTATCGATTTTTGGTTTATTTATAATAATTTTAATTAAATAATTTAATTAAATACGTAACTACTTACCTAATAACTCAACTATTTACATAAACCTCAACTATTTAATTAAAATTATTATAAATAAACCAAAAATCGATAAACTATATCCTATATATATATATATGAAAAAAATAATACTTAAAAAAAAGAAAAAAAATAATAATAATAATAATAAAATAAAAAAAAGTATAGAAAAATAAATAAATAACTGAATTAAAAATGATAATACACAAATAAAATATAAAAGAAAAATAATAATATAAAATATAAAAGAAAAATAATAATAACCAATCCAGTCTCCATCACTCATTATACTCAACTCCCTCTCCCCTCTCCTACCCTGCCAACCTTACCTTAGCCCCTACCCACCCTTGCGTTCCCAGTCCACCCTTACCACTTCAGCTCCTCTTCCTCCCCTACCCAACCTACCAGCCATAATAAAATTTAACAAATTCCCCCCAAAAATAATCTTTTAAATTCTTTTTAAATTGAGGTACATGTTCCGCCGCTCTAATGATCAATGGTAGCTCATTCCATACTGATGGACCCATGTGTTTCATTGAAAATGAAGACCTGGTACCATGACGCAAATCAACAACTATATTATCACTTTGCCTAGTTCCATAATTATGCAGGTCACTATTCATTTGATAAAAATTCTTAAAAACATCAGGGGTTAAACCATTCTTACACTGAAACACAAATCCTGCAGCTTTGTAATCTCTTATCTGACCTACATTAAGGAGCTTCAGGGACCTGAAACAAGCACATGTGTCATGTACATCCTGGACATACCTACCGATTGTTCTAACAGCTTTATTTTGTAGAACTGGCACTCTTCTATAGTTGCATAAGAATTTACTGCTCCATAGGAGGCAACCGTAGGAGATATATGGATAAACCAACGAATAATATATAGTTAAAAGTATTCTTTGAGGGAGAAAGTGCTGCAGACGTCGAAGTATTCCTACCCCACGGACAATTTTGATGAAATTCCGTCACTGTGACACTTCCATGCCAGATGGTAATCAAGATAAAAACCAAGGTAGCGGAGATGATCAACTTGCTGAACCAGATTACCACATAAAGTTACCTGACCAGACACATCCAGTGGTGTACCAACTCCACAAAACGTCATTAAAAATGTCTTGCTAACATTTACACAGAATAGACTTAATGAAGTGAAAATCACAGATGAGGCAAACTCAGTTAAAACGGTATCATCAGCAAACGAGGTAAGACACACATCTTTCAAATAAAGACGCATGAGATCAACATAGATGAGGTAAAGCAGGGGACCTAACACTGATCCTTGTGGTACTCCTCACGTCACTGGAAATGCTGCTAAACCCACATCATTCAATACTACTTTGAGGGATCTCCCTGTGAGATAATTTTCAAACCACTTCAAGCACTTTCTGTGGACACATAACGACTCCATCCGACTTAGCAGAGTTTCAAAATCAATGTATCGAATGCTTTGCGAATATCTATAAATATAGACAAAGGTGTTTCACCTCTGTCCATACCACTGTTGATTGATTCCATAAGCTGTTGCAAAGCATTCGTCGTCGAGTGCCCTTTACGAAATCCGAATTGGGTCTCACTCAGCAAATCATTAGCATGTAAGAAACTATATAGACGTTTATGAACAACTTTTTCTAATAATTTCGAAAACAGTGGAAGGATCGAAATAAGTCTCCAACTCTCAATTTCCTTTTTAGGGCCACCTTTATGAAGTGGTATCACTTTCGCAACTTTTAGCTGGTCAGGAAAAATGCCCTTTTCAAGTGACAGGTAGAATATAATGCATTATTGCCTTAAACGCTCGAAAAGATAAGCCGTCCACTTCCGCAGAATTTGATTTCAGAGATTTTATTATTTTAATCAGTTCATCACTAGTACACGGATCAAAAGCTAATTCAAAACTCTCACTTCTATTATCACATATAAGTAGAATGCATCGTATGGATTCTATAGAAGCACTAGGAACCACTGTGCTATTCTATAGAAGCTCTACACCTTTTCAAAGAGAGTGAGTAGAACCTGTCAAAGAGTTTGATAACCTCTAGCTTAAAGGCATCTCATCGGGTTTGGTTAAGAATGCATCGTGTCTAGAATTGATTGGCATATGGTGTTAAATCATTTTGCGTAAAAGCTAACTCTAATTGCAAAAAAGGGTATAGCATTTGCGAATTGGACTGTATGACTGATCTTAATTGAATAATAGGGAAAAAACAGAGCTAGATAATATTTGCGAATTGGATTGTATGAAGGTGGTAAAAAAGTGTTAAACTAATCACCAGTTAAGGTAAGCCCGAAGGGCTTGTTAACTCAGGCAATTTGTTATAAATTTGGAACAACATCAATCTATGAAAATGGTTAACGATGATACAATGGTCCTGTGAGTTGACCTGGCTTTACTTCTTCGATGTGTTCTGTATAATACACAAGTGGCGTTTGAACAGTGTTGTCGATTTAAATTAGGGCCTAACATTATAGTATACTAAAAAGCTGATACTAATAGAGATGTAGATATCAAGAAAAGAATTTTAATAACGAAATTCAGAACAACCCATAGAAATGCTTGCAAATCAAGTAGTGAGGTGGTTATAGGTTTGAAGCATCATGGATTATAAGCACCAATGACCCTAACCACCAAGGACCTCAACCTTCAAAGGTCCTATACCTCCAACCTCCAAGGGGCCCCTCACCCAAACTTTTTGCCCCCCCCCCTCCCCCATTATTTTTTGAAGTTTTTTTAAGTTTTTTTTCTAACTTTTTTTCTTTTTTAACATGTTATATTTTTTCAACTATTTTTTTATATTTCTTAGAATGACATGTAACATACTTAAAACCAAAAAAAAAAATCACATTTAATATTTTCCAAAATGAGAATGGTATAGATATGTTTGTCGTGACCTTTACTATTAGAAAAATATTGTTTGTAGTATCACTTTTTTTTATTGGACTAAATTTTTTTTGGACTTCGAAATTATTCAACTTTTTTTTACGTATGTTAAAATGACATGAAATATACTTATGGCTATAACATTTGTACTCTATGCTTCCTCAGAGACACGATGCGGCTTTCCCACTGGTACTTTATGACGGGATTATCGACACTACCTAGTTTATTGCATGTATTAAATCAGTATTTTTTACGCAGTGGAACGATAAACACATAAGTCATATCTTTAAAAAAGTGAAGATGGAGCATTTTAAGAAAGTGTGTTCACATGATAGTGTTATTGTAGCATTGAATGCTGACAAGGAAAAGTATTTAAACTATGAAATAAGTACAAGTGGTAGCACTAACGGAAACGTATGCGTGCATTGTCATGACAGTAAGGAATTAAATTTCTTTGGAGTACCGAAAAGATTCAACTCTTATGTTGGTGGATATGCGAGATTGAGATCTCCAGAGATGATTGCACTCAAAGAGAATGCCAACATAAAAATAATCGTTTATGATAGAGGACAACTCCTTGCTATTGTTGCAGGTAACAAATTACCTACTGATACACCCTATCGTCAGCTTTCGGGTATTAGCATTCACCGGAAGATCAAAAAAGAAAGGCCTACTCTTCTACTAATATCATAAACCATATCTTGTCTACGTGCCGAAACTGTTACCTGTGTAAAAATAATGTTGTAATGCACAGTGAAATTGCCCGGGAAAATAAAAAGGGCATTGGTAGAAGATATCAATAAGGAATATAAAGATGAATCGATGAAAAACAAAGTGCCAGCAAACGTTACTACCATTGATCAAACAGTTAATGAGCCAAATAATACCATAGACAAAACGCATATTCAACCCCTCGGTGACACACCAGTAAAAATTGTGTATGACTCAAAATGGAATAATGATTATTCTACTGATTACGAGCTAAGAGAAGACAATAGCTACAATATCAAGAGAGAACATGGTGAACTATTTCATGGAACAGATTCAAAATGTCCAAAGTTGATCATTGATATTAATAATGTATCATAATATATTTTTGTATTAATATTCTACATAGTATTATTTCATTAAAAATATATTATGCATTACATTGTTATCTGTTCATTATTTTTAGAGTATGCTAGCATATCAAACGTTTAGAATGTCTATTAAAACATCGGAGATGTAAGAAAAGGAATTTGCATACATCTATTGTCATACACATGGGATAACATTGACAAAATCTAAGTATCAGAGTGAATAAATTTTTTCTATCAACATCTTTGTCAGATACATCGGATAAAATTGACTAAATCTAAGTATCAGATTGAATAAATTCTTTATCAACATCCTTTCTCGGATACGTCGGATAATATTGTCAAAATCTATGTATTAGAGTGGATAAATTCTTTATAAACTTCCCTTTGTCTGATACATCAGATAACATTCACAAAATCTAAGTATCAGAGTGAATAAATTCTTTATCAACATGCTTTGTCAGATATGCTTGATAAAATTGAGAAAATCTAAGTATCAGAGTGAATAAATTCTTTATCAATGTCTTTTGACAGATACGTTTGATAACACTGACATAATTCAAGTATCGAATTGAACAAATTCTTTATTAAAATTCTTTGTCGATATCATTTGTCAGATACTTCGGATAAGATTGACAAAATCTATTTATTAGAATGAATAAATTCTTTATCATCATCCGGTGTTGGATATATCATTATGAAAAATTGTAAGTAAGTAAGTAGCAAACTCTTTCTTGAATTCACTTCTTGGATACACAATACAGAAATTTAATTCAGGAAATTATGAAAAAAATTGAACAAATTCTTTATTAACATTCTTTATCGATTGAACTCGCTTTCTGGACAGACAATAAAGCAATTTCACAAAATCTAAGTATCAGAGCGATTAAATTCTATATCAACATCCATTTCTCGGATACATAGGATAAAATTGTCAAAATCTATGTGTTAGAGTGAATAATTTTTTTCATCAACATCTTTTGTCAGATACATCGGATAAAATTGACAGAATCTAAGTGTCAGAGTTAATAAATCATTTTGTCAACATCCTTTGTCATATAGATCGGATAAAATTGACAAATCTAAGTACCAGAGTGAATAAATGCTTTATCAACATCCTTTGTCGGATAAAATTGACAAAATATAAGTATCAGATTGATTAAATTCTATATCAACATCCTTTTCTCGGATACATTGGATAAAATTGATGAAATCTAAGTGTTAGAGTGAATAAATTTTTTTATCAACATCCTTTGCCAGATACATCGGATAAAATTGACAAAATCTAGATATCAGAGTGAATAAATGCTTTAACAACATCCTTTATCGGATATGTCGGATAAAATTGACAAAATCTAAGTATCAGAGTGATTAAATTCTATATCAACATCCTTTTCTCGGATACATAGGATAAAATTGACAAAATCTAAGTGTCAGAGTGAATAACTTTTTTTATCAACATCTTTTGTCAGATACATCAAATATAATTGACAAAATCTAAGTATCAGAGTGAATAAATGCTTTATCAGCATCCTTTGTCGGATATCTCCGATAACATCTAAGTATCATCTAAGTGTTAGAGTGAATAAATTTTTTTATCAACATCCTTTGCCAGATACATCGGATAAAATTGACAAAATCTAAATATCAGAGTGAATAAATGCTTTATCAACATCCTTTATCTGATATTTCGGATAAAATAGACAAAATCTAAGTATCAGACTGATTAAATTCCATATCAACACCCCTTTCTCGGATACATGAGATAAAATTGGCAAAATCTAAGTATCAGAGTGAATAAAGGCTTTATCAACATCCTTTAAATGCATTATCAACATCATTTGTCGGTTATATCGGATAAAATTGACAAAATCTAAGTATCAGATTGATTAAATTCTATATCAACATCCATTACTCGAATACATGGGATAAAATTGACAAAAGCTAAGTGTCAGAGTGAATAATTTTTTTTATCAACATCTTTTGTCAGATACAACGAATATAATAGACAAAATCTAAATATCAGAGTGAATAAATGCTTTATCTGCATCCTTTGTCGGATATGTTGGATAAAATTGACAAAATCTAAGTGTCAGAGTGAATAAATTTTTTTATCAACATCTTTTGTCAGATACATCAAATATAATTGACAAAATCTAAGTATCAGAGTGAATAAATGCTTTATCAGCATCCTTTGTCGGATATCTCGGATAAAATCTAAGTATCAGAGTGATTAAATTCTATATCAACATCCCTTTCTCGGATACATGGGATAAAATTGACAAAATCTAAGTATCAGAGTGAATAATTTTTTTTATCAACATCTTTTATCAGTTACAACGAATATAATTGACAAAATCAAAATCTAAGTATTAAGAAAAAAATGTAAGTAAGTAAGTAACAAAAAATTCAATTCACCTCTTGGATACACAATACAGAAATTTAATTCAGGAAATTATGAAAAAATTGAACAAATTCTTTATTAACATTCTTTAACGATTGAATTGGCTTCCATCAACATCCTTTTGTCAGAAACATCGACTAAGATTGACAAAATTTAAATATCAGATTGAATAAATACTTTATCAACATCCTTTATCGGATATGTCGGAAAAATTGACAAAATCTAAGTATCAGAGTGATTAAAATCTGAGTGTCAGAGTGATTAAATTCCATATCAACATCCCTTTCTCGGATACATGGGATAAAATTGACAAAATCTAAGTATCAGAGTGAATAAATGCTTTATCAACATCATTTGTCAGACATATAGGAAATAATTGACAAAATCTAAGTATCAGATTGATTAAATTCTATATCAACATCCATTTCTCGAATACATGGGATAAAATTGACAAAATCTAAGTATCAGAGTGAATAATATTTTTTATCAACATCTTTTGTCAGATACATCAAATATAATTGACAAAATCTAAGTATCAGAGTGAATAAATGCTTTATCAGCATCCTATGTCGGATATCTCGGATAAAATCTAATTATCAGAGTGATTAAATTCTATATCAACATCTCTTTCTCGGATACATGGGATAAAATTGACAAAATCTAAGTATCAGAGTGAATAAATTTTTTATCAACATCTTTTGTCAGATACATCAAATATAATTGACAAAATCTAAATATCAGAGTGAATAAATGCTTTATCAGCATCCTTTGTCGGATATCTCCGATAAAATCTAAGTATCAGAGTGAATAAATGCTTTATCAGCATCCTTTGTCGGATATGTTGGATAAAATTGACAAAATCTAAGTGTTAAAGTGAATAATTTTTTTATCAACATCTTTTATCACTTACAACGAATATAATTGACAAAATCTAAGTATCAGATTGAATAAATGCTTTATCAACATCATTTGTCGGATATGTTGGATAAAATTAACAAAATCTAAGTGTCAGAGTGAATAAATGCTTTATCAGCATTCTTTGTCGGATATGTCGGATAAAATTGACAAAATCTAAGTGTTAGAGTGAATAAATTCATTATCAACATCCTTTGTCGGGTATGTCGGATAAAATTGACAAAATCTAAGTATCAGAGTGAATAAATGCTTTATCAGCATCCTTTGTTGGATATATCGGATAAAATCTAAGTATCAGAGTGATTAAATTCTATATCAACATCCCTTTCTCGGATACATGGGATAAAATTGACAAAATCTAAGTATCAGAGTGAATAATTTTTTTTTATCAACATCTTTTATCAGTTACAACGAATATAATTGACTAAATCAAAATCTAAATATTATGAAAAAATTGTAAGTAAGTAAGTAACAAAAAATTCAATTCACCTCTTGGATACACAATACAGAAATTTAATTCAGGAAATTATGAAAAAATTGAACAAATTCTTTATTAACATTCTTTATCGATTGAATTCGCTTCCATCAACATCCTTTGTAAGATACATCGAATAAAATTGACAAAATGTAAATATCAGAGTGAATAAATACTTTATCAACATCCTTTATCGGATATGTCGGAAAAAATTGACAAAATCTAAGTATCAGAGTGAATAAATGCTTTATCAACATCATTTGTCAGACATATCGAATAAAATTGACAAAATCTAAGTATCAGATTGATTAAATTCTATATCAACATATATTTTTCGAATACATGGGATAAAATTGACAAAAGCTAAGTTTCAGAGTGAATAATTTTTTTATCAACATCTTTTGTCAGATACATCAAATATAATTGACAAAATCTAAGTATCAGAGTGAATAAATGCTTTATCAGCATCCTTTGTCGGATATCTCGGATAAAATCTAAGTATCAGAGTGATTAAATTCTATATCAACATCCCTTTCTCGGATACATGGGATAAAATTAACAAAATCTAAGTGTCAGAGTGAATCAAATTTTTTATCAACATCTTTTGTCAGATACATCAAATATAATTGACAAAATCTAAATATCAGAGTGAATAAATGCTTTATCAGCATCCTTTGTCGGATATCTTCGATAAAATCTAAGTATCAGAGTGAATAAATGCTTTATCAGCATCCTTTGTCAGATATGTTGGATAAAATTGACAAAATCTAAGTGTTAAAGTGAATAATTTTTTTATCAACATCTTTTATCACTTACAACGAATATAATTGACAAAATCTAAGTATCAGATTGAATAAATGCTTTATCAGCATCCTTTGTCGGATATCTTGGATAAAATCTAAGTATCAGAGTGATTAAATTCTATATCAACATCCCTTTCTCGGATACATGGGATAAAATTGACAAAATCTAAGTGTCAGAGTGAATAAATTTTTTATCAACATCTTTTGTCAGATACATCAAATATAATTGACAAAATCTAAATATCAGAGTGAATAAATGCTTTATCAGCATCCTTTGTCGGATATCTTCGATAAAATCTAAGTATCAGAGTGAATAAATGCTTTATCAGCATCCTTTGTCAGATATGTTGGATAAAATTGACAAAATCTAAGTGTTAAAGTGAATAAATTTTTTATCAACATCTTTTATCACTTACAACGAAGATAATTGACAAAATCTAAGTATCAGATTGAATAAATGCTTTATCAACATCATTTGTCGGATATGTTGGATAAAATTAACATAATCTAAGTGTCAGAGTGAATAAATTCATTATCAACATCCTTTGTCGGATATGTCGGATAAAATTGACAAAATCTAAATGTTAGAGTGAATAAATTCATTATCAACATCCTTTGTCGGGTATGTCGGATAAAATTGACAAAATCTAAGTATCAGATTGAATAAATGCTTTATCAACATCCCTTTCTCGGATACATGGGAATAAAATTGACAAAATCTAAATACCAGAGTGAATAAATTCATTATCAACATCCTTTGTCGGATATGTCGGATAAAATTGACAAAATCTAAGTATCAGAGTGATTAAATTCCATATCAACATCCCTTTCTCGGATACATGGGATAAAATTGACAAAATCTAAGTATCAGAGTGAATAAATGCTATATCAACATCCTTTAAATGCATTATCAACATCATTTGTCGGGTATATCGGGTAAAATTGACAAAATCTAAGTATCAGATTGATTAAATTCTATATCAACATCCTTTTCTCGAATACGTGGGATAAAATTGACAAAATCTAAGTGTCAGAGTGAATAATTTTTTTTTATAAATATCCTCTGTCAGATACATCGGATAAAATTGACAAAATCTAAGTATCAGATTGAATAAATGCTTTATCAACATCCTTTTTGGGATATATCGGATAAAATTGACAAAATTTAAGTATCAGAGTTATTAAATTCTATATCAACATCCCTTTCTCGGATACATGGGATAAAATTGACAAAATATAAGTATCATTGTGAATAAATGCTATATCAACATCCTTTAAATGTATTATCAACATCATATGTCAGATACATCGGATAAAATTGACAAAATCTAAGTATCATTATGAATAAATTCATTTTCAATGTTTTTATCAGATACATCAGATAACAGTCATAAAATACAAGCTCTATTCATTTTGAATTCATGCGTCGTTACGTTGAATTTAGGTTAGACCGGTTATAGATGGCAGCACACTCGCTCAGACACACAGTCATAGTGAGAGAGATATGCAAAAAGTTAGGTTAATTCAGGTTCACTTAGAGTGGCGCCACTTTTGTCAATTTTATCCCATGTATCCGAGAAAGGGATGTTGATATAGAATTTAATCACTCTGATACTTAGATTTTATCCGAGATATCCTACAAAGGATGCTGATAAAGCATTTATTCACTCTGATACTTAGATTTTGTCAATTATATTTGATGTATCTGACTAAAGATGTTGATAAAAAATTTATTCACTCTGACACTTAGAGTTTGTCAATTTTATCCAACATATCCGACAAAGGATGCTGATAAAGTATTTATTCACTCTGATATTTACATTTTGTTAATTATATTCGTTGTATCTGACAAAAGATGTTGATAAAAAAAATTATTCACTCTGACACTTAGCTTTTGTCAAGTTTATCCCATGTATTCGAGAAATGGATGTTGATATAGAATTTAATCAATCTGATACTTAGATTTTGTCAATTTTATCCGATATATCTGACAAATGATGTTGATAATGCATTTAAACGATGTTGATAAAGCATTTATTCACTCTGATACTTAGATTTTGTCAATTTTATCCCATATATCCGAGAAAGGGGGTGTTGATATGGAGTTTAATCACTCTGATCATTAGATTTTAATCACTCTGGTACTTTAATTTTGTCAATTTTATCCAACATATCCGACAAAGGATGCTGATAAAGCATTTATTCACTCTGATATTTACATTTTGTCAATTTTATTCTATGTATCTGACAAAAGATGTTGATAAAAAAAATTATTCACTCTGACACTTAGCTTTTGTCAATTTTATCCGATGTATCTGGCAAAAGATGTTGATAAAATTTTTTTTTACTCTAACACTTTGATTTTGTCAATTTTATCCTATGTATCCGAGAAAAGGATGTTGATATAGAATTTAATCACTCTGGCAAAAGATGTTGATAAAAAATTTTTTTTACTCTAACACTTAGATTTTGTCAATTTTATCCGATATATCCGATAAAGGATGTTGTTAAAGCATTTATTAACTCGGTATCTAGATTTTGTCAATTTTATTCGATGTATCTGACAAAGGATGTTGATAAGAAAAAAAAATTATTCACTCTGACACTTAGATTTTGTCAATTTTATCCGATGTATCTGGCAAAAGATGTTGATATAAAAAATTTATTCACTCTAGTGCTTAGATTTCGCCAATTTTATCCCATGTATCCGAGAAAAGGATGTTGATATAGAATTTAATCACTCTGATACTTTTATTTTGTCAATTTTATCCGACAAAGGATGTTGATAAAGCATTTATTCACTCTGGTACTTAGATTTTGTAAATTTTATCCGATGTATCTGACAAAGGATGTTGATAAAATAATTTATTCACTCTGACACTTAGATTCTGTCAATTTTATCCGATGTATCTGACAAAAGATGTTGATAAAAAAAAATTATTCACTCTAACACATAGATTTTGTCAATTTTATCCTATGTATCTGAGAAATGGATGTTGATGTAGAATTTAATCACTCTGATACTTAGATTTTGTGAAATTGCTGTATTGTCTGTCCAGGAAGCGAATTCAATCGATAAAGGATGTTAATAAAGAATTTGTTCAATTTTTTTCATAATTTCCTGAATTTTATTTCTGTATTGTGTTTCCAAGAAGTGAATTCAAGAAAGAGTTTGTTACTTACTTACTTACAATTTTTTCATAATGACATATCCAACAACGGATGATAATAAAGAATTTATTCATTCTAATAAATAGATTTTTTCAATGTTATCCGATGTATCTGACAAATGATATCGATAAAGAATTTTTTCAATGCGATACTTGAATTATGTCAGTGTTATCAAACGTATCTGTCAAAAGACATTGATAAAGAATTTATTCACTCTGATACTTAGATTTTCTCAATTTTATCAATCAACTCTGACAAAAGGCAATGATAAAGCATTTATTCACTCTGATACTTAGATTTTGTGAATGTTATCTGATGTATCAGACAAAGAAGTTGATATAGAATTTATTCACTATGATACTTAGATATGGTCAGTGTTATCAAACGTATCTGTCAAAAAGACATTGACAAAGAATTTATTCACTCTGATACTTAGATTTTCTCAATTTTATCTGACGTAACCGACAAAGGATGATGATAAGGAATATATTCATTCTAATACACAGATTTTGTGAATCTTATCTGATGTATCAGACAAAGGGAAGTTGATAAAGAATTTATCCACTCTAATACATAGATTTTGACAATGTTATCCAACGTATCCGAGAAAGGATGTTGATAAAGAATTTATTCAATCTGATACTTAGATTTAGTTAATTTTATCCGATGTATCTGACAAAGATGTTGATAGAAAAAATTTATTCACTGTGATACTTAGATTTTGTCAATGTTATCCCATGTGTATGACAATAGATGTATGCAAATTCCTTTTCTTACATCTCCGATGTTTTAATAGACATTCTAAACGTTTGATATATTAGCATACTCTAAAAATAATGAACAGATAACAATGTAATGCATAATATATTTTTAATGAAATAATGCCATGTAGAATATTAATACAAAAATATATTATGATACATTATTAATATCAATGATCAACTTTGGACATTTTGAATCTGTTCCATAAAATAGTTCACCATGTTCTCTCTTGATATTGTAGCTATTGTCTTCTCCTAGCTCGTAATCAGTAGAATAATCATTATTCCATTTTGAGTCATACACAATATTTACTGATGTGTTACCGAAAGGTTCAATATGCGTTTCGTCTATGGTATTATTTGGTTCATTAACTGTTTGATCAATGGTAGTAACGTTTGCTGGCACTTTGTTTTTCATCGACTCATCTTTATATTCCTTATTGATATTTTCTACCAATGCCCTTTTTATTTTTCCGGTAATTTCACTGTGTATTACAACATTATTTTTACACAGATAACAGTTCCGGTACGTAGACAAGATATGGTTTATGATATTAGTAGAAGAGTAGGCCTTTCTTCGTTTGACCTTCCGTTGAATGATAATACCGGAAAGCTGACGATAGGATGTATCAGTAGGTAATGTGTTACCTGCAACAGTAACAATGAGTTGTCCTCCATTATCAATGATTATTTTTATGTTGGCATTCTCTTTGAGTGCAATCATCTCTGGAGATCTCAATCTCGCATATCCACCAACATAAGAGTTGAATTTTTTCGGTACTCCAAAGAAATTTAATTCAGTACTGTCATGACAATGCACGCATACATTTCCGTTAGTGCTACCACTTGTACTTATTTCATAGTTTAAATAACTTCTCCTTGTCAGCATTCAATGCTACAATAACACTATCATGTGAACACACTTTCTTAAAATGCTCCATCTTCACTTCTTTAAAGATATGACTTATGTGTTTATCGTTCCACTGCGTAAAAAATAATGATTTAATACATGCAATAAACTAGGTAGTGTCGATAGTCCCGTCACAAAGTACCAGTGGGAAAGCCGCATCGTGTCTCTGAGCAAGCATAAAGTACAAATGTTATAACCATAAGTATATTTCATGTCATTTTAAGATACGTAAAAAAAAGTCCAAAAAAAATTTAGACCAATAAAAAAAAGGTGCTACTACAAACAACATTTTTCTAATAGTAAAGGTCACGACTAACATATCTATACCACTCTCATTTTGAATTTGGAAAATATTAAATGTGATTTTTTTTGTTTTAAGTATGTTATATGTCATTCTAAGAGATATAAAAAAAGTGGAAAAAATATAACATGTTAAAAAAAAGTTAGAAAAAAAACTTCAAAAAAAATGGGGGGAGGGGGAGGGGCAAAAAGTTTGGGTGAGGGGCCCCTTGGAGGTTGGAGGTATGGGACCTTTGGAGGTTGAGGTCCATGGTGGTTAGGGTCATTGGTGCTTATGATCCATGATTCTTCAAACCTTTAATCACCTCACTACTTGATTTGCAAGTATTTCTATGGGTTGTTCTGAATTTCATTATTAAAATTCTTTTCTTGACATCTACATCTCTATTAGTATCAGCTTTTTAGTATACTATAACGTTAGGCCCTATTTTAAATTGACAACACTGTTCAAACGCCACTTGTGTGTTATACAGAACACATCGAAGAAGTAAAGCCAGGTCAACTCACAGGACCATTTTATCATCGTTAGCCATTTTCATAGATTGATGTTTTTCCAAATTTATAACAAATTGCCTGAGTTAACAAGCCCTTCGGGCTTACCTTAACTGGTGATTAGTATAACCCTTTTTTTTACCACATTCATACAATCCAATTCACAAATGTTATCTAGTTCCGTTTTTCCCTATTATTCAATTAAGATCGGTCATACAGTCCAATTCGCAAATGCTATGCCCTTTTTTGCAATTAGAGTTAGCTTTTACGCAAAATGATTCAACACCATATGCCAATCAATTCTTGACACGATGCATTCTTAGCCAAACCCGATGAGATGGCTTTAACCTAGAGGTTATCAAACTCTTTGACAGGTTCTACTCACTCTCTTTGAAAAGGTGTAGAGCTTCTATAGAATAGTACAGTGGTTCCTAGTGCTTCTATAGAATCCATACGATGCATTCTACTCATATAATGTATTCTTGAACCTGTTGACATCTTTTTTTACACTATTTTGCACTTTAATACCAATATTGGAGAAAAAATTACCAAATTCATTTGCAATTCCAGACTTATCATCAGAGGCGAACCCTTCAAGTTGTACTTCATTCCTTCCAATTTCAGCAATCCCATTGGTCACTTCATTTATCAGTTTTCATGTTTCTTTCATATTTCCTTTACAATTTGCAAACTTTTTATCGTAATATTCGGCCATAACTTTGCGACGTAATTTGTTCACTAAATTGCGCTGTTTTTTGAACAATTCAAACGAAACATCACTTTTATCACCTAGATATCTTTGATAAAGCTCAATCCTTAGCTTTCTTTCTTCCAGTATTTCACTCGTTATCCATGGCTTATGGGGTTCCTGTTTCTTCACTGTCATTACCTTAATTGGACACGCACTATGATAAATGGGTAGAATAACTGACATTAGATTATCAAGTGCTGTCTTAGGGGATTCTTCTTCAGAAAACACAGGGGTCCAATCGATAACACTAACCTCCTCCACAAACTTTTGAAGATTCCCTTTTTTTTATTAAACTTGCCTTTATTTTCTTTTTCTTTGGTCAGTGCAACTGACACTTCATAACACTCACCAATGGAAGATGGTCAGAACCAGGAAAGGCCACAACATCAGCAAAACAAAGCTTCAAATTGGCAGAACGAACGAAAATATTGTCAATTAGGGTTGCACTCTGTCCAGTAATCCTCGTGGGTACACTCACAAGCGGGTATAGATCATTCGATATCATAAAATTTAAATAGTCAACATTAAGATTAGATAAATCAAGCAGGTTAAAATTAAAATCACCCATAACAATATGACTAGCTCCAGACGGTACCTTTGAAATCAGCTGACTCATACCTCCCACAAAATCCTCCAGGTGAGCACTGGGCGGCTTATACACCATACTAATTATATTTTTTCTCCCATCAAATTCAATTTCAATTGAAAAAACTTCAACCTTACCTTCAATCCATATACTAAGATCATCCCTTTCATTATAATTCAACCCATTCTTTACAAGGAATCCAATACCACCACGACCCATCACCACTCGGTTCTTAACACAAAGATCATAACCTGGAAATGAATACAGTGAGAGAGACTGGTTTGAACTAAAAAATGTTTCACATAATCCTATAATATCAAAAGAAGAAGAAAATTGTTCAATTAATTCTAAAATATCCAGGTAGCTTGTAGTCACGTGAACACTCCAAGAATATAGTCGCAGACTCTTTTCATTTATATCATGAATGTACGGCAACCGAATATAATCACTCTCCCTCATAGGCTTTAGCTCAAAAATCGGTATATCATCATCGCCGGCAATACCTCTTAATAAATAATCCTGAAGACTTAATCGGTCTTGATCAGGCATTATCATTTTTCATATAAAAAAAAAAAGAAATAGCACTTGAAAAGAGAGAGAGAGAGAAAAAAAAAAGAAAAATAACAAAAAAATAACACAAATATATATATAAAACAAACTCTATAAAAGGTCATCAATTGACCAGATACGCCTGATTGGAGCAGTGTCAGTTTCGCGCACAAAAATACGGCCTTGATCAGACCACACACTGCGATTTCCAAACTTGTCTCTTGAAGCGCTCAGAAGATTGCGCTTACGTTTCGTAAGGTTCTCAGCTACAAATAAGCCTGAGCCATTAAGCTGCTTCTTCGCTTTAAACACATGACGAGCTATTTCTTTTGATCGAAACTGGACGAGAACAGGGGCAACTTTATCTGGTCTTTGAGCATTATTGGTTCCAACTCTAAATCGCTGAACACTAACTATGTCTGAATCCTTAATATTAGTTAGACCCATCTTGACAAACAATACGCTCTTCATGGTGTCCCCTACACTCTGCGAAGGAATCTGCTTCTCACCATTAAACAACAGGGAATCACTTCTCCCTTCCTGCTCAATTTCGTCTAGCTTGAGCTCAAGCTGATTCACGAGATTTTGAAACAAATTAGTCATATGCATGCATGTTTTTAGATGTTTTTCAATCAGTTCAAATTTAGGATAAAACTCAACATGTACTGCATCATAGACTTCAGAAACCCTTGTTTCAACTGGAAACTTAACATTAAAATTAGCTGTAGTCTGCAAAGTCGATTTTTTCAGCTTTTTGTTAATATCTCGATTTCTTTAGTTAGATTTTGTTTTGTACTCGTAGCCGCAAGTTCATTCTCTATAGCCGCTATTAGTCTACGGAGATCAGCAGTGGGATCTGAGAGTAGATTATCCGTTACCGAATCTTGCCCTTTTCTTAGAAACAGGCGGTAAACATCAGGATAATTTTTTAGCTCTGCAAGCGCATGATTAACACCCTTAGTTTTCTTTGTTGATGCTTCCTTCTCATTGCCATCAAAACTAAGTAAACTCGCGACGGATAGAACCTGACGGTCGTGTTTTTTGCCGTAGCAAAAAACAACAAATTTGCTGTCTCCGGTATTTGTCTTCATAATTTCTAGGATTCGAATCGGCCAAAGGGGAAAACCCGCAAATTTGGCGAGGAACAAATATCCAATTTTCACGTTAGCCGGATCCATGACGGTTACAATAAATATAAAAAATCAATAAAATTTGAATTTAATTAGCATCAGATAAAGACGAAAAGAAACTTATCTTTATATTCAAATTTTGATGATGATGTGTAAGCCCACGGATGGCAGTGACAATCACCTTATTGGTCGGTGGCCCGATGGACCGTAGAAACCTGCTGATTGTTAACCATCGTACTCTGACATCCAGAACACCATCCACATATAATATTCAATTTTCTCCACACACCACTGTCGGCTAACGTATCCAATTTTCTCAATTTAAAACGCCAAAAATCTGATTTTGTAAAAGATTCTAGTATCCGATTGCACAACTTATCACTGAATTAATTCAAGGTTAAAGAATCAAGTTCAAACAGTTGTATTCCCTTTGAGATTTAGTTCAAGTAGGGTGGGGTGGAAGCCCTCCGATCACTTTTAACTCTGAAAAAGTGCACCGGAAATTTTGATTTCCAATCGAATGAGCCCCCCCCCCCCAAAGTTCATACAAATTTTTTGTTACAAAAACCTTATGTGCTAGCAATGAGCAACTAGCTTAACTTACAGTCCTTGCCCCAGATGCTGCTGGTGGGGTTGTTAACCCCAAAGGCATGGTTATTTGATCTTCAGACTATTTTGAACAAAATGTTTTTTTTATCGGATGTATTGGGGGGGGATGTCGGTTAAGGGGGAAAAGCTGATTGTCCTGTGATTACCTTTGATTCTTCGAAATTGAACTTGAACTTTCAATTTCCATTCGAATGAGCCTCCTTCAAAGTTTTTACGATCATCCCTTCTATAAAAAACCTTAAATTTTAACAATTGGTAACTTGCAATAACTTACAGATTGCTGATACAGGTGTATCAGGAATTTTTTTTTTGGAACAGCTTAGCGTATCAAGATGAAACTTCTGGGGCATCTACCTGCTACTACTGCTATTAATACTGCTACTACTACTACTAATTCAACGCTATTATTACTTCTACTGCTCCAACTACGACCTCTGCTACTATTAAACTAGCACTATTAAGGCTACGCATATCAAGTTGAAAATTTGACAGAATGAGGTATTTGAGGTGGAACTTGAACTAAATCAAAAGACACTATGTGCATGCAGATTTTTAAAATGGCATATCTCAAAAAGGGATTTGTGTATTAAGTTGGAACTTTCAGAGAGTGGTTAAAGGGAAAGTCAATTCACCAAAAGGAAATATGTACACGCTCAGGCCTGGATTTACCACTAGGTCCCTAGGCCCGGACCTAGATGCACACAATGCTAGCGGGAGCAATAAATTATCACTGAGTAATTTTTTCCTGACAAAAACTGGACTGATGTGATTTATCGTCGCCAGGTGCACTCTGCCGCCACGCTGCCTATTCACAGAAAAGTGACTTTAAAACAACACAGGAATTCCATGGTCACTTATAAACTTTCAGATGTCTCCCAAGAATGGTAGCTGAGAGTTCGGTATTACCCCTCTCTTTCATCACTTTTTGCTCATCAGTTGTGTTCTGTTAACACACAGTTACATGGTTACATGGCTACACACAGTTACAGTTACATGGGGGCTCAGTTACACAGGGGTTTAGTTAAATGGGGTTGAGTTGCACGAGGGTTCAGTTAAAGTGGGTTGAGTTACACGAGGGTTCAGTAGCACGAGGTTTCAGTTGCACGGGGGTTCAGTTGCACGGGGGTTTGGTTATACGGGGGTTCAGTTGCACGGGGGTTCAGTAGTACGAGGGTTAAGTTGCACGGGGGTTCAGTTGCACAGGGGTTCAGTTGCACGGGGGTTTGGTTATACGGGGATTCAGTTGCACGGGGGTTCAGTTACTCGGGGGTTTAGTTAAATGGGGTTGAGTTGCTCTTGGGTTCAGTTAAAAGAGGTTCAGTTGCACTGGGGTTCAGTTGCACGGGGATTCGTTTATACGGGGGTTCAGTTACACGGGGGTTCAGTAATCATGAAATGTCCTCTTCAGAACCAAAACAAGATCCAGTTATTGGACTGAGCTAATTGTGCAGAAGTGATACCAAATTGAACGAAAAAAGCAACAATCCTTAAATGCTTTATTCTTTTTTGAAAAATTATCCTTGATTGGTTTGCTTTTACCATACGAAAACTCCTATATTGTTTTGTGTTTTCAGTAAAGTGCTAGATTTCTATAATCACACAAACATAGGGAAATATCATCAGTTGGTTTATTTGCACTAGTTTTAACGATGTATGTTAGATAGACTGTGAAGCAATACTTTTTTTTTCGTTTTAAGTTTCAATTTCGCTCTTTACTTCCCTCGACAAAACTTTGTTTTTTAAATAATAGTAACGAAGATCCATAGATCATTCTTGCCACGACACTTCCCGGTATCTCGGCGCAAGATATCTTGTAGTGTTTTGTTTTTTGACTTAAATTTTTTTCTTCTTTCAGATTTGTTGCTGTAGAAGTGGCTTTCTTTTGGAGATGGTGGAAAGACCAAAGCAAAGCCATAAAAACTGGTGTAAAAAGGCTCGTTGATACTGGTCAACTTGAATTCGTTGGTGCTGGATGGTGTATGAACGACGAAGCTACTGCATACTACACTGACATCATTGACCAGATGACTGTTGGGCTCAAGTATTATTGTTGTTATTCTTTTAATTGCTTATTATTAAATATGCTCCTCTTGAATGCGAGAAAAACAGCTGTATATGTTGCGAGGTCAGTTGGTTATTTTAAATTATGTTTGAGATGTGTTGTCTGAAAATGGTTTCGTTTTTATTTATGACGTGTAATTACTAACATCTAAAATTGTCGGTGGTTTTGGAATTGCTGAAGTTGCTTATGACACTGAAGTAGTTATAATAATCTAGCTCGTGTATTACTGATTTATGGCAGGAAGTTCAAAACAAAAGTAAAAATTTAACAGTAAAGCCATATCAGAAGAAATGTTCGATTGCACTTTAGTGTTCGACTTATTTTTTTCGAAAGCTGGTTTGTCTATTTTTTCCCTTTCTTTTCGTATAGATTAGGGAATTAAGTATGCAAGGACTCATTTTGAGTGCTCGCGGGAGGGGGGATCGAAAAACGCTAAGGGCTGGTGTGGGAAAAGAGCTTGAAACCAGCTGTAGCAACAAATTACAGGGCCGACACAAGGACCCTAGTAGTTAAGAAGCGTCGTTAATCCAATACAGCACAATATAATGCTAAGAGCTGGTGAATTATTTGACAAAAGAAACTGAGGGAATCGTTAAAATATCAGTAATTAGTAGAGGGGCAAGCCAGAAGATCTACCCATGGCGTACGGATCCGGAATAGGTATTGGTTTAATCTCAGTGGTAGCTGGTGAATTTATGACCTTCTTGGGGGTGGCTGAGGTTAGTTCTGGTTGAAAGTCTCGTGTATTTTCCTGGTCCGAGGGGAAAGTTTCATTTCCAACTGGAAGTTTCGGGATTTGCTTTCCTGATATAAAAATACAACTTCATAAAATGTGCATTTTTTCTTTTCCATTTCAAGAAATTTTCTCCCCTCCCTTCTCTCTCAACGTTCCTGGCTCAGACTTATTACTCCTAATCTAAAGAGATTCAAATATATAACACAAAACTTCACTAATTCTGTTGTACGATTTAATGGTTTTCATTTTTGAGGGGAGGGGGGAGCAGCCTCAATACTTATACTCATTACTCCTAATCTATAGAGATTCAAATATATAACACAAAACTTCATTAATTATGTTGTATGTTTTAAACGTTTTCATTGTGGAGGAGGGAGGGGGGGAGTCAGCCGCAAAAAGAAGCATTTCAGGGGTTATTTAAGATCGCTTAGACTTGTTATGGCACCATCATGCGTCCTGTTTTTTCACTTTTTTTTTTTAAACTATAAATTCCTTTGGTAGTATTTTTTTTTCTTTTTGTGTAACTGCAACTTCAAAAGCTTACTTTTAGAATTAAATCTAATAAATATCCACAATATCCCAATATGCGCATCACGCAGTCTATGACTCTAATTTTTTACCATGATTTGGTACTTACGTATTATACCGACCACACTCAAGAAGTGAAGTTAGGTTAATCATAATGAAATATACCAAAATCTGATGAAAATATAATACTTTAGTAACAAAATTATGGATACTGCAAAAGAAAATTATGGAAAGCAGACAGCCCAGAACGCATTATATTAAATACCTAACCTAACCAACTATGTAAATTAAATATATAATTAAAATATACCAGCGTTGTAGGTTATCTCACTCAGGTTAAGCTGATTATCTCCGAGTGGACACAGAGAAATCCGGTTCTAAACAGATCAAAGTGTGGTCGGTATAATACATTACCCATTATTTTGTTCATTCAAGGAACAATTTAATTTTCTCTCTGAAAATTAAAACGGTTAAAATAAGACTTGTTGCATACATTCTTAAACATGTTGAATCCATCTTAATGTGTGCTATGTGATTTTCGAAATACTTTGAGGCATCTATTTTGTCTCCCCAAAACTTGATCTATCTACTTTAAATAGTTAGAAAATGAAGATTTTGATAAAAAAAAAGTTCTGTTGTCCGATTTTTTTTTTTTTTTTTTTTTTTTTTTTTTTTTTTTTTTTTTTTTTTTTAGCTGAAACTTAAAGGAAACAAAAATTATTGCTACACAAATTGTGCAACATACATCTGGAGATCTGGCTCAAATGAACTGGGTAGTGTTATGTCACTATATTTGTATAATTCAGGAAAACTAGTGCTTTGCTCAAAATCAATGGTACAAAACAGGTTTAGGAACAGAAAAGTTCTTAAGTAGCTAATTTACGAAAGATCGATTTATAAGGCTCTCAGTCTCTAACTTTCAATCTATAAAATTTATTGCACACTCATAATTCTCTAAATTCTCTAGCGCTTATCAGTAAAGCGCTAGTTTTCCATAATTTAACAAATGCAGAAAAATATTACGAGTCAACTTATTTGAACCTGTTCTGCAGATACATGTTGCAAAATTGCGAAACAATAAAGTTTTGTTGCTTTAAAGTTTCAACTAAAGTTTCAACAGCTCTACTTCCACCTGAATAAACTTCGTCTTTTAAAATTAATTTCTGTTTGTTTCTTCGTAAAAATATATTTGTCTAACCTAAGCGATGAAACTAAAGAAGTGAAAATGAGTTTTCTTTTAAATTAAATAAAAAAAAAAACATTTTTTTTCAACTGGAAGTAAGGATCTTCTGACATTATGCAAAGATCGTAATTTTTTCAATTGAAAGTAAGGAGCAACATTAAAACTAAAAACAAACTGAAATTATTCCGTATATGAAGGGGTAGTCCGCCTCTTCAATACCTTGCTCTTCACGCCAAAGTTTTTAGCACTTTTAAAAAGCTTTCTATTCTAATTAAACGGCCCTTGTGTTGTCGTTCTTAAAAAATTGGGACAAACAGTCAAACTTTAGCGTAAAGAGTAAGGTATTGAGGAGGGGGCACCCTTCATATTCGGAATAATTTCTGTTCGTTTTGAGTTTTAATGTTGCTCCTTACTTTCAGTTCAATTTTTTTTTTTTATTAAATTTCTGACCATTTTTGAAATAATGTCGGTAGATCTGGCTCACCCTCCATTAAAAATTCCTTCCCCTCTTGGAAAGTTTCTCCCACGTAAAACACACCCCCTCCCTGTAAAATTCCTCCTGGACAATTCCATCCTTGCTGAAAATCCCCCTCCCTTCGTAAAACTACTTGCAGAAGATTCAGCCTGAAAAATTCTCCTTAGCATACTTTCATCTGAAAAATACTTTAAGTTCTATTCGTTTTTCTACTTATTCCATAAACTCCCCCTTCGATGGAAATTATTTTCCGGAATTCCAATCAGGCTGAAAATTTTCCCCGGATATTTCCCCGGGAAAATCTCCACATGCAAAATTGAGTAGGCACAGAGAAAGTAAGACAAATAAAAAGAATTTCGTATAGGAATTCCGTAAAATTTTCCCTGGAAAGCTCACCCCCAGAAATTTCCCTCCACATGGAAAAATATCCCCGATGAAACCAGCCCCAGGCATAAAATCCCCCCGAAAAATGTCTTTATACTTGTCAATAAAAATACTATATGTAAACAATTGAAACATTTTATAAATTAAAGACAAATCTCCAAGGACTGGGGGGATCATGTTATCTCAAAAAGCATATTTTTAGGACTTTTCAACTTTGCTGAACAAAATGGCTATCTCAAAATTTTGATCGGGCGATTTTGGAGAAAAATAGGGGCGTGGGAGGGGGCTAGTTCCCTTCAACTCTTTTTTGTCACTTAAAAAGGGCACTAGAACTTTTAGTTTCCGTTCGAATCAGCCCTTTCCCAATATTCTAGGACTATTGGTTCGATGCGATCACCCCCTGGGAAAAACACAACAATAACAAACAAATCAATAAACACGCATCCGTGATCTTTCATAGGGTAAAACATATAAAATTCCACATTTTTGGCAGATGGGAGCTTGAAACTTCTACAATAGGGTTCTTGGATACGCTGAATCTGATGGTGTTATTAAGATTCCTTGACTTTTAGAGGGTGTTTCCCCCATGTTTTTACAATCCAGGCAAATTTCCTCAGGGTCGTACCTTTGGATGGGTGACACTAAACTTAATGAATCTTATGTATTTCGAATCAGCATAATATGCCAATTCCTTTGATATATCTATTGATTCCAAAATTTCGTTTTTTAGAGTTTCAGTTACTATTGAGCCGTGTCGCTCCTTACTTACAGTTCGTTGCCACTAAATGTTTCATAGTGTATTAACTATAGGTCTTACTTCCACCTCTTTTAAATTTTCCAACGAAAAACCCGCATGTTTTCGCATAAGCAGTCCGAGGGGTATATTTTCATCGGCATTTTTGAGGAGATTTAGGTAAAAAAATCGATTACTTGCGAATTTTTTTCCTACATGAAAGTTATTTTTGAAAAGTGAAGGACACTAAAAGAATTTTAGATTTATAATGAATATAGGTTTCCGAAATTTTTGTTAACATTACTGCAATTTTTCTGCCGAGAAGAAGGTACTTGTGAGAAGCAAACTTCGCACAAGAAGGCATACTTTCGTTATTTTTACTTCTTACACATTGATATTTTAGACGAATTGATCTACAAAGTATCATTATTATGAGCAATACAAGGTTATTACAATATATTTCACAAAATTCAGCGAGAGGGGCAGTGCCTTTCCCTTGCCCTGAAATAACGGGCCGGTATGTGAGGTCAAAACCAGTGATAAAATCATGCGCGCCTTGTCGGAATACGGGTAGTAAAACTGTAATTGCAAGAACTTCCCTTCGACGTTTCGACGCTCCCTTAATGTTTTGGAGAACAAATAAAAAAGAAATAAACACACCATGGTTTCAGCCTCTTTTTCGTTTTTTTTTTTCAGTTAGGATAAATACAAATGCAGTTAAGATAATTGTCCCTGAATTAG
The DNA here is from genome assembly GCA_027921565.1 of Artemia sinica. Lineage (NCBI taxonomy): Eukaryota > Metazoa > Arthropoda > Branchiopoda > Anostraca > Artemiidae > Artemia > Artemia sinica. The sequence continues at coordinate 1,502,512 of JAPEVW010000025.1, read as the reverse complement.
TATTTGAGTGAAAGTATTTTTTCTTTCTCTCGGCAGTCTTTTTTTCAAAAAATTCAAATTTTCACTTGCTGATGTGACCGGGAGGAGGAGCAATCAAGAGAAGATTAGCTATGGCTGAAGTTTTTGGGCCATTGAGACTTGAGACGTCAATGATACACTGTTTATGTTCCCAAGCCTATCCACTCTGGAAATGACACAAAAAGTCCCGTTTTTTGACGATATATGTCATCCTACGATGGCGTGGTCAAGACGAATTATACTAAGCATATCAAACAGTTCGTGGTAACGAACTGTAAGTAAGGAGCGATCCGGCTCAATAGCAACCGAACTCTAAAAAACGGAATTTGATACCAATAGATACATCAAAAGAATTAGATTTTATTACTGATTTCACATATATAAGTTTCATCAAGTTTAATCTTACCCAGCAGAAGTTAAGCGCCTGAGAAAATTTAGGCTTATTTTCGAAAAAGGGGGAAACAACCCCTTCATAAAACTTCAATGAAAATTACACCATCAGATTCAGCGTATCAGAGAACCCTACCTCAAAAGTTTCAAGCTCCTATCTGCAAAAATGTGGAATTTTGTATTTTTTGCCAGAAGAAAGATCACGGATGCGTGTTTATTTGTTGTTTTTTTTTGTTTATGTTTTTTTTTGTTTTTCCCAGGGGTGATCATATCGATCCAGTAGCACTAGAATATCTCGAGGGGGCTCATTCGAACGGAATTTTTCTCCCGAAGTCACCCAATCAAAATTTTGTAATAGCCCTTTTGTTCAGCATAGTCGAAAATCTAATAAATATGTCTTTGAGGATAACTTAATGCCCCACAGTTCTCGGGGGAAGGGTTGCAAGTTATGAACTTTGATCATTGTTTACATATGGTATTGGTTAATGGGAAGTATACAGACGATTTCAGGAGGGATTTTTTTTCTGATGAGGGAGGGGGAGGTCGGAGGAGGGGGTTATGGGGGAGGATCTTTCCATGGAGGATGTTTCCTTGGGGGAAGGGACATTTCTATGAAGGGGGCGCCGGATGTCCCCTCATTATTTAAAACACGATCAGAAATTAAACAAAAAAAACATTTTTTTCAACTGAAAGTAAGGAGTAACATTAAAACTTAAAACGAACAGAAATTATTAGGTATATGAGGGGGTTTCGCCCCCTAGTTAATACCTCGTTCTTTACGATACAGCTTTTTTTTAGTACCTTCAAAAGAGCTATCTATTCTAATTAACCGGCCTTTGTAATTCAGGGGTTTGTGATTCGAACAAAATTCGAACTTTTGCGTAAAGAGTGAGGTATTGGCTAGGGGGGGTTGAACTTCCTAATATACGTAAAAAAAACATACGAATATAGAAGTTCGTTACGTAAGTTAATTCGTAAGTTACGTCAGAACAAAATTTCGAGAAAGCTATTTAGCCAAAAAAACGTAAAATTAATATGCGAATTTCATTTTAATTATTCATGTACGGTGAGCCAAAATCAAAGCTGCATTAATTCAAAAACGTTCAGAAATTAAATAAAAAAAACAAGTTTTTTTAACTGAAAGTAAGGAGCGACATTAAAACTTAAAACGAACAGAAATTATTCTGGGTATGAAAGGGGCCGTCCCCTTCAAAATACCTCGCCCTTTACGCTGAAGTTTGACTCTGTCTCACAACTTTATTTTTTTAAAACAATTAAAAACTTTTTAGCGTTAAGAGTGAGGTAATGAATAGGGGCGAACCCCTTCATATACATAATAATTTCTGTTCATTTTAAATTTTGATGCTGCTCCTTACTTTCAGTTGAAAAAATTGTTTTTTTTAAATTTAATTTCTGATCGTTTTTTTTTTTAAATAATGCTGGGATATCCGGCGCCCTTTTCATAGGAATGTCCTTCCCCCATGAAAACTTCCTACATGGAAAGATCCTCCCACGTTACTCTGCCCCCCCCCCCACTACCAGAAAACATCCCCCGTGAAAACTTCTGTTTACTTCCCAATACCCAATACTATATGTAAACATTGGGCAAAGTTCATAACTTGCAGACCTTCCTGCGGGTACTGTGGGGGATTAAGTCATCCTCAAAGACATAGTTATTATATTTTTGGACCATGCTGAACAAAATGGCTATCTCGAATTTTGATCAGGTGATTTCTGGTAAAAAATGAGCGTGGGAGGGGGCCTAGTTGCCCTTCATTTTTTTGGTCACTTAAAAAGGGCGCTAGAACTTTTAATTTCCGTTCAAATGAGCCCTCCCGCGATATTCTAGGACCACTGGGACGATACAATCACCCCTGGGGAAAAAAAGAAAATGAACAAGCATCCGTGATCTTTCTTCCGGCAAAAAATACAAAATTCCACATTTTTGCAGATAGGAGCTTGAAACCTCTAGAGTAGGGTTCTCTGATACGCTGAATCTGATGATGTGAATTTCATTAAAGCTTTATGACTTTTAGGGGGTGTTTCCCTCGTTTTCGAAAATTAGACAAAATTTCTCAAGCACGTAACTTTTGATGGGTAAGACCAAACTTGATCAATCATATATATTTGAAATCAGCATAAAAATCTGATTCTTTTGATGTACCTATTTCCTCTTTTTAGAGCTTCGGTTACTATAGGCCGATGTTCGCTCTTTATTAGGTTACAGCTAATGCAGCAGCTATGATGACAAAAGAAAGAAAAGATTACGAAGAGAGTGAAAGTGATCATTCCTGTGGGATGCATCCTCTAAACAGGTTGAAACTCTTGAAACACGCGATGTCATGTTTTTGTTCACTTTTGCTGTAACTTGGTCCAACTCCAAACTCGTGTTTCTTCGGGGGATTGGAGCTTTACCAACATTACGCATTATCTCTGGCCGAAATCTTGGCCAACTTTTTTGTTAGATCAATTTGCGGTTAATAAAAACGACAAAAGAGTCATTTTTATAACCTAAAAGGTCTTGTCAACTGGCCAGGTTTTTATATGGTTAGGTTTTCTTGCTACTTGCAATTAAAATAGACTTGTTGCCTAGAGGGTTTAAATCTACATGGCAATATGTATATTCAATAGTTTAAGTGATTAATTGGGCCTGCGTTATTATTTGAATTGCTCTGGCAAGCTGTTTGTTCCACCTTATGTATAGGCTTATATGATTTCAAAACTTCTGAGAACTTCCAAAAGAATTTTGGCAGAAAGCGCCAAAACACATGACTTTCCATATTTGACAGTACGAATATACTCCTATCAAGCACTTCAATCGAGGGCTTTCCCCTCGAGATCTCGAGCGTTTTCGTTTATAATCATGGGTATCATTTGGGACATGAATATGAAGACATGAATAACGCATCCCTTAATTCTGGAATTTCATAGGAACAAAATAGAAAAAAGGGAGGTAAAGGGTTTCAGTATATGCACCTTCCCTTCAAAATTATCTTTTGCCATTGACTCCTAAATAAAATTAAATGATTTTTGGGGTTATTTATATCTTATGCGTATGACTAGACGCGCGTGGCATTACCATGTGTATTCTAACCAAGACCCTTCTTCAGATCAAGATTGGCTTGAGGATATAGACTCCCCCAAGGGGGAGTGGTTTTCTCTCCCTTAGAAGACAAAATGAATAAAAAATTTCGATTATAATACCAGTTTTCTGACGAAAGGTATTTTTACAAAATTCCCCCCCCACTGGAAATTTGATTTCTGGTTCAGACCTCCTTAGAGAACTTTCGCAGGATATCGACACCTCGAAACTTTCCCTTGAAACCTCTATATAAACGCGTCAGAATTTCGAAAAACGGGTTAGATATTTTCAATATTTTCCTGCATTTTTCGATACGAACAGTGAATATATCAGCTCAATAGCAATCAAGATACATATAAACCTAAAATAAAATGCTAATGAAAATGAAGCAAATAATATTTAATCTTTCTGTTAGATATTAGACATTTTTTTATCCAAAAAGGATATTCGGAAAGAACATTAGTGCGATCAAAAATGCAAAATAAATCGCATGTTGCTACGATTTGCGAGTTTTCATTGTATCATCATTGGTTCCCACAAAATATCACACATGCAGTTAATGGAATTTTGCAGCAAATCTGTTGCACGCAGATGCAGCACGCATTTTTTTTTAGACAAGCGTGTTTTGAAAGTCTCATTTGTAATCAAAGTTTTGCAAATTAGAGTTTTATTTTGGGCCGGAACTAAGGGGCAAATAGTCAAATTGACATCTATAAAAATCTTTGGGGTCAGGTAATGGGAAGCTTTTTGTACTTCGTTAAATTAATCCTTATTTTCAGTGATACCCATGCGATTATAGTTTATTTAGCACCGTCAATCAAGCACCGACATAAAACTTGGGAAAGCATACAATATGGACTTGGACTGGTTGGCTGCTGAAAATGTCACTTTATTAATACATCTGGATTTTAAGAGAATTTTTGAAAGTCTTTTGACGTTAGGTCATGTTATTCTGTTTCTTTCTGCAAGATTCTACTAATAAGAAAAGAAAAGGTCCTTTTTATTTTAGTGGGAATCGGTGTCAATGTGATGAAATTGATATATATATATATATATATATATATATATATATATATATATATAATATATATATATATATATATATATATATATATATATATATATATATATATATATATATATATATATATATATATATATACTATATACATATCGACCGTAGTATTGTTACATTGTGATTTATACCAATCGGTGCCAAGTTCATAATTTTTCGTTTGAATCCGGGGATCATCCTATCGAGTTTAACCCGATCCATTATATTAATATGAACATTATGAATCCTTTAGAATCCCTTCACATCTCTTACAAAGTTTGCAGGCCCCCAAGCAGGGTTGCACAGGTGTCTCTACCAACCCCCCTCCGGAGTCTGTGCCTATGATCATACATGGGTTATTCGTATTTTCAAAGGTCACAGAAGTTTGTGTAGGAGCATCAATTATTCTTTTGTGTCTCCCCATGCGTAGGCGTACGCAGTCTCTATAATGCAGGAAACAACTTTTTACAACATATTCTAGAAAAATGTTCCTTTTAAGCACGATGTTTTAATTACCTTTATACGTACCCACTCCCATCCCTGTCCGTGGATGTCTTCTTCTTTTTTCTTTTTCTGTCCCAAGTATTTATTTATGGGTACTTGTTAGATATTCTGACCACGCTCGAGTTCTTGATCTGAGTTAAACCCGTTTCTCAGTCTGCATTCAGAGGTAATTCGCTTAGTCTCAGTGAGATAAACAACTGTATGGGTATATTTTAATTAAATATTTAATATATGGAGCTGGTTAAGTTAGGTATTTGATATAATATGTTCTGGGCGACATGCTTTGTAGTTTCCATAATTTTAGCATATTTTGGTACATTTCATTATGATTAACCTAACTTCACTTCTTAAGTGTGGTCGTGATAAATAACAAGTACCTATTTATGTCTCAATTAGGCTTTTACGCTTAATTTTTAGGCTATTTTTTATTATTATATTATAAGCTATATCATGCACACATAACATGTGCTGTTTTATGTATGTGTTTTTTCATACAGTGTGTAGTATACCTGACAAATGTATTTGTAATAGTTTCCAAATTTTCTTATTATCCCTTTGTCACTCAGTCCGGGAAAGCACGTCATAAATTATTACTATTTTTCAAACATTCCCAAGGTTTTTACGGGGAATGCCAACTTTCCCAGGCTCTAACCCTTGAACACAGTAATAAATATCCGTGACGTATCATTGATTCGCGGAAAAGAGTTGCGTGAATAATACACAAATCGAGTTGAATTTCGGGGTAGTAACAAGGATTCTCCTCTAAGCGCTCTCTTTGACACGTGCAATATACAGTTCACTTCCGTTGCCTGAAGTAAACACTCATTATTAGATCGGTGGACATAAAAGAATGGCTATTGTTCGCTCATATTGTTCATTTCACATTTTTTTTTTCAATTCCGTTTAGTAGCGTTTACAAAAATTCGTAGTTATGCCATAAAACAGTGGATGAAAGATGACAGTTTGCCGAAGATTGTCCTGTTCGGCCAACCGTCTAGGGCTAAACGGAAAGAAGGTCCGTCCGCCTGCTTATATATATATAATATAATATATATATATATATATATATATATATATATATATATATATAATATATATATATATATATAATAGTATATATATATATATATATATTAGATATATATATATATATATAATATATATATAATATATATAAAAGATCACGAAAATATCAAAATTTTGGGGGAGGGCATAGACTTGAAGGCCTCTATTTTCTTTTTCAATATTCTTTTTACCCTTGTCGTTGAGCGAAGAGCTAGTTTAGGGGGATCCAGCGCTAACCTTCCCCGCTGAAAATACCTCCCTCGGAAAATACTCCCCTCCCGTGACGGCTGGTTGGTCTCCAATCACTTTCCACTTATAAAAAAGAATTAGAACTCAATTTTTGATCGAAAGAGCTCTTTCCCAATTTCTACGACCATGAAGCAGAGGTAGGGGTGAGGAAGGGGCAACCCCCCCCCCCCCCCCCTAATATGGAATAAAGTCTGCTCATTTTGGGTTTTAATGATACTATTTACTTAAATATCAAGTATTGAGAGACTTAATATCAATTTTACATTTTTGATGCGTTTTTTTTAAATTTTTTGTACTCCCCCCCCCCCCAAAAAAAATAAAAGTCATAGATATGACCCTGGAAATTTTCTACCTCCACCCTCCCCTCTTCTCTTCCTTAGAACTAATTCTGTATTTATCTGAAGGCTCAATGAGATTTGGGATGCTTATGCATTGAAATGTACCCTTTGAGGTATCTCCCTCCCTCCCTAACTACAAAACAATAATTGATATTTAACCCCAAGGGCCATATCCAAGTTTTTTGGGAGAGGGAATATTTTTTCGGGGGGGGGGGACCATTATTTTAAATGTATCAAAGATGTGAAATTGATATTTAATCCTTCTTGATTTCTGGGAAATTTCTGGTCTGCGCTGTTATTATAAAAGTAAAGAGTAACTTTAAACCCCAAAATGAGCAGAATTTATTCCGTATAGGAGGGGACTGCCCCTTCCTCGTTTCCACCTCCGCCTCATGGTCGTAGAAACTTCGGAGAATGCTCGTTCGATCGAAACTTAGAGTTCCTGTCACTTTTTTGTAAACCGAAAGTGACTGGAGACGAACCAGCCACGGGGGAGGGTATTTTTCTGGGGGGTATTTTCACAATAAATACTGTTTAAATGGCTGCTAAATACAGGTAATGCACAAAGCTTGACCTGTTTTTTGAATTGATAATTGTAAAGAGAACTTCATTGTAAAGAAAGAGACTTCTCTCATGATTCGAACTTCGCTAACGCTTTCGAATTCGCTCCAGAATATTTGATGGTTCTTGTGAGAATATCAACTAAAACAATCGAACTGAACCGATACAAACTCGCCCTTTTTCATCCAAACATCCATATACGAACTACGGAAAATTATGACGAATTTCCGGAAAAGACGAATTTCCCAAATGAGTATTCCCTTCGATTTGTATCAGTGACTCTTTGAGAATGAGCTTTAAAATTCATTTGCTAGTAAAATTCGGATGATTATACGAGAACTCGAAGTAATTTGTGTCGGCTTTTCAACGTTTCACTTAAATGAAAATTTAAACAGTTCTCTTATTCGTTTAAAATGTAGCTAATCGAGCTGGATACAGGGAAAGTATCATTCTCTAATTTACTGGCGAGTTTAATAGGATCCTTAGAATGTTTACCGACCAGTGTATAAGCGCTAGAGTAGTAACGGCGAAAATAAAGCTTGGTTAAAAAAATAATCTCGGTAAAACAAACGCTAGGCAAAAAACGCCAAGTGTGTTTATGGGCCTTACAGGTCGTTAAACGTTCTGACAATTGTTTTCTGTTAACTATATTTTTACTGTTATTTTTGCATTTTGTTTGTTGACATGAACACTAATTAGGAGTTGATTAGGAATAGTTTTTCTAAAATAAAATGGTATGTTTTGATTTGTCAGGGTTAGTGAAAATTTTAGTTTCCTTGGTCCTTTAGTACCTTTTGTAAATATTTACCACTTTGCCGGTTTTTAGTGATTTTTTAGGGTTAGTGAAAATTTTAGTTTCCTTGGTCCTTTAGTACCTTTTGTAAATATTTACCACTTTGCCGTTTTTTAGTGATTTTTTAGGGTTAGTGAAAATTTTAGTTTCCTTGGTCCTTTAGTACCTTTTGTAAATATTTACCTTTTTGCCGTTTTTTAGTGATTTTTTAGGGTTAGTGAAAATTTTAGTTTCCTTGGTCCTTTAGTACCTTTTGTAAATATTTACCACTTTGCCGTTTTTTAGTGATTTTTTAGGGTTAGTGAAAATTTTAGTTTCCTTGGTCCTTTAGTACCTTTTGTAAATATTTACCACTTTGCCGTTTTTTAGTGATTTTTTAGGGTTAGTGAAAATTTTAGTTTCCTTGGTCCTTTAGTACCTTTTGTAAATATTTACCACTTTGCCGTTTTTTAGTGATTTTTTAGGGTTAGTGAAAATTTTAGTTTCCTTGGTCCTTTAGTACCTTTTGTAAATATTTACCACTTTGCCGTTTTTTAGTGATTTTTTAGGGTTAGTGAAAATTTTAGTTTCCTTGGTCCTTTAGTACCTTTTGTAAATATTTACCACTTTGCCGTTTTTTAGTGATTTTTTAGGGTTAGTGAAAACTTTAGTTTCCTTGGTCCTTTAGTACCTTTCGTAAATATTTACCACTTTGCGTTTTTTAGTGATTTTTTAGGGTTAGTGAAAATTTTAGTTTCCTTGGTCCTTTAGTACCTTTTGTAAATATTTACCACTTTGGCCGTTTTTTAGTGATTTTTTAGGGTTAGTGAAAATTTTAGTTTCCTTGGTCCTTTAGTACCTTTTGTAAATATTTACCACTTTGCCGTTTTTTAGTGATTTTTTAGGGTTAGTGAAAATTTTAGTTTCCTTGGTCCTTTAGTACCTTTTGTAAATATTTACCACTTTGCCGTTTTTTAGTGATTTTTTAGGGTTAGTGAAAATTTTAGTTTCCTTGGTCCTTTAGTACCTTTTGTAAATATTTACCACTTTGCCGTTTTTTAGTGATTTTTTAGGGTTAGTGAAAATTTTAGTTTCCTTGGTCCTTTAGTACCTTTTGTAAATATTTACCACTTTGCCGTTTTTTAGTGATTTTTTAGGGTTAGTGAAAATTTTAGTTTCCTTGGTCCTTTAGTACCTTTTGTAAATATTTACCACTTTGCCGTTTTTTAGTGATTTTTTAGGGTTAGTGAAAATTTTAGTTTCCTTGGTCCTTTAGTACCTTTTGTAAATATTTACCACTTTGCCGTTTTTTAGTGATTTTTTAGGGTTAGTGAAAATTTTAGTTTCCTTGGTCCTTTAGTACCTTTTGTAAATATTTACCACTTTGCCGTTTTTTAGTGATTTTTTAGGGTTAGTGAAAATTTAGTTTCCTTGGTCCTTTAGTACCTTTTGTAAATATTTACCACTTTGCCGTTTTTAGTGATTTTTTAGGGTTAGTGAAAATTTTAGTTTCCTTGGTCCTTTAGTACCTTTTGTAAATATTTACCACTTTGCCGTTTTTTAGTGATTTTTTAGGGTTAGTGAAAATTTTAGTTTCCTTGGTCCTTTAGTACCTTTTGTAAATATTTACCACTTTGTCGTTTTTTTAGTGATTTTTTAGGGTTAGTGAAAATTTTAGTTTCCTTGGTCCTTTAGTACCTTTTGTAAATATTTACCACTTTGCCGTTTTTTAGTGATTTTTTAGGGTTAGTGAAAATTTTAGTTTCCTTGGTCCTTTAGTACCTTTTGTAAATATTTACCACTTTGCCGTTTTTTAGTGATTTTTTAGGGTTAGTGAAAATTTCAGTTTCCTTGGTCCTTTAGTACCTTTTGTAAATATTTACCACTTTGCCGTTTTTTAGTGATTTTTTAGGGTTAGTGAAAATTTTAGTTTCCTTGGTCCTTTAGTACCTTTTGTAAATATTTACCACTTTGCCGTTTTTTAGTGATTTTTTAGGGTTAGTGAAAATTTTAGTTTCCTTGGTCCTTTAGTACCTTTTGTAAATATTTACCACTTTGTCGTTTTTTTCTAATATTTGAAGCTATTTACCACCTTATTCCTCATCTTTTTTTTCTAGATTCGTAAACGATACTTTTGGTGAATGTGCTCGTCCAAAGACTGTATGGCAAATTGACCCATTTGGCCACTCCAAAGAGCAAGCGGCATTGTTTGCCCTCATGGACTTTGATGGATTGTTTCTTGGTAGAATTGATTACCAGGATAAAACTAATCGTAAATCTTCTAAGATGATGGAATTGATTTGGAAGGCGGGTCACCAAGGTAATTCTGAGGGGAAAATGTATTTTAACTTACTAGGTTGCTAAGATATTTTAATTTTGATAGCAAATGGGTTTCCCCAAAAATTCAACATCTCTGTTTCAGTTGTCCTGAGGGATAGACTTTTTCTACCTTAATTCTATTCCTTCTCTTGTGAAGGACAATAAACAAATGCTAAGCTTTGCTCTGCCAATGGAAAGCGAAAAAAAAAATTCTTTTTAAGAACCTAATCGAACTTGAACGCGTGAACAGCGGCAGCATTGCCTAAAATTGGCCATGACAAAGTGCCCCTTTCCCTATATGAAACTTTATATTATTTATTTTTTTAACTATAACAAATACATTTGGAAAATACTGTGACAATTTTGCTAAACTATGGAAATCCCCCTCCCTAACATCAAAGTAAGAAATTCGTTTAATTAGAGGTATGGGTAGCGCCTGGGGGTAATATCAGTTTACCCCCCCCCCCTGAGCAAATTAAATGGGCCTATCTTCCCTGAAACATATGATGCATATATTATTTAAATGGCATCCAAAAGACGCTGCACCCGGGTACAAGTACATCTCTTGCCCCGCCGCCTCCCTAGCTATGGCCTTGGGTCCTTGCAGCGTATGGTTACATGCGGCCATTGTACTTAAGATATTAACTGAATATTCTTTGACACCTCTATAAAGAAAATAACGTCCTTTGGCAGCTAAAACAGGTTTAAGTGGAAGCATTTCATCACTGTTCGAACTAAGGTCGAAACCGACAATTTTTTTTTATTACAATAATTGCCTAGAAAAGCCTTTTTATTTACAGTAATTGCCTAGAAAAGCCTTAAAACGAAGAAGAATCGTTACATTTGCGTAACTTGAATAATAATTAGTAATTATGCAATGCCAAGATATAATAATCCAGTTTGAAATAGTTCACCCTTCATTCTTGTTTTATGAATTTTACACCCAAAACACGTATCACTTCCAAAAGATTTGTTGCATGGTTGAGCATAGTGCAAATACGAATTATGCATAACAGGGGCGAATCTCCAGCGTTTTATTAGGGGGAGGGGGAGGGCAAGAGTGGTCCATATCTGGATAGTCAAGGGGCATGGGATATATAATAATTTTGTTCTCCGCATTATTGGGGGGGGGGAACTGCCCCATTCCCCAAACGACGCCCCTGACAAATAATGTTATTATTTGCATCTTAATTGGTTCATTTTTCTTGCTTTTAGGTGACAGAACCTCTTTATTTACTGGTATTTTGTACAATAATTACAGTCCTCCTCCGGGATTCTGTTTCGATTCGTATTGCAGCGATCAACCTATTGTGGATGATCCTCATAGTTCTGAATACAATGTCAAAACAAGAGTGAGTATATTTATCTTTTTCAGCTAATGAACTGTTCCTTTAATTCCCTTCGTAATAAACATAGCTTATAATATAATTTATTGCTATTATCAATAAATCTTTAGATGTCGTGTAGGCCTACCTTAGAGCTAGAGCACCAAAAGAGAGTTTATTAGGAATAATTTTTCTTCTTAGAATTTCTTTCTTTCTTCTCTGAATTTTTATTCCAAATGGATTGGAATATTTCTTTATTTTGTGAATATTTCTTTCGTCCTAGAAATTTCATTTAGAGTAACCTTCTTTTTTTTTTTTTTTTAATGTTTTATATAGCCTAGTTCAATTGCATATGTAGTTTGAAAATGGACCTTTAAGTATCAGAATTGTTCAATAGTATTTTGGATGCCAACAAATAGAAATACCTAGTCCATAATAAAACTAAAAAAAAATAAAAATATTTTTGAGTTTTCTGTTGCCCTTTAAAATTCATGCTGCAAGGCAACGCTTTTTAAAATGGGCAGCCAATGGGAAATTATTTCATTTCTGAAAATTATATTCCTCTGTGTCATAGCATACTAGCATGATTCATGCGACTACAAGGCCGTGGGTACTAAGGGCTACTGGTTTTCATCCCTCCCCCACCCCATGTACCAAATGCATAGTATGCGCACTCTTAAATGATTCAAAAAATTGTATTTCCTATAATTATTCTGCTCCTCCCGATATGGTTACCCGCTCCCTCTCAAATCAAAATGTTGGGCATTGACCAAGTTGGTAGCATTAATTACTCGTCTTTTACGTCCCTTGTTCATTTATATGCTAGACTAAAATAGCAGCTATTCCTGTGTATTTTGTAGTATCGCTGCCACGAAAAATGCCTAAGGTTGACCATGTATATTGATTAATTAAAAAAAAAACTTTCCAAAAAATAAATTTTTCAAAGAAAACTAAAGGCCATTTTAAACTTAAGCTCAACAGATACAAATATCTTTTAAAATTCAAACTCAAAACGACCAGAAATTACTATTAAAGAATAAATGAAACCCAAAACGAACAGAAATTAAATAGACAATCATAGCAAAAACATAGAACAAGTAATAATATAAATGAATAAATAGATCTTAAAGCGAGTAATGCTTAGATTGAATATGAGAATCAAGCTTAAAACGAAAAAAAAAATATCTTCCTATTGAAGTATAAATGAAACTTAAAACGAATAGAAATTAAATAAACAATCAATGCAAACAAACATACGATAGATATTAATGTAAATTAATAAATAAATCTTAAAACGAGTGAAACTTAAATTGAATATGCAAATCAAGCTTGAAACGAACAAAAATCACTACAAACAAGAGTTTGGTTATGACCTCCTTCTCTCACTGTAAAAGTCTAAAACCTACTGCGTCATTGGCGCTTTGCTGAAAACCAATCTTCTGACAAATATTTTCTTTTATACTTAATATTGGAAATAAACATTAAAATTATAGTAACATTTTGAACTGATGAGCTTTCAGCAATTAATATCATTATGCATCAAAAATTCAGTTTAATTTATTAGCTCTTTTTAAAGATGTTAAAGACGAATATAGTTTCAATACAAACAAGTGTTCCGATACTGCCTCCTTTCCTAACTGTAAATAAAAACCAAAGCCTACTGCGTCATTGGCGATTAACTGAAAACGAGTTATATTACAAATATTTTCTTTTCCAGTTCTTACAGCATTGAAAATAAAAATACAATTACAGTGAAATAAATTCTTGAACTGATGGATCTTTCAACAATTAATATTATTATACATCAAATATTCAATTTGATGTTGTTTATGCGTTCCAAGACTGGTAAAGATGCATATAGTTTTCAGTAAAGCGCCAATGACGCAGTAGGTTTTAGACTTTTACAGTGAGAGAAGGTCATACCCAAACTCTTGTTTGTAGTGATTTTGTTCGATTCAAGCTTGATTTGCATATTTAATTTAAGTTTCACTCATTTTAAGATTTATTTATTACCTACATTAATATCTATTGTATGTTTGTTTGCATTGATTGTTTATTTAATTTCTGTTCGTTTTAAGTTTCATTTACACTTCAATAGGAAAATACTTTTTTTCGTTTTAAGCTTGATTTTCATATTCAATCTAAGCATTACTCGCTTTAAGATCCATTTATTCATTTATATTATTACTTGTTGTATGTTTTTGCTATGATTGTTTATTTAATTTTTGTTTTTTCTGGGTTTCATTTATTCTTTAATAGTAAATTCTGGTCGTTTTGAATTTGAGTTTTAAAATGTATTTATATCTGCTGAGCTTAAGTTTAAAATAGCCTTTACTTTTCTTTGAAAAACTTATTTTTCGGAAAGTTTTTTTTTAATTAATTTTTGTCGTTTTTGATTGCAAAAAATTTCCAAGTTTTTAGAAATTCCTTATTTCAAAATCAAACTTTATAAAAAAAAATCAAATATTCATCGAAGTATCAAAACTGGTATCACAGTAACAATATCAAAGTGAAAAAATGGGTTTGTGTCAACCTCGGAGTTTTTATTATCTGATGTTAGAACTATTTTTAACAAAATTGCTATCTCAAAATTCTTATCGGATGGGTTTGGGGAAAAAGGGCGTGTGGGGACTAATTAAGCTTCGGTCTCTTTTGACTCTTTAAAAGTGAACTAGAGCTTTCTATTTTCAATCGAATGAGCCCTCTCTGAAGTTTATACCAGTATCGTTTCTATAAGAACCATATATATCCCACGAGTATAACTTACAATGCCTGTCCCTGGGCCCTGGGGGGTTGTGTCGACCCTGGAGTTTTGATATCTGATGGTTGAACTATTTTAACAAAATGGTCACCTCAAATTTCAATCGGATGGGTTTATCCATCCGATACATCCAAAGGCGTGGAGGGCGGGAAGGGCTAGTTGCCCTACGATCTTTTTTCACTCTGAGAAATTGAACTAAAACTTTTAATTTCCATTCAACACTCTCTGAAGTTTATACGAGCATCCCTTTCATAAGAACCACATACGGCCCCAGGACATAGCTTAAACAATGCCTGCCCCCCGGGCCCTTTGGGGATGTGTCGACACCGGAGTTTTTGTTATCTGACCTTTGAACTATTTTGAAAAAATGGCTCTCTTAAAGTTCTTATTCGATGGGTTTGAGGAAAATAGGGTGTGGAGAGGGGGGCTAGTTGCCCTCCGATCTGTTTTGACTCTTAAAAAGTGAACGAGAGTAGGAGGGGCCCAGAAGATATGAGTAGAACAAGATCACAGCCAATCAGAGGGCTAGAATCCGAGTAGTACAAGATTACACACCTCTTTCTAGACCAATCAGAGAGCTAGAAATAGTAACGGGAGTGACACAACTAATATAAGGAAGGATTTTCAGTATAGTTGATACAGACATGAATTACGTAAAACTTATAGAGCTTTGATTGTGTAAGATTTCATGACAGAAAAATCAAAGAGCTTCAAGGGAATTTAAATGTATCTGTGCATAGTTGCCAGAACAAAGGAAACGTCAGAGATTAATTGACATTTACAGGATTATTTGGGGTGAAACAGATTGATACGTGTGACTTGACCTAGCTTTACTTCTCGGCTGTGGTCGCTATAATAGACAAGTACCATTATGACCAAATTTGGAAAGAGCAGAAAAAAGGCATCAAGTGGTAGGCTATGTTCAGCCAACAGTGTCCATTTTTCCTTTCTAGCTTCTGTCTTATAAGTAGGCCTAGGCCTTAGCCTAGCCTTAGTGACAAAAAAATGGTTAACCAATAATAACAGTTTCCTAATAACACAGGCCTATGTAGTTCAATCATATACTTTTTCCATTTACATTTTATAGCCTATTGTTGAAATTCATCCAGCATGCACCTTCTTTCTGTGGATTTTGATTATTTTTTGACAGCATTTAGTGCTCAGAAAATATAGTCTTTAATAGGATGAAAATGGCTAACAGCATAAACTAAACAAGGCAATGGATTTATAAATTGTTTATTCAACTGAATAATGACGAATCAATGCCTTTAAATGAGGTAATTAGGTTCCCATTTTTATCAAAATGATATTATAATCAAATTGCAAGTTTTATTTTAGGTTAGTGATATAAACTCCTCCAAATTTAGGTAAAATTCTAGTTTAGCTACTTTTTGCTATTTTGAAAAAGGGTTAGGTTATGAAAATAAAACATTCAGGGATAGGTCTACATGCTAAAGTATGTCCCGAAAAGATATTTTGAAGTACCTATCTCAACTTCTTCTCCCTCTAAAGGGAAGTGACCTTTGATGATCTTTGAAAATTGTTGTATTATGGAAGTGAAGCCTTGCAAAACAGATCTTCTGCTTAAATGAAGTACAAGAAATTTTTATTCAACTTCACAACTTTGCTCAATCCCAATTTATGAGAAAGGTCCATAAGGGGCTTAACATTCAAAGCAGGACAATGATCAAATTTGGAAAGAGCAGAAAAAAGGCATCAAGCGATAGGCTATGTTCAGCCAATTCATAGCCTAGCTCAATAATGGAAAGGTGTCCAAATTTACCCATTTTTTAATCAAAATTTTTATCAAAGCCACAGAGCAGTATCCTTTTTTCCTTTCTAGTTTCTGTCCTATAAGTAGGCCTAGGTCTTAGCCTAGCCTTAGTGACAAAAAATGGTTAACTAGGAATGATAGTTTCCTAATAAAACAGACCTATGTAGTTCAATCATATACTTTTTCCATTTACATATTATAGCCTATTGTTGAAATTTATCCAGCATGCAACTTCTTCTGTGGATTTTGATTATTTTCTGACAGCATTTAGTACTCAGAAAACATAGTCTTTAATAGGATGAGAATGGCTAACAGCATAAACTAAACAAGGCAGTGGATTTATAAATTGTTTATTCAACTGAATCATGATGAATCAATGCCTTTGAATGAGGTAATTAGGTTCCCATTTTTATCAAAATGATATTTGAAACAAATTGATTTATGAGAAAGGTCCATAAGGGGCTTAACATTCAAAGCAGGACAATTATCAAACTTGGAAAGGGCAGAAAAAAGGCATCAAGCGGTAGGCTATGTTCAGCCAAATCATAGCCTAGCTAAGTAATGGAAAGGTGTCCAAATTTACCCATTTTTTTATCAAAATTTTAATATTTATAGGCTAGGCCTAGTTGGTAAATATTAAGCAGTTCATATTATTGACCTACCAATGAAGTGAACATACCACAAGATGGTATTTGTTAAGCTCTTTCTGTATATAATAATCAATTTTCTTGCAAATTATATTTTAAGCCCTTTTAGGACCCTTAAAAATAATATTTACATTCTATATTTTTGGGATATAAAAATGGGTTATAACATTTGTTTCAAACTCACTATTTCATTATAAATTGTAAGTAAGTAACAAACTCTTTCTTGAATTCACCTCTTGGATAGACAATGCAGAAATTTCGTTCAAGAAATTATGAAAAATTGTAAGTAAGTAACAAACTCTTTATTGATTTCACCTCTTGAATACACAATACGGAATTTTCATTCAAGAAGTTATGAAAAAATTGTAAGTAAGTAACAAAGTCTTTATTGATTTCACCTCTTGGATACACAATGCAGAAATTTCATTCAAGAAATTATGAAAAAAATTGTAAGTAAGTAACAAAATCTTTCTTGAATTCACCTCTTGGATACACAATACAGACATCTCATTCAAGAAATTATGGCAAAGTTGTAAGTAACAAATTCTTTCTTGAATTCGCCTCTTGATACACAATACAGAAATTTCATTCAGGAAATTATGAAAAATTGCAAGCAAGTAACAAACTCCTTCTTGAAGTCACCTCTTGGATACACAATGGAAGAAATATCATTCAAGAAATTATGAAAAAATTATAAGTAAGTAACAAACTCTTTCTTGAATTCACCTCCTGGATACACAATACAGAGATTCCATTCAATAAATTATGAAAAAATTGTATGTAAGTAACAAACTCCTTCTTGAATTCACCTCTTGGATACACAATGCAGAAATTTCATTCAAGAAATTATGAAATTTTTTTAAGTAGGTAACAAACTCTTTCTTGAATTCACCTCTTGGATACACAATACAGAAATTTCATTCATGAAATTATGAAAAAATTGTAAGTAAGTACCAAAATGCAGAAATTTCATTCAATAAATTATGAAAAAATTGTATGTAGGTAACAAACACTTTCTTGAATTCACCTCTTGGATACACAATACAGAAATTTCATTCATGAAGTTATGAAAAAATTGTAAGTAAGTACCAAAATGCAGAAATTTCATTCAATAAATTATGAAAAAATTGTAAGTAGGTAACAAAACTCTTTCTTGAATACACCTCTTGGATACACAATACAGAAATTTCATTCATGAAATTATAAAAAAAATGAAAGTAAGTAACAAACTCCTTCTTGAAGTCACCTCTTGGATACACTTTCTTGAATTCACTTCTGGATGCACAATACAGACATTTTATTCAAGAAATTATGACAAAATTGTAAGTAAGTAACAAACTCTTTCTGGAACTCACCTCTTGGATATACAATCCAGAAATTTAATTCAGGAAATTATGAAAAAATTGTAAGTAAGTAACAAACTCCTTCTTGAAGTCACCTCTTGGATACACAATGCAGAAATTTCATTCAAGAAATCATGACAAAATTGTAAGTAAGTAACAAACTCGTTCTTAAATTTGCCTCCTGGATACACGGTACAGAAATTTCATTCAAGAAATTATTAAAAAATTGTAAGTAAGTAACAAACTCCTTCTTGAATTCACCTCTTGGATACACAATACAGACATTTCATTCAAGAAATTATGAAAAATTGTAAGTAAGTAACAAACTCTTTCTTGAATTCACCTCTTGGATACGCAATGCAGAAATTTCATTCATGAAATTATGAAAAAAATTGTAAGTAGGTAACAAACTCTTTCTTGAATTCACCTCTTGGATGCACAATACAGAAATTTCATTCATGAAATTATGAAAAAATTGTATGTAATTAACAAACTCTTTCTTGAATTCACCTCTTGGATACACAATACAGAAATTTCATTCATGAAATTATGAAAAAATTGTAAGTAAGCGCCAAAATGCAGAAATTTTATTCATGAAATTATGAATAAATTGTAAGTAGGTAACAAACTCTTTCTTTAATTCACCTCTTCGATACACAATACAGAAATTTCATTCATGAAATTATAAAAAAAATTGTAAGTAAGTACCAAACTCTTTCTTGAATTCACCTCTTGGATACACAATACAGACATTTCATTCATGAAATTATGAAAAATTTGTAAGTAAGTAACAAACTATTTCTTGAATTCACCTCTGGAATACACAATACAGAAATTTCATTCAAAAAATTATGAAAAATTGTAAGTAAGTAACAAACTCTTTCTTGATTTCACCTCTTGGATACACAATACGGAAATTTCATTCAAGGCATTCTGAAAAAAAATTAAGTAAGTAAGAAACTCTTTTTTGAATTTACCTATTGAATACACAATACAGAAATTTCATTCAAAAAATTATGAAAAATTGTAAGTAAGTAACAAACTCTTTCTTGAATTCGCCTCTTGGATACACAATACAGAAATTTCATTCAAGAAATTAACAAAAAAGTGTATTGAATTTAGGTTAGAGTGGTTATAGATGGCCACTCTAAGTGAACCTAGATTAACCTAAATTTTTGCATGTCTCTCTCAAGAACGAGTTTGTTACTTACTTACACTTTTTCATAATTTCTTGAATGAAAATTTCTGATTGTGTATCCAAGAGATGACTTCATGAAGGAGTTTGTTACTTACTTACAATTTTTCATAATTTTCTGAATGAAATTTCCGTATTGTGTATGAAGAGGCAAATTCAAGAAATAGTTTGTTAATTACTTACAATTTTGTCATATATTTTGAATGAAATGTCTGTATTGTGTATCCAAGAGGTGAATTCAAAAAAGAGTTTGTTACTTATTTACAATTTATAATGAAAGAGTAAGTTTGAAACAAATGTTATAACCCATTTTATACCCAAAAAATATAGAATGAAATTATTATTTCTAAGGGTCCTAAAAGGACTCAAAATTTAATTTTCAAGAAAATTGATCATTATATTCAGAAAGAGCATAAAAAATGCCATCTTGTGGTATGTTCACTTTATTTGTAGGTCAATAATATGAACTGCTTAATATTTACCAACTAGGCCTAGTCTATAAATATTAAAATTTTGATAAAAAAGGATAAATTTGGACACCTTTCCATTAATGAGCTAGGCTATGAATTTGCTAAAAAATAGCCTACCACTTGATGCCTTTTTTTCTGCTCTTTCCAAATTTTATAATTGTCTTGCTTTGAATGTTAAACACCTTTTAGACCTTTCTCATAAATCAATTTGATTATAACATGATTTTGATAAAAATGGGAACCTAATTACCTCACTCAAAAGCATTGCTTCATCATTATTCAGTTGAATAAACAATTTATAAATCCATTGCCTTGTTTAGTTTATGCTGTTAGCCATTTTAATCCTATTAAAGACTATGTTTTCTGAGCACTAAATGCTGTAAAAAAATAATCAAAATCCACAGAAGAAGGTGCATGCTGGATAAATTTCAACAATAGGCTATAAAATGTAAATGGAAAAAATATATGATTGAACTACATAGGCCTGTTTTATTAGGAAACTATCATTCCTGGTTAACCATTTTTTTGTCCCTAAGGCTAGGCTAAGGCCTAGGCCTACTTATAAGACAGAAACTAGAAAGGAAAAAAGGACACTGTTCTGTGGCTTTGATAAAAATTTTGATAAAAAAATTGGTAAATTTGGACAACTTTCCATTACTGACCTAGGCTATGAATTGGCTGAACATAACCTACCACTTGATGTCTTCTTTCTGCTCTTTCCAAATTTGATAATTGTCCTGCTTTGAATGTTAAGCCCCTTATGAACCTTACTCATAGATTGGGATTGAGCAAAGTTTTGAAGTTGAATAAACATTTCTTGTACTTTATTTAAGCAGAAGATCTGTTTTGCAAAGCTTCACTTCCATAATGCAACAATTTTTAAAGATCATCAAAGGTCACTTCCCTTTAGAGGGAGAAGAAGTTGAGATAGGTATTTTAAAATATCTTCCCAAGACATACTTTAGCAAGTAGACCTATCCCTGAATGTTTTATTTTCATAACCTAGCCCTTTTCCAAAATAGGAAAAAGTAGCTAAACTAGAATTTTACCTAAATTTGGAGGAGTTTATATCACTAACCTAAAAAAACTTGCAATTTGATTATAATATCATTTTGATAAAAATGGGAACCTAATTACCTCATTCAAAGGCATTGCTTCATCATGATTCAGTTGAATACACAATTTATAAATCCATTGCCTTGTTTAGTTTGTGCTGTTAGCCATTTTAATCCTATTAAAGACTATGTTTTCTGAGCACTAAACAATGTAAAAAAAATCGAAATCCACAGAAGAAGGTGAATGCTGGCTGAATTTCAGCAATAGGCGATAAAATGTAAATGGAAACAGTATATGATTGAACTACATAGGTCTGTTTTATTAGGAAACTATCATTCCTGGTTAACCATTTTTTTTTGTCACTAAGGCTAGGCTAAGGCCTAGGCCTACTTATAAGACAGAAACTAGAAAGGAAAAAAGGACACTGTTCTGTGGCTTTGATAAAAATTTTGATAAAAAATGGGTAAATGTGGACACCTTTTCATTACTGAGCTAGGCTATAAATTGGCTGAACATAACCTACCACTTGATGCCTTTTTTCTGCTCTTTCCAAATTTGATCATAATGGTACTTGTCTATTATAGCGACCACAGCCGAGAAGTAAAGCTAGGTCAAGTCACACGTATCAATCTGTTTCACCCCAAATAATCCTCTAAAATGTCAATTAATCTCTGACGTTTCCATTGTTCGGGCAACTGTGCACAGATACATTTAAATTCCTTTGAAGCCTTTTGATTTTTCTGTCATGAATTCTTACACAATCGAAGCTCTATAAGTTCAACGTTATTCATGTCTGAATCAACTATACGGAAAATCCTTCCTTATATTAGTTGCTTCACTCCCGTTAGTATTTTTAGCTCTCTAATTGGTCTAGAAAGATGTGTGTAATCTTGTACTACTCGGATTCTAGCCCTCTGATTGGCTGTGATCTTGTTCTATTCGTATCTTCTGGGCCCCTCCTACTAACGAGAACTTTCAATTTCCAATCATATGAGCCCTCCGAAGTTTATACGAGCATTCCTTCCATAAGAACCATATATGCCCCAGAGTAATGCTTACAGCGTCTTCCCTGGGCCCTGGGGGGGGGGGGGGTATGTCGAAATTGGAGTTTTTCTTATCTGTCCTTTAACTATTTTTAATGAAATGGCCATACTTAAAGGAGTTTTTGTTATATGATCTTTGAAATATTTTTAACAAAATGGTTATCTCAAATTTTTTATCAGATATATTTGGGGAAAAAGGTCTTGGGGGGGACCAGTTGCCCTCCGATCATTTTTGACTCTTAAAAGGGCACTAAAACTCTCGATTTGCAATCGAATGAGCCCCCTTTGAAGTTTATACGACGACCCCTACTATATGAAGTGCCTCTGGTAAAAAAATAAATGGAGTTTGGGGGTAGGCTAGCTGCCCTCTTATCACTTTTGACTTTTAAAAAAGTGAATTACAACTTTTAATTTCCAATTAAATGAGCCCTATGGGAAGTTTATGCGAACATCCCTTCCATAACAACTATATATGCCCCAAGGTTATAACTTACAACGCCTACCCTCGGGCCCTGGGGGGGCTGTGTCGACACTGGAGTTTTTTGTTATCAGAACTTAGAAATATTTTTAACAAAATGTCTATCTCAAAATTTTTATCTGATGCATTTAGGGCGTGGAGGAGGGGGGGGGGCTAGTTGCCCTCCGATCTCTTTTGACTCTTAAAAATTTAACTAGAACTTTCAATTTCCAATCAAATGAGCCCTCTTTGAAGTTAATACGAGCATCCCTTCCATAAGGCCCATATATGCCCCCAGGGCATTACTTACAATGCCTGCCCCTGGGCCTTGGGGGGGGGGTGTCGACACCGAAATTTTTGTTATTGATCTTTGAACTTTTTTTTAGCAAAATAGCTATCTTAAAATTTTTATTGGATGCATTTGGGAAAAAGAGGTTTGGGGGGGATTTGCTGGCTACCCTCCAATATCTTTTGACATGATTCTAAGGCAAGCTGGTTACCCTTCAATATCTTTTGAAGCTTAAAAAGTGAACTAGAACTTTGAATTTCCAATCAAATGAGCCCTCTCTGAAGTTTATACGAGCATTCCTTCCATAAGAACCATATATGCCCCCAGGGCATAACTTGCAACCCTTGCCTTTGAAGACTGTGGAGGGAGTGTCCTGCTCAAACATATAATTTCCAGAACTTTCAACTACTTTGAACAAAATGGCTATATAAATATTTTGATTGGATGTGTTTGGGGAAATGGTGGGCGTGGAAGGGGTGTCAGTTCCTCTATGAAAAAGGGAACTAGCCATTTAAATTTCCAATCGAATGCCCTTTCTGAAGTTTCTACGACAACATTGTCTATACAAAACCTTATATGCCACCAGGGCATATCTTACAACCCTTGCCCTGAGGGCCGTGGGGAGTTGTCATCCTCAAAGACCTAATTTCCAGAACTTAAAACTACGTTTAATAAAATGGCTATCTCAAAATTTTGATTGAATGTGTTTGGGGAAAATGTGGGCGTGAGAGGGGGGTTAGTTAGCCTTCAATCACTTTCGACTATTAAAAAGGGCACTAGCCCTTTGAATTTCCAATCGAATGAGCCTTTTTTGAAGTTTCTGCGACACCTTCTATGGAAACCTTATATGCCCCCAGAGCATAACTTAAAACCCTTGCCCTGAGGGTTGTGGGGGAGTGTCCTCCTCAAAAACATATTTTCTATCTGGAAATATACAACGCTGAACAAAATGGCTATCTCAAAATTCTGATTGGATGTGTTTTGGGGAATGGTGGGCGTGGGGGGGGGCTAGTTGCCCTCCACTCACTTTCGACTACTAAAAAAGGCACTAGCCCTTTGAATTTCCAATGGAATGAGCCTTTTTTGAAGTTTCTCCGACAACGCCTTCTACAAAAATCTTATATGCCCCCAGGGCGTAACTCAAGACCCTTGCCCTGAGGGTTGTGGGGGAGTGTCCTCCTCAAAAACCTATTTTCTATCTGGAAATATACTACGCTGAACAAAATGGCTATCTCAAAATTTTGATTGGATGTGTTTGGGGGAATGATGGGCATGGGGGGGGCTAGTTGCCCTCTAATCACTTTCGAATATTAAGAAGGGCACTAGAACTCTCGATTTCCAATCGAATGAGCCCCCTTTGAAGCTTCTACGACGACCCCTTTCATGTGATGTGCCTCTGGGAAAAAAATAATAATAATAAAACATTGGAGCCGTATGGCCGTTACTATAGGCAACGCTATGCCTCAGCGTTGCCTCTGACGAGAATTAAATAAAAAAAAAACAAGTTTTTTAAACTGAAAGTAAGGAGCGACATTAAAACTTAAAACGAACAGAAATTATTCTGTATATGAAAGAGACTGTCCCCTCCTCAACGCCTCGCTCTTTACGCTAAAGTTTTTTATTGTTTTAAGAAATAAAGTTGTGAGACAGACTCAAACTTTAGCGTAAAGAGCGAGGCGTTGAGGAGGGGACAGTCTCTTTCATATACAGAATAATTTCTGTTCGTTTTAAGTTTTAATGTCGCTCCTTACTTTCAGTTTAAAAAACTTGTTTTTTTTATTTAATTTTTGAACGTTTTTGAAAAAATGCAGGTTTTGATCTTGGCTCACCGTACATGAATAATTAAAACAAAATTTTCATATTAATTTACTTTTATTTATTTAAATGGCTTTCTCGAAACTTGTTTGATTTTATTTACGAACGTTTTTATTAGTAATAAATATACGTAACTTACGAATTAACTTACGTAACGAACTTCTATATTCATATATTTTTAATACATTTATTAGGGGGTTCGCCCCCTAGTCAACACCTTGCTCTTTAAGCGAAAGTTCAAATTTTGTTCCAATTCTTTAGAAATGACCGCTTAATCACAAAGGCCGTTAATTAGAATAAATAGCTCTTATGAAAGTACTAAAAAATCTTTGGCTTAAAGAGCGAGGCATTGACTACGGGGTGAACCCAATTATATATGTAATATTTTCTGTTCGTTTAAAGTTTCGATGTTGCTGCTGTTGCAGTTGAAATACTTGTTTTTTTATATTAAATTTATGATCTTTTTTTAAATAATGCTGGGAAGTCCGGAGTCCCCTTCATAGCAATGTCCCTTCCCCCATTAAAACTTCCTTCATGGAAAGATCCTCCCACATAACCCCTGACCCACCCCCCCACCCCCCCACTACCAGGAAAAATCTCCCCTGAAAACGTCTGTATACTTCCAAATAACCAATACTATATGTTAACATTGGGTAAAGTTCATAACTTTCAGCCCTCCCCCGGGAAGTTCGGGGGATTAAGTAATCCTAAAAGACATACTTATAATATTTTCGAACATGCTGAACAAAATGGCTATCTCAAAATTTTGATCAGGTGACTTTGGGAAAAAAATGAGCGTGGGAGGGGGCCTAGTTGCCCTCCATTTTTTTTTGGTCACTTAAAGAGGGCACTAGAACTTTCAATTTCCATTCCAATGAGCCCTTCCACGATATTCTAGGACAACTGGTTCGATACGATCACCCCTGGGAAAAAAAAAACAAACAAACAAATAAACACGCACCCGTGATCTTTCTTCTGGCAAAAAATGCAAAATTCCACATTTTTGTAGATGGGAGCTTGAAACCTCTACAGTAGGGTTCTCTGATACGCGGAATATGATGGTGTGATTTTCATTAAGGTTATATAACTTTTAGGGGGTCTTTTCCCCCTTTTTCGAAAATCAGCCAAATATTCTCAGGCGCCTAACTTTTGATGGGTGGGATTAAACTTGATGAAACTTATATATTTGAAATCAGCATTAGAATGTGATTCTTTTGATGTATCTATTTGTATCATAATACCATTTTCTAGAGTTTCGGTTACCATTGAGCCGGGTCGCTCCTTACTTACAGTTCGTTACCACGAACTGTTTGAAAGAATACAAATGAAAAAATTGGAAGTGGGAATCTCTTTTTGCGTGAACTGAATGCTATCTTGGGGAAAATAAATAAGAATGAATCATTATCTTATCGTTTTCCTGTTTCGTGGCGCGACTATTAATCAATTTAGGCACAGTTTCGGAATAAACAGGACAATTCAAGATGTATCAAGTAAATGTTGCACGTGTCACATTTGGCAGGCCCTATATATTTTCCTTCTAAAGATAACACCTTTTTTTTCTGAAATGTAATTAATATTCCGCTAAGATATCATGTTATTTTTAACAAGCTTTGGAGAAACAGCATGTGTTTGGGAATTGTTGGTTGTGTATTGCTTGCGTTTAATTCTGTAAAAAGGATTTCTGTCATAAAAGAAAATAAATAAATAAAGAAAAGTCACAAAAATATCTAAGATTCCATTTAGGTTTTCTGGTCATTGTAATTCTAGCCCGACGTTCTGCTTGTGCTAATCCATAGAGGTTACAAAGACGAAAGCTTTAGTATTATGGCTAAATCCTTTAGGTAAATCCTACTTTAACCATTGTAGCATATGAACATTTCTTATATGCCTGGAAGAGGCGGGGGTGTAAGACATATGCCACGACTTGAGTTTGTTTTATTTTGTGTTGAAACAGGTCTTTCTCTAGCCGACAACATTTTATTATTCAGAAGAGGGTCAAGGTTAGGGCCTTCCTGGTCAAAGTGTGTCTACACAAATTGTACCAACTATGTGTTAGGGTGTGGGGGGGATGTTTCCCAAAGAATTTTTGAAGAACGTGGGTGGAGCTATAAATTGCTGAAAATATGAAGCATCCATGGTGTTTGAGGAATAGGTGGGCTGAGAGGTTTCCGAGTTTCTTTCCATGGGTTACGCAGACCATAGGTCAGCATGCGAAAGCATTTTAGTAGTTAGTTTTTAATTGAGGCTGTCAAGGAATTCCGGCTGTGATTCGGAGGAAGAGACAGGGATATGTTTACTCGATATAATTGGTTGCTATTGCTTGCTACACATTGATGTTCCCAATAGTCTGGTTCAGTATGATACAAATAGAATTTTGAAGAAACAATTCCTCTTTCCAGATGTACTCTTAAGTTACTTTGTTTGCAAAAAGATGCTAAAACAGTACAGCTCATCACACTACAAGGCCACTCGAGGCCCACCCAGCTGTGCACGTTTCTCCTCGAGCCTAGTTAATTCAGAGAATCACCCTTTGCTCTCTTCCATGAAGTTCTTCTTATCACCAGTTGAAATTTTTTCTTATCACCTTTCCCAAACTATTGGGAAAGTTTGGAAGATGTCCTGATTTTCGTGTAAACATAGCCGGATTGCCCAAAAGTACAATATCTTGCAAACTATCATCTTTCGTCCTTAAAGCGTGTCCAAAGGTCCTGTCCAACTTAACAAATCTTTCTTTACAGACAGGATTGGTGAGATGGTTATCTTTTTTAGCAAAATTGTGTTTTTGGACACATTTTCAAGTTTTGGGATACGGGGACATCGTGAGACGAAAATAGGTGCATTTGTAAAATTTAGGGATGCATTTGATGTACAAAGAAGGATTTATGTGTAAAGCAACCAAAAAACCCTTTTGCACATTGATAGCGACATTATAAAAAGAATCACTCTTCAAATTCAGTTTGAGGACCTCTTTAGGGGTACTTGTGAAGTGAACTTGCACAGAATTTTCAGATTACTGACATATTCACAATATATATATATATATATATATATATATATATATATATATATATATATATATATATATATATATATATATATATATATATATTATATATATATATATATATATATATGTATATAATATATATATATATATATATATATATATATATAATATATATATATATATATATAATATATATATATATATATATATATATATATATATATATATATATATATATATATATATATATATATATATATATATATATATATATATATATATATAAAAGTAAATTTTAGTTTTAATTCTGACATTATTGTATTCAGTTGAATAAGTTACGGTTAGAAGTGGATATGAATGTATTCTGATCCAGGCTGATTTTTTCTTTCTTGCCCTATTTAAGCCTGGTCCATGGATTATGAAGCTCGGACCAACAGGAATGATCACATTCATCTACCATTCTAGGAATAGTAGGTGATATTGAGCTTTTGTCTATCTTCTGTCATTACTTGCAGTTCACTGTCCGGAACTGCATATTTTTTTTTTTGGGGGGGGGGGGTTGAGGGGAGGAATTAATCACGCGCCACACTGAAGAAAAAATAATAATAAAAAAACAAAGACGAGATGGAGAGCAAGCGCTAGTTTAAATCACGTTCGGCTTTATTGCTTGAAATCTTGGACACGCTGGATACTCAGATCAGACTACGAATGTACTATTGAGATAAGACTTCTGGTTTTACGACTTCTGGAGCATTTGGTCGGCATATATGGGGGGGGGGGAGGGTGAAAGTCTTCAGGCCCGACCCCCCCTCCTCTGGCATATTTAGATTTTCGCATTATTATTATAATTTTTTATATACTCTTACATGATTTGAGTATTTTTGTTGTTTTTTGAAAAAGTTATATCCGTGCCGAAATGTCCTTCCCCATCCGAAAAACAACGCACTCCTGCATGCGCACATATCCAGAAGTGGCATCTAGTGGGGAAGCATAAATTTTAGCTCGTTTGTAGTGGAGAATGGTTAAACTTGTTTGTTTTTTTGATTATGTGACATGTGATAAAAATGATGTCGTCTTAAACAAAGACGTTCGATATCAAGCTTTTCAGATATGAAACTATTTGATTCTAGGCGTTTACCTCCCTGGAAAATACCCCCGCGTAAAATATCCTGGAAAACATCCCCCCGGAAAATACCCCACGAAAATGCCCCCTCCCCGAGGAAAATATCCCCTCACAAAATATGCCCCCCAGAAAATTCCTCTGGCACAGCTGGTTGGCCTCCAATTACTCTCGACTTTAAAAAAAGGGCTAGAACTCTCAATTTCTGATCGAATGAGCATCCTCCGAAGATCCTAAGACCATGAGGCGGAGGTGGGGCTGAGGAAGGGATAGTCCCCCTTTTACGCGGAATAAGCTCTGGTCATTTGAGATTTAATATTACTCTTTAATTTCATAATAATAGTGTAGACCAGAAATATTCCCTGAAATCAAGAGGGATTAAATATCAACGTCAAATTATTAATGCGTTTTTAAGATTTTTTGTACCCCCCTCCCTGAAAAATATAACCCCCCAAGTAAAAAGTCCTGAATACGGCCCTGGGGATTGTATATCCATTTCTATCTCCACCCTTCCCCTGTAACAAATTTCATTGTCTTTGGTAAATTCCCTGTTGTTTTACCTGCTGTTGTTCTTATCCATGATCATCCTATGGCAAAAAATACACAATTCCAAACATTCGCGCATAAGGGCTTTAAACCTCTACAGTGGGGTTCTCTAGTTGTTTTGTAGTTAGGGAGGGGGGTAGATGCCTCAAAGGGTGCATTTTAATTCCGAAACATCCCAACTATCATTGAGCCTTTAGGTAAATACAGAATTAGTTCTAAGGGAGAGACGAGGGGAGGATGAAGGTAGAAATTGATGTATAATCCCCAGAGCCCCATCCAGCAATTTTATTTGGGAGGTATTTTTTGTTTTTTTTGGGGGGGAGGGGGGGTACAAAAAACTTCAAATAACACATCAAAAATGAGAAACTGATATTTAATCCCTCTTGGTCTGTGCTGTTATTATGAAAGTAAAGAGTAAATTTAACCCCAAATTGAGCATAATTCATTCCGGATAGGAGGGGGACTGTCACTTCCTCATTCACACCTCCACCTCATGGTTAAAGAAACTTCGGAGGGCGCTTATTGCATCAGAAATTGAGGGCTCTAGTCATTTTTTTTAAGTCAGTAGTGATACGAAACCAACGAGCCGCGGAATGGCATTTTCCGGGGGGGGGGGTATTTTCCGCGGGGGGCGTTTTCTGCAGGGTATATTTTTCGGGCGGAGGGATATTTTCAAGGAGGCATTTTCTGCGGGGGCTATTTTTCTGGTTGGTAAACGCCGGCTCCCGAGCTACTTGTACTGCCAAATATTCACAGGTTTTCTTTGTTGTATGATAACTTAATTTAACTTATTTAATCCTGGTAATTCTGTAATTTAGTTATTTCACTTAAGAAATTTGCGTTAAAAATTAGGGCCTGGGACATGGACGTTGGCATGGGGGGCCAGGTGTAAATGCCCCCTCCCCCTAGCAAAAATGAAGAAATTAAGAAAATATGTAAAAATAGAAAAATGAGAAAAACACCCAATTAAATCTTTGTAAAAACGAAGCTCCGAGTAGGACTTTGTCATCCCCCGTGGGAAACTTCGTGGTGGCGCTCATGGCTTGAGCCACATTTAGAATTTAAAGTAAGGACAGTTCTCTTAAAGTTCTCGCATCGGGAGTGGCCTTACCAAACATTAAATAGAAAAAAACAAGTTATTCAAACTGAAAGTAAGGAGCGACATTAAAACTTAAAACGAACAGAAATTATTCCGTATATGAAAGGGGCTGTCCCCTCCTCAACGCCTCGCTCTTTACGCTAAGGTTTTTTATTGTTTAAAAAAATAAAGTTGTGAGACAGTCAAACTTTAGCGTAAAGAGCGAGGTGTTGAGGAGGGGACAGCCCCTTTCATATACGGAATAATTTCTGTTCCTTTTAAGTTTTAATGTCGCTCCTTACTTTCAGTTTAAAAAACTTGTTTTTTTTTTTAATTTCTGATCGTTTTTTAGTTAATGCAGCTTTTATTTTGGCTCACAGTAATTGAATAAGTAAACAAAATTTGCATCAAAATTTTACTTTTCTTTTGCTAAATGGCTGTTTCTAAATTTGGTTCTGACGTAATTTACAAATTAACTTACGTAACGAACTTCAATATTCGTATATTTTTCTTCTGGCAAAAAATACAAAGTTGCAGATTTTTGCAGATATGAGCTTGAAACCTATGTTATAGGGTTTTCTGATACGCTGAATCTGACAGTGTGATTTTCATTAAAATTCTTTCACTTTTAGGGGATGTTTCCCCCCTCTTTAAAAAACCAGGTAAATTTTCTCAGGCTCTTAGCCTTTGATGAGTAATACTAAACTTAATAAAATTCATATATTTAGAATCAGCATTATAAGCCCATTCTTTTGATACATTTATTGACATCAAAGTTCCGTTTTTAAAAGTTTCGATTACTATTGAGTCGTATCGCTTGTTTTTTTTTATTGTTTTTTTTTTATTACGTATATGTTATTACGTATATGATGGGGTTCTCCCCTTAGTCAATACCACGCTCTTTACGTTAAAAGTTAAAAAGAAATATAATTCACAAACCCCTGAATCACAAAGGCCGTTTAATTAGAATAGATAGCTCTTTTGAAAGCACTAAAAAAAAACTTTAGCGTAAAGAGCGAGGTATTGACTTGGGGGAGAACCCTCTCATATACGTAATAATTTCTGTTCATTTTAAGTTCTAATGTTGCTTCTTACTTTCAGTTGAAAAAACTTGTTTTTTTAATTTAATTTCTGATCGTTTTTTAAATAATGCTTGGAAATCCGGCGCCCCCTTCATAGAAATATCCCTTACCCCAAAGAAACATCCTCCACGGAAAGATTCTCCCGAGTAACCCCCTCCTCCAGCCCCCCCACCGAAAAAAAATCTTCCTGAAAATGTCTGTATACTTCCCAATAACCAATACAATATGTAAGCAATGGGCAAAGTTCATAACTTGCAGCCCTTCCCCTGGGAACTGTGTGGGATTAAGTCATCGTAAAAGACATATTTATTAGATTTTCGACTATGCTGAACAAAATGGCTATCTCAAAATTTTAATTGGGTGACTTTGAGAAAAAAATGAGCGTGGGAGGGGGCCTAGTCGCCCTCCATTTTTTTGGTCACTTAAAAAGGGCACTAGAACTTTTAATTTCCGTTCCAATGAGCCCTCCTACGATATTCTAGGACCACTGGGTCAATACGATTACCCCTGGGGAAAAGAAAAAAAAAACAACAAACAAACAAATAAACACGCACCCATGATCTTTCTTCTGGCAAAAAATGCAGAATTCCACATTTTTGTAGATAGGAGCTTGAAACCTCTACAGTAGGGTTCTCTGATACGCTGAATATGATGGTGTGAATTTCATTAAGGTTCTATAACTTTTATCAGCAAAAATTTGTAATTTTGTATTTTTTGCCAGAAGAAAGATCACGGATGTGTGTTTATTATTTTTTTTTTCCAGGGGTCATTGTATCGATCCAGTAGACGTAGGATATCGTGAGAGGGCTCAACTCGACATTTCGACGCAAGTAAATCGGTATTACAACTGTCAGGTTGGGCTTGTTTGTAAACCAAAAAAGTTTGCGCTTGTTTCTTTTCACGATTAAATAATAAAAAAAAAAGTTGTTCTAACTGAAAGTAAGGAACGACGTTAAAACTTAAAACGAACAGAAATTATTGCGTATATGAAAGGGGCTGTCCCCTCCTCAACGCCTCGCTCTTTACGCTAAAGTTTTTCATTGTAAAAAAAAAATGCTGTCCCCTCCTCAACGCCTCGCTCTTTACGCTAAAGTTTTTCATTGTAAAAAAAAATAAAGTTGTGAGAAAGTCAAACTTTTGCGTACAGAGCGAGGCGTTGAGGAGGGGACAGCCCCTTTCATATACGGAATAATTTCTGTTCGTTTTAAGTTTTAACGTCGTTCCTTACTTTCAGTAAAAAAAACTTGTTGTTTTTTATTTAATTTTTGAACGTTTTTGAATTAATGCAGGTTTTGATTTTGGCTCACCGTACATGAATAATTAAACAAAATTTGAATATTAATTTTACTTTTATTTGGTTAAATGGCTTTCTCGAAACCTGTTAATTTTATTTACGAACTTTTTTATTTGTAATAAATAAACGTAACTTACGAATTAACTTAAGTAACGAACTTCTATATTCATCTATTTTTAATGCGTATATTAGAGGGTAGCCCCCTAGTCAATACCTTGCTCTTTATGCTAAAGTTCGGATTTTCTTCCAATTCTTTAAAAATGACCCCTTAATCACAAATGCCGTTAATTAGAATAAATAGCTCTTATGAAAGTACTAAATAATCTTTGGATTAAAGAGCGAGGTATTGACTAGGGGATGAACCCAATCATATACGTAATGTTTTCTGTCGTTTTAAGTTTTGATGTTGCTCCTTACTTTCAGTTGAAAAACCTGTTTTTTTATATATATAATTTCTGATCTTTTCTTAAATAATGCTGGGAAATCCGGCACCCCCTTCATAGCAATGTCCCTTCCCCCATGAAAACTTCCTTCATGGAAAGATCCTCCGAAATTACCCCCGACCCACTCCCCCCCCCACTACCAGAAAAAATCCCCCTGAAAACGTCTGTATACTTCCCAATAACCAATACTATATGTTAACATTGGGTAAAGTTCATAACTTTCAGCCCTCCCCCCGCGGACTTCAGGGGAATAAGTCATCCTAAAAGATATAGTTATCATATTTTCGACCATGTTGAACAAAATGGCTATCTCAAAATTTTGATCGGGTGACTTTGGGAAAAATGAGCGTGGGAGGGGGCCTAGTTGCCCTCCATTTTTTTCGGTCGCTTAAAAAGGGCACTTGAACTTTTAATTTCCGTTCGAATAAGCCCTCCCACGATATTCTAGGACCACTGGGTCGATATGATCACCCCTGAAAAAAAAAAAAAAAACAAATAAACACGCTTCCGTGATCTTTCTTCTGGCAAAAAATGCAAAATTCCACATTTTTGTAGATAGGAGCTTGAAACCTCTACAGTAGGGTTCTCTGATACGCTGAATATGATGGTATGAATTTCATTAAGGTTCTATAAATTTTAGAGGATCTTTCCCCCTTTTTTCGAAAATCAGCCAAATTTTCTCAGGCGCGTAACTTTTGATGGGCAAGATTAAACTTGATGAAACTTATATATTTGAAATCAAAATTAAAATTTGATTCTTTTGATGTATCTATTGGTACCAAAATTTCGTTTTTTAGAGTTTCGGTTACCATTGAGCCGGGTCGCTCCTTACTTACAGTTTGTTACCACGAACTGTTTGATCTATTGGTATCAAAATCCCGTTTTATAGAGTTTCGGTTACCATTGAGCCGGGTCGCTTTTAAGATTAACTTAATGAAAATCAAACCTTCAGATTCAGCATAGCACAAAACCCTACTGTAGATGTTTCAAGCTCCTATCAGCAAAAATTTGTAATTTTGTATTTTTTGCCAGAAGAAAGATCACGGATGTGTGTTTATTATTTTTTTTTTCCAGGGGTCATCGTATCGATCCAGTAGTCGTAGGATATCGTGAGAGGGCTCATTTGAACAGGAATTAAAAGTTCTAGTACCCTTTTTAAGTGACCGAAAAAATTTGAGGGCAGCTTGGCCCCCTTTGTCACGTCGGAGGATATTTCCATGGAGGATGTTTCCTTGGGGGAAGGGACATTTCCAGGAAGGGGGTGCCATATTTCCCTAAAGTTTGTCATTGTTTAAGAAAAAAATAGAGTTGTGAGAAAGTCAAACTTTAGCGTAAAGAGCGAGTCGTTGTAGGGGACAGCCCTTTTCATATACAGAATAATTTCTGTTCGTTTTAAGTTTTAACGTCGTTCCTTACTTTCAGTTAAAAAAAACTTGTTTTTTTTGTTTAATTTTTGAACGTTTTTGAATTAATGCAGGTTTCGATTTTGGCTCACCGCACATGAATAATAAAAAAAAAAATTGAATATTAATTTTACTTTTATTTGGTTAAATGGCTTTCTCGAAACCTGTTTAATTTTATTGACGAACGTTTTTATTAGTAATAAATATACGTAACTTACGAATTAACTTACGTAACGAACCTCTATATTCTTATATTTTTAATGCGTATATTAGAGGGTTCGCCCCCTAGTCAATACCTTGCTCTTTAAGCTGAAGTTCGAATTTTGTTCCAATTCTTTAAAAATGCCCCTTAATCACAAATGCCATTAATTAGAATAAATAGCTCTTATGAAAGTACTAAATAATCTTTGGCTTAAAGAGCGAGGTATTGACTAGGGGATGAACCCAATCATATACGTAATGTTTTTTGTCGTTTTAAGTTTTGATGTTGCTCCTTACTTTCAGTTAAAAATTTTTTTTTTTTTATATATATAATTTCTGATCTTTTTTTAAATAATGCTGGGAAATCCGGCGCCCCCTTCATAGCAATGTCCCTTCTCCCATGAAAACTTCCTTCATGGTAAGATCCTCCAACATAACCCCCGACCCACTCCCCCCACTACCAGAAAAAATCCGCTCTGAAAACGTCTGTATACTTCCCAATAACCAATACTATATGTTAACATTGGGTAAAGTTGGGTAACTTACGAATTAACTTAAGTAACGAACTTCTATATTCATATATTTATAATGCGTATATTAGAGGGTTCCCCCTAGTCAATACCTTGCTCTTTAAGCTTAAGTTCGGATTTTCTTCCAATTCTTTAAAAATGACCCCTTAATCACAAAAGCCGTTAATTAGAATAAATAGCTCTTATGAAAGTACTAAATAATCTTTGGATTAAGGAGCGAGGTATTGACTAGGGGATGAACCCAATCATATACGTAATGTTTTCTGTCGTTTTAAGCTTTTGATGTTGCTCCTTACTTCCAGTGGAAAAACTTGTTTTTTTTTATATATATAATTTCTGATCTTTTCTTAAATAATGCTGGGAAATCCGGCGCCCCCTTCATAGCAATGTCCCTTCCTCCATGAAAACTTCCTTCATGGAAAGATCCTCCGACATAACCCCCGACCCACTCCCCCCCCACTACCAGAAAAAATCCCCCTGAAAACGTCTGTATACTTCCCAATAACCAATAGTATCTGTTAACATTGGGTAAAGTTCATAACTTTCAGCCCTCCCCCCGCGGACTTCAGGGGAATAAGTCATCCTAAAAGATATAGTTATCATATTTTCGACCATGTTGAACAAAATGGCTATCTCAAAATTTTGATCGGGTGACTTTGGGGAAAAAATGACCGTGGGAGGGGGCCTAGTTGCCCTCTATTTTTTTGGTCGCTTAAAAAGGGCACTAGAACTTTCAATTTCCGTTCGAATGAGCTCTTCCACGATATTCTAGGACCACTGGCTCGATACGATCACCCCTGGGGAAAAAAAAACAAAAAAAAAACAAACAAACAAATAAACACGCATCCGTGATCTTTCTTCTGGCAAAAAATGAGAAATTCCACATTTTTGTAGATAGGAGCTTGAAACCTCCGCAGTAGGGTTCTCTGATACGCTGAATATGATGGTGTGATTTTCATTAGGGTTCTATAACTTTTAGGGGGTCTTTTTCCCTTTTTTCGAAAATAAGCCAAATTTTCTCAGGCGCGTAACTTTTGATAGGTAGGACTAAACTTGATAAAATTTAAATATTTGAAATCAGCATTAAAATCTGATTCTTTTGATGTATCTATTGGTATCAAAATTCGGTTACCTACAGTTTTCTACAGTTTTGGTTACCATTGAGCCGGGTCGCTCCTTACTTACAGTTCGTTACCACGAACTGTTTGATAATCGACAACTTTTGGAGTTACCTAGTATAAATGTCGGGAAAAGCGCAATTTTAGAGAATCAGGGACGTGTTATGAGAACCGATCATTGGAAGCCTTGTTACATATCTGGACAGTAGGATCAAACTCATATTCGTAGAGAATCTTGCTTGATAAATGACCGCTCAAACGAGTACCTAAAACTATCATTTGGTGAACAATTAAAACGAAAATCTGTAAATTCAAACAGTCATTAAGGCTTAATGTTGCTATAAATAAAAGTAGGAATGACCTAATATCTCCGAACCCCACACCATATATGGGCATAGAATCCCTCGAGAACACTCTCCGAGAAATTGATTGCGTAATCGAAGGGGAGAGGATTTCCGAGAAATTGATCGCGTAATCGAAGGGGAACTAAATTTCTGAGAAATTTATTTGTTGGTGTTCGTCCAGGGGAATTGTCTCCGGGGCAAAGTTTACGTGATTTGTTGGTGTTCGTCCAGGAGAATTGTCTCCGGGCGAAGTTTGCACATGCGCAATGACGGTGGGGAGAATGTTTTGATCTTAGAGGTGAAGAGATTAACACGGGAAAGGGTTTCCTAGGAATTTCAAATGTGAAAGCGCAGGGATGCCAAAAGAAAAGGAACACGCAGAAATTATGTTTAGGGATTATTTGGGCGAAACCGTTTTGAGACATTTTAGAAGATGATTTGGACGAAACAGTTAGAGACATTTTAAAAGATGATTTTAGAAGATGATTTAGAAGATGATTTGGGGGTGAAACTCTGTGGTCGTTATAATACACAAGTTCTATTTGACCAGTGTTGTGAGGTC
Source organism: Artemia sinica (assembly GCA_027921565.1). Classification (NCBI taxonomy): domain Eukaryota; kingdom Metazoa; phylum Arthropoda; class Branchiopoda; order Anostraca; family Artemiidae; genus Artemia; species Artemia sinica. The sequence goes on along the minus strand of JAPEVW010000025.1, from coordinate 1,465,257 downwards.
CTCTACCCAAACCCCAAAGGGCCCCGACCCCCCTACCCCAACCCCGAAGGAACCCCCAGGCCCCACAAAGGCCCGCGGTCCCCCAATGCCCCCCGGTCCCCCAAAGGGCCCCCGAGACCCCAAAGACCCCCAGGGCCCCCAAAGGCCCTGCGGTCCCCCAATGCCCCCCAAAGGGCCCCCGAGTTCCCAAAGGCCTCCCGGACCCCCAAAGGCCTCCCGGAACCCCCAAAGGCCCCCCCTATTTTTTAACACTTTTTATGTGCACTTGAGACATAGAAGGGCCCCCCCACATTTCAAAAGGCGTTATTATATCTTTTCGGAACAACTTCTTTTCTTAATATTGCCTCCTAAACCCATTTTACAAGTTGATGTACTCATCCTTTTCACCACAACTTTACCTTACGACTTTTTGAATACCCCAACGCCAAGCAGTACTTTTCAAAATGCTTTTTTATATTATTTCAGAACAAGTTCTTTACGTAATGTCCCTCCTAAACCAATTTTACAACTTGAAGTACTCATCCTTTTCACCCACAACTTTACTTTATGGCTTTTTGAATATCCCATCACCAAGCAATACTTTCAAAAGGCTTTTTTATTAAATCTTTACTGAACACACACAATATTATTTTCAATATTTTTCATCAATGATAACACTTTTTCTGTTCAAAATAGCAAGTTTTCTGTCAAAGACACCAAATTTTTTCTTAGAAATAATATTTTTCATCAATGATAACACTTTTTCTGTTCGAACTAGCAAGTTTTCTGTCAAAGATACCGAATTTTTTCTTAGAAGTAACATTTTTTGATTGTGAAAACAACTTTTCTGTCAGAAGTAGCAAGTTTTGCTTAACACTAACAAACCTTCTCATCAAAGTAACGACATTTTACCTTAATACTAACATACTTTTACTGAACACACACAAAGTTCTCTTAGAAATAATATTTTTCATCAGTGGTAACACTTTTTCTCTTCGAACTAGCAAGTTTTCTACAGAAGATACCAAATTTTTTCGTAGAAGTAACATTTTTTATGACTGTGATAAAAACTTTTCTGCCAGAAGTAGCAAGTTTTGCTTAACACTAACAAACCTTCTCATCAAAGTAACGACATTTTACCTTAATACTAACATACTTTTACTGAACTAACAAAAAGTTCTCTTAGAAATAATAATTTTCGTCAGTGGTAACACTTTTTCTGTTCGAACTAGCAAGTTTTCTGTCAAAGATACCAAATTTTTTCGTAGAAGTAACATTTTTTTATTGTGATAACAACTTTTCTGTCAGAAGTAGCAAGTTTTGCTTAACACTAACAAACCTTCTCATCAAAGTAACGACATTTTACCTTAATACTAACATACTTTTAATGAACACACACAAAGTTCTCTTAGAAATAATATTTTTCATCAGTGATAACACTTTTTCTCTTCGAACTAGCAAGTTTTCTACCAAAGATACCAATTTTTTTTCGTCAAAGTAACATTTTTGATTGTGATAACAACTTATGTGTCAGAAGTAACAAGTTTTGCTCAACACTAACAAACATTCTCATCAAAGTAACATCATTTTACCTTAATACTAACATACTTTTACTGAACAAACACAAATTTCTCTTAGAAATAATATTTTTCGTCAGTAATAACACTTTTTCTGTTCGAACTAGCAACTTTTCTACCAAAGACACCAAATTTTTTCGTAGAAGTAACAATTTTGATAGTGATAACAACTTTTCTGTCAGAAGTAGCAAGTTTTCCTTAACACTAACAAACCTTATCATCAAAGTAACGACATTTTACCTTAATACTAACATACTTTTAATGAACACACACAAATTTCTCTTAGAAATAATATTTTTCGTCAGTGATAACACTTTTTCTGTTCGAACTAGCAACTTTTCTACCAAAGATACCAAATTTTTTCGTAGAAGTAACATTTTTGATTGTGATAACAACTTTTCTGTCAGAAGTAGCAAGTTTTGCTTAACATTAACAAACATTCTCATCAAAGTAACATCATTTTACCTTAATAATAACATACTTTTACTGAACACACACAAATTTCTCTTAGAAATAATATTTTTCATCAATGATAACACTTTTTCTGTTCGAACTAGCAAGTTTTCTACCAAAGATACCGAATTTTTTCTTAGAAGTAACATTTTTTTGATTGTGATAACAACTTTTCTGTCAGAAGTAGCAAGTTTTGCTTAACACTAACAAACCTTCTCATCAAAGTAACGACATTTTACCTTAATACTAACATACTTTTACTGAACACACACAAATTTCTCATAGAAATAATATTTTTCATCAGTGATAACACTTTTTCGGTTTGAACTAGCAAGTTTTCTGTCAAAGATACCGAATTTTTTCTTAGAAGTAACAATTTTTTGATTATGATAACAACTTTTCTGTCAGAAGTAGCAAGTTTTGCTTAACACTAACAAACCTTCTCATCAAAGTAACGACATTTTACCTCAATACTAACATACTTTTACTGAACACACACAAATTTCTCTTAGAAATAATATTTTTCGTCAGTGATAACACTTTTTCTGTTCGAACTAGCAAGTTTTCTACCAAAGATATCAAATTTTTTCTTAGAAGTAACATTTTTTGATTGTGATAACAACTTTTCTGTCAGAAGTAGCAAGTTTTGCTTAACACTAACAAACCTTCTCATCAAAGTAACGACATTTTACCTTAATACTAACATACTTTTAATGAACACACACAAATTTCTCTTAGAAATAATATTTCTCGTCAGTGATAACACTTTTTCTGTTCGAGAAATTTGTGTGTGTTCAGTAAAAGTATTTTAGTTTTAAGGTAAAATGTCGTTACTTTGATGAGAATGTTTGTTAGTGTTAAGCAAAACTTGCTACTTCTGACAGAAAAGTTTTTATCACAATAAAAAAATGTTACTTCTAAGAAAAAAATTGGTATCTTTGGTAGAAAACTTGTTAGTTCGAACAGAAAAAGTGTTATCACTGACGGAAAATATTATTTCTAAGAGAAATTTGTGTGTGTTCAGTAAAAGTATGTTAGTATTAAGGTAAAATGATGTTACTTTGATGAGAATGTTTGTTAGTGTGAAAGGAAAACTTGCTACTTCTGACAGAAAAGTTGTTATCACAATCAAAAAATGTTACTTCTAAGAAAAAATTTGGTATCTTTGGTAGAAAACTTGCTAGTTCGAACAGAAAAAGTGTTATCACTGACGAAAAATATTATTTCTAAGAGAACTTTGTGTGTGTGTTCAGTAAAAGTATGTTGGTATTAAGGTAAAATGTCGTTAATTTGATGAAAAGGTTTGTTAGTGTTAAGCAAAACTTGCTACTTCTGACAGAAAAGTTGTTATCACAGTCATAAAAAATGTTACTTCTACGAAAAAATTTGGTGTTTTTGGTAGAAAACTTGCTAGTTCGAACAGAAAAAGTGTTATCACTGACGAAAAATATTATTTCTAAGAGAAATTTGTGTGTGTTCATTAAAAGTATGTTAGTATTAAGGTAAAATATCGTTACTTTGTTGAGAAGGTTTGTTAGTGTTAAGCAAAACTTGCTACTTCTGACAGAAAAGTTGTTATCACAATCAAATAATTTTACTTCTACGAAAAAATTTAGTATCTTTGGTAGAAAACTTGCTAGTTCGAACAGAAAAAGTGTTATCACTGACGAAAAATATTATTTCTAAGAGAAATTTGTGTGTGTTCATTAAAAGTATGTTAGTATTAAGGTAAAATATCGTTACTTTGATGAGAATGTTTGTTAGTGTTAAGCAAAACTTGCTACTTCTGACAGAAAAGTTTTTATCACAATAAAAAAATGTTACTTCTAAGAAAAACATTGGTATCTTTGGTAGAAAACTTGTTAGTTCGAACAGAAAAAGTGTTATCATTGATGAAAAATATTGTTTCTAAGAGAAATTTGTGTGTGTTCAGTAAAAGTATGTTAGTATTAAGGTAAAATGATGTTACTTTGATGAGAATGTTTGTTAATGTTAAGCAAAACTTGCTACTTCTGACAGAAAAGTTGTTATCACAATCAAAAATGTTACTTCTACGAAAAAATTTGGTATCTTTGGCAGAAAAGTTGCTAGTTCGAACAGAAAAAGTGTTATCACTGACGAAAAATATTATTTCTAAGAGAAATTTGTGTGTGTTCATTAAAAGTATGTTAGTATTAAGGTAAAATGTCGTTACTTTGATGATAAGGTTTGTTAGTGTTAAGGAAAACTTGCTACTTCTGACAGAAAAGTTGTTATCACTATCAAAAATGTTACTTCTACGAAAAAATTTGGTGTCTTTGGTAGAAAACTTGCTAGTTCGAACAGAAAAAGTGTTATCACTGACGAAAAATATTATTTCTAAGAGAAATTTGTGTTTGTTCAGTAAAAGTATGTTAGTATTAAGGTAAAATGATGTTACTTCGATGAGAATATTTGTTAGTGTTGAGCAAAACTTGCTACTTCTGACACATAAGTTGTTATCACAGTCAAAAATGTTACTTCTACGAAAAAATTTGGTGTCTTTGGTAGAAAACTTGCTAGTTCGAACAGAAAAAGTGTTATCACTGACGAAAAATATTATTTCTAAGAGAAATTTGTGTTTGTTCAGTAAAAGTATGTTAGTATTAAGGTAAAATGTCGTTACTTTGATGAGAATGTTTGTTAGTGTTAAGCAAAACTTGCTACTTCTGACAGAAAAGTTTTTATCACAATAAAAAAATGTTACTTCTAAGAAAAAAATTGGTATCTTTGGTAGAAAACTTGTTAGTTCGAACAGAAAAAGTGTTATCACTGACGGAAATATTATTCCTAAGAGAAATTTGTGTGTGTTCAGTAAAAGTATGTTAGTATTAAGGTAAAATGATGTTACTTTGATAAGAATGTTTGTTAGTGTGAAAGGAAAACTTGCTACTTCTGACAGAAAAGTTGTTATCACAATAAAAAAATGTTACTTCTACGAAAAAATTGGTATCTTTGGTAGAAAACTTGCTAGTTCGAACAGAAAAAGTGTTATCACTGACGAAAAATATTATTTCTAAGAGAAATTTGTGTGTGTTCAGTAAAAGTATTTTAGTTTTAAGGTAAAATGTCGTTACTTTGATGAGAATGTTTGTTAGTGTTAAGCAAAACTTGCTACTTCTGACAGAAAAGTTTTTATCACAATAAAAAAATTTTACTTCTAAGAAAAAAATTGTTTATCATTGGTAGAAAACTTGTTAGTTCGAACAGAAAAAGTGTTATCACTGACGGAAAATATTATTTCTAAGAGAAATTTGTGTGTGTTCAGTAAAAGTATGTTAGTATTAAGGTAAAATGATGTTACTTTGATGAGAATGTTTGTTAGTGTGAAAGGAAAACTTGCTACTTCTGACAGAAAAGTTGTTATCACAATCAAAAAATGTTATTTCTAAGAAAAAATTTGGTATCTTTGGTAGAAAACTTGCTAGTTCGAACAGAAAAAGTGTTATCACTGATGAAAAATATTATTTCTAAGAGAACTTTGTGTGTGTGTTCAGTAAAAGTATGTTGGTATTAAGGTAAAATGTCGTTACTTTGATGAGAAGGTTTGTTAGTGTTAAGCAAAACTTGCTACTTCTGACAGAAATGTTGTTATCACAGTCATAAAAAATGTTACTTCTACGAAAAAAATTGGTGTCTTTGGTAGAAAACTTGCTAGTTCGAACAGAAAAAGTGTTATCACTGACAAAAAATATTATTTCTAAGAGGAATTTGTGTGTGTTCATTAAAAGTATGTTAGTATTAAGGTAAAATATCGTTACTTTGTTTAGAAGGTTTGTTAGTGTTAAGCAAAACTTGCTACTTCTGACAGAAAAGTTGTTATCACAATCAAAAAATGTTACTTCTACGAAAAAATTTGGTATCTTTGGTAGAAAACTTGCTAGTTCGAACAGAAAAAGTGTTATCACTGACGAAAAATATTATTTCTAAGAGAAATTTGTGTGTGTTCAGTAAAAGTATGTTAGTATTAAGGTAAAATGTCGTTACTTTGATGAGAATGTTTGTTAGTGTTAAACAAAACTTGCTACTTCTGACAGAAAAGTTTTTATCACAATAAAAAAATGTTACTTCTAAGAAAAAATTGGTATCTTTGGTAGAAAACTTGTTAGTTCGAACAGAAAAAGTGTTATCACTGACGGAAATATTATTCCTAAGAGAACTTTGTGTGGGTGTTCAGTAAAAGTATGTTAGCATTAAGGTAAAATGATGTTACTTTGATAAGAATGTTTGTTAGTGTGAAAGGAAAACTTGCTACTTCTGACAGAAAAGTTGTTATCACAATCAAAAAATGTTACTTCTAAGAAAAAACTTGGTATCTTTGGTAGAAAACTTTCTAGTTCGAACAGAAAAAGTGTTATCACTGATGAAAAATATTATTTCTAAGAGAACTTTGTGTGGGTGTTCAGTAAAAGTATGTTAGTATTAAGGTAAAATGTCGTTACTTTGATGAGAAGGTTTGTTAGTGTTAAGCAAAACTTGCTACTTCTGACAGAAATGTTGTTATCACAGTCATAAAAAATGTTACTTCTACGAAAAAATTTGGTATCTTTGCTAGAAAACTTGCTAGTTCGAACAGAAAAAGTGTTATCACTGACGAAAAATATTATTTCTAAGAGAAATGTGTGTGTTCATTAAAAGTATGTTAGTATTAAGGTAAAATGTCGTTACTTTGATGAGAAAGTTTGTTAGTGTTAAGCAAAACTTGCTACTTCTGACAGAAATGTTTATCACAATTAAAAAATGTTACTTCTAAGAAAAACTTTGGTATCTTTGGTAGAAAACTTGCTAGTTCGAACATAAAAACTGTTATCACTGACGAAAAATATTATTTCTAAGAGAACTTTGTGTGTGTTCAGTAAAAGTATGTTAGTATTAAGGTAAAATGTCGTTACTTTGATGAGAAGGTTTGTTAGTGTTAAGCAAAACTTGCTACTTCTGACAGAAAAGTTGTTATCACAATAAAAAAATGTTACTTCTAAGAAAAAATTTGGTATCTTTGGTAGAAAACTTGCTAGTTCGAACAGAAAAAGTGTTATCACTGACGAAAAATATTATTTCTAAAAGAAATTTGTGTGTTCATTAAAAGTAAGTTAGTATTAAGGTAAAATGTCGTTACTTTGATGAGAATGTTTGTTAGTGTTAAGAAAACTTGCTACTTCTGACAGAAAAGTTGTTATCACAATCAAAAAATGTTACTTCTACGAAAAAATTTGGTATCCTTGGTAGAAAACTTGCTAGTTCGAACAGAAAAAGTGTTATCACTGACAAAAAATATTATTTCTAAGAGAAATTTGTGTGTGTTCAGTAAAAGTATGTTAGTATTAAGGTAAAATGATGTTACGTTGATGAGAATGTTTGTTAGTGTGAAAGGAAAACTTGCTACTTCTGACAGAAAAGTTGTTATCACAATCAAAAAATTTTACTTCTAAAAAAAAAATTAGTATCTTTGGTAGAAAACTTGCTAGTTCGAACAGAAAAAGTGTTATCATTGACGAGAAATATTATTTCTAAGAGAAATTTGTGTGTGTTCATTAAAAGTATGTTAGTATTAAGGTAAAATGTCGTTACTTTGATGAGAAGGTTTGTTAGTGTTAAGCAAAACTTGCTACTTCTGACAGAAAAGTTGTTATCACAATCAAAAAATGTTACTTCTAAGAAAAAATTTGATATCTTTGGTAGAAAACTTGCTAGTTCGAACAGAAAAAGTGTTATCACTGACGAAAAATATTATTTCTAAGAGAAATTTGTGTGTGTTCAGTAAAAGTATGTTAGTATTAAGGTAAAATGTCGTTACTTTGATGAGAAGGTTTGTTAGTGTTAAGCAAAACTTGCTACTTCTGACAGAAAAGTTGTTATCATAATCAAAAAATTGTTACTTCTAAGAAAAAATTCGGTATCTTTGGTAGAAAACTTGCTAGTTCGAACAGAAAAAGTGTTATCATTGATGAAAAATATTGTTTCTAAGAGAAATTTGTGTGTGTTATGTAAAATTATACTAGTATTAAGGTAAAATGATGTTACTTTGATGAGAATGTTTGTTAGTGTGAAAGGAAAACTTGCTACTTCTGACAGAAAAGTTGCTATCACAATCAAAAAATGTTACTTCTAAGAAAAAATTTGGTATCTTTGGTAGAAAACTTGCTAGTTCGAACAGAAAAAGTGTTATCACTGATGAAAAATATTATTTCTAAGAGAACTTTGTGTGTGTGTTCAGTAAAAGTATGTTAGTATTAAGGTGAAATGTCGTTACTTTGATGACACATCCAATCAAAATTTTTTTACAGCCATTTTGTTCAACGTAGTTGAAAGTTTTGGAAATTAGATCTTTAAGGCTGACAACCCCTCCCCCCACAGCCCTCAGGTCAAGGGTTGTAAGTTATGCCCTGGGGCATATAATATTTTATTGAAAGCGTTGTTCAAGAAACTTCAAAAGGGCTCATTCCATTGGAAATTGAAAGGGCTAGTGCCCTTTTTAATAGTCGAAAGTGATTGGAGGGTAACTAACCCCCCTCTCACGCCTACCATTCCTCCAAACACATCCAATCAAACTTTGAGATAACCATTTTGTTCAGCGTAGTTGATTTCCAGATAGAGAATATCTTTTTGAAGAGGACACTCCCCCACAACCCTCGGGGCAAGGGTTTTAAGTTATGCCCTGGGGGCATATAAGGTTTTTATAGAAGGCGTTGTAGAAACTTCAAAAAAGGCTCTTCGATTGGAAATTCAAAGGCCTAGTGCCCTTTTTAATAGTTGAAAGTGATCGGAGGGCAACTAGCCCCCCACCCCACGTCCCTCATTCCCCCAAACACATCCAATCAAAATTTTGAGATAGCCATTTTGTTCAGCGTAGTTGATTTCCAGATAGAAAATATGTTTTTGAGGAGGACACTCCCCCACAACCCTCGGGGCAAGGGTTTTAAGCTATTACCTGGGGGCATATAAAGTTTTATAGAAGGCGTTGTCGTAGAAACTTCAAAAAAGGCTCTTCGATTGGAAATTCAAAGGGCTAGTGCCTTTTTTAACAGGGATTGGAGGGAAACTAGTCTCCCCCACGCCCACCTTTTCCCCAAACACATCAAATCAAATTTTTGAGGTAGCCATTTTGTTCAGCGTAGGAGATTTCCAGGAAGGAAAGGAGTTTTTGAGGAGGACACTCCACCACAACCCTCGGGGCAAGGGTTTTAAGTTGTGCCCTGGAGGCATATAACGTTTTTATAGAAGGCGTTGTCGTAGAAACTTCAAAGAAGGCTCATTCGATTGGAAACTCAAAGGGCCAGTGCTCTTTTTAATAGTCGAAAGTGATTGGAGGGCAACTAGACCCCCCCCCACTCCCACCTTTTCCCCAAACACATCCAATCAAAATTTTGAGATAGCCATTTTGTTCAGCGTAGTAGATTTCCAGATAGAAAATATGTTTTTGAGGAGGACACTCCCCTACAAACCTCGGGGCAAGGGTTTTAAGTTATGCCCTGGGGGCGTATAAGGTTTTTATACAAGGCGTTGTCGTAGAAACTTCAAAAAAGGCTCATTCGATTGGAAATTCAAATGGCTAGTGCCCTTTTTAATAGTCGAAAGTGATTGGAGGGCAACTAGTCCCCCCCCACGCCCACCTTTTCCCCAAACAGATCCAATCAAAATTTTGAGATAGCCATTTTGTTCAGCGTAGTTGATTTCCAGATAGAAAATATCCTTTTGAGGAGGACACTCCCCCACAACCCTCGGGGCAAGGGTTGTAAGTTATGCCCTGGGGGCATATAAGCTTTTAATAGAAGGCGTTGTCGTACAAACTTCAAAAAAGGCTCATTCGATCGGAAAGTCAAAGTGCTAATGCCCTTTTTAATAGTCGAAAGCTATCGGAGGGTAACTAGCCCCCCCCCACGCCCATCATTCCCCCAAACACATCCAATCAAAATTTTGAGAGATCCATTTTGTTCAGCGTAGTTGATTTCCAGACAGAAAATTTGTTTTTGAGGAGGACGCTCCCCTACAACCCTCGGGGCAAGGGTTTTAAGTTATGCCCTGGGAGCATATAAGGTTTTTATAGAAGGCGTTGTCGTAGAAACTTCGAAAAGGGCTCAGTAAAAAACGATATTGCCACAATGTATTATTGTTTTTTTCCTCCATACCATGGCACTTCGTATCTAAGGAGGTGTCGTAGAAACTTCGAAAAGGGCTCATTCGATTGGAAATTGGAGTGACTAGTGGCCTTTTTAATAGTCGAAAGCGACTGGAGGGCAACTAACCCCTCGCCCCCTCGCCCATCACGCCCACCTTTTCCCCAAACACATCCAATCAAAATTTTTGGACAGCCATTTTGTTCAACGTAGTTGAAAGTTTTGGAAATTAGGTCTTTAAGGATGACAACCCCTCCCCCCCCTACAGCCCTCAGATCAAGGATTGTAAGTTATGCCCTAGGGGCGAATAATACTTTATTGAAAGCGTTGTTGAAGAAACTTCAAAAGGGCTCATTCCGTTGGAAATTGAAAGGGCACCATTCCTCCAAACACATCCTATCAAAATTTTCAGATAGCCATTTTGTTCAACGTAGTGGAAAGTTCCTGAAAAATAGGTCTTTGAGAATGACATCCCCCGCAGCCCTCAGGGCAAGGGTTGTAAGTTATGCCCTGGGGGCATATAAGATTGTTATTGAAAGTGTTGTCTTAGAAACTTCAAAAGGGCTCATTTGATTAGAAATTTAAAGGGCTAGTGCTATTTTTAATATTTGAAAGTGATAAAAGAGCGACTACTGCCCCTCTCACGCCCACCATTTCCCCAAACACATCCAATCAAAATTTTGAGATAGCCGTTTTGTTTAATGTAGTTGAAAGTTCTGGAAATTAGGTCTTAGAGGATGACAACCACCCTAACAGCCCTTAGGGTAAGGGTTGTAATTTATTACAACCTTAGGGTTGGGTGTCTGTTCTTGTACAGTAAACTCCAAAAGGTTGTTTTTTGTTGTTTTTTTCTTTTCTTTTTTGTTTAGCACTGAGGACGACTTGGCGGAGGTCCTTGTCGAAATATTTGCTTGTTTTTCGTCTTCATGTTTTTGCCACTGGCTGACAAAATCCTCGTTTTCTCACCCTTTTTTGGCTTTATTTTTAATTTATTTTTTCCTTTCCTCTCTTAACTTCATATGTTCTAATTTATTCCCTAGGGGCATATAAGGTGTTTATAGAAAGCGTTGTCGTTTCAAAAACGGCTCATTCGATTGGAAATCGAAAGGCCGAGTCCCCTTTTTAATAGTCGAATGTGATTGGAAGGCTTGACATTTTATAGTAAAGATCGATGTGGGTATAATGTATTATTTTTTGTTGCTGTTGTTGTTTAGACCAGGGCACTTCCTATCGAGGGAGTTGTCGTGGGAACTTCGAAAAAGGCTTATTTGATTAAAAATAGAAAGGGCTGATGCCCTTTTTAATAGTCAAAAGTGGTTGGAGGGCAACTAATCCCCCTTCCACGCCCACCCTCCCATTAGCCCATTATGTTTAAAAACTAAATGTTGCCTTAAGATTAAATCAAAATGCACTGTGTTACCCAATAAAGCATCTCAGCAGTATTCCAAGAACGAATGAGGGTATAATGTTCAGACTTTCGGGGCTACCTCTGCTCTTAAAATTTAACCAAATCAAAATAGTGTAAGTGTATTCAAGCTATCAAAGAAAGTAAACAGGTTTTTTTGCGAATGGTATCAAGTTTTCCATTTCAGATCAACTAGAGGAGGTATGAAACTAAATTAAACACTACTATTTGTGTCCAGATTTTCAAAAGGGTGTATGTTATTAAAAAATGTGGAAAATTTTTCTCCATCATACGAATAGCAGGCCAAACTATAAAGTCTTAAAAAAGAACAGATTTAAAGCATTATTTTTTTTCTCTGAGAAGACTATGTCAATATAAAACGAACAGAAATTAATTAAAAAAACTTTTTCCACAAAATAAGTTTTTCAAAGAAAAGTAAAGAACTCCATTAAACAAAAAATGAGCAAAATTAAAATCAAATAATCTACCAAGCGTGAAACTACCACAAATCAGCATCAATAAATAAATGAAACCCAAAACGAACAGAAATTACAATAAATAACCGAGTCAATCTCAAAACGAGCAGAAATTAACATAAGTTGTGCTCAAAACCCCTATGCCTGCCCAAGGCCAGAACAAAATTTGCACTTTACTGAAAAAAATACAAATGAATGTGCATTGTCAGTTTAATACACATATACTGATATTTAGTAATCAAAATGTTAATATTATTTGATTTATTAAAGTTATGAAAGTAAAAACATTTATATTTTTCAATAAAGTGCAAATTATTTTCTGGCATTGGGAAAGCATAGGGGTTTTGCGCCCAACTTATGTTAATTTCTGCTCGTTTTGAGTTTGACTCGGTTATTTATTGTAATTCCTGTTCGTTTTGGGTTTCATTTATCTATCGATGCTGATTTGCGGTAGTTTCACGCTTGGTAGATTATTTAATTTTACTTTTGCTCATTTTTTGTTTAATGGAGTTCTTTTCTTTTCTTTGAAAAACTTATTTTGTGGAAAAAGTTTTTTTTAATTAATTTTGTGAAATGGTACTCTTTATGAGTACATTAATTTCTTATATATTTTTGAACTCTGTGAAAAAGCCCAAAGCATTTTTCTTTCCAGTTCTTTTAAAATCTTACTACATGCTTATTCTCTTGCATTGAGAAATGTGTTTAGGTCCATTAACCTTGGCGTTTAATAGTAATACATACAACCGGCTGTTTCTTTTGTCACAGCAATGCAATGCAATGCACGAATGAACGAACAATGTCCGTAGAATTTAAATTTGCGCAATTTTTGCCTGGAAGTCAACTTGCGCTAATCTTCCCTTTGGGGCTTTATTCCATATTCAAAATGCTCCATTATACGATATCAAATATTGCGTCATTTTATTCTAGAATGAAGCCAAAATTTCATCATACAGATGCCAAAGGATCTAGTTTGTATGATGAAGCACCTGGTGCAAGAAACAGTGATTTCTTACTGAGTTAAAAACTTAACCGATGTTTTACGCCAAGAAGGAGTCTTTCCTAGTGGACCTCAGAGTTGCCACGGGTAGTACCAAAGTACTACTTTTAGTACTTTTTGATCAAAGTAGTACTTCTTGAATACTTTCTGCAAAAGCAGTACTTTTTCAATACTTTTTGTCAAAAGTAGTACTTTAGACCGAAAAGGGCAATTTTACAAGCATATTAGAAATAATAACCAACAATGATAACCAAGATAACCAACTAGATTTTTTTTATTGTTAAATTTCAATAAAAACCGATCTTAATAAATCCAGCTTCTTAAAAAGACCCAAAAAATCATTTTAATTGCTCCCTTCCCGTTTAATTTTTTAGAGTGGCTTGGTCTCAGTCTCACTTCCTCCAGCCTTAAATTTGCATCGCTCCAACGTGAAGATTTGAGGAATTCTGAGTGACAAAATTTTTGTTTTGTTTTTATTTTATCAGACAAAAAATATTTCAATCATTGTTTTCAGTTCCTATACGAAACAGCAGTTATTTTACATAAAGTGCCTTTTTTCCGTTTGTAATTTGAATCATAACTCCCAACCAAAAGAAAGCAAGAAATAAAAGAAGATTATTTCTTCAACCACACAATTCAACACCTAGGATGTTAGCCTATAGCTTTTTTGATGGGTTTCACAGGTCCAGACGTACAAATAATTTTTAGGGGAGGAGGTCAAACAATAAAGAAAAAGTTAAACTCATTTTCAAAATGAACTAAAAAGTAGAGAATTATTTTTTTTCTCAAGAATATATGAATATAAATGAACACGAGGGGCACAAAAAGCATTGGATTTTACATAACATAAACACCAAATTTATCTAGGTTTTAAATGCATAAACGAAAAGTCGATGAATTGAGGAAAACAAGTGAAAAAGATCAAATTATGCAAAACCGAATCGATTTTTTGTCCGGGATTTTCACTTATGTTTATAGATTCTGGAAAAAAAAATATTTTCAAAGTTTTAATTTTCCAGTTAAAAAAAAAAAGTATCGTGTCTCATCCAAGATTAAAACCTAAGTTAACACAGCCTCAGGAAGTGCTCTTACCGTTGTGCTTTACTGATAAAAGTGGAAAGTAACTGAACATTCGGGAGTGGTTGAAAAAAAATTCACAAATTAAAAAAAATTGTGGTACAAAGAAATAAACGGAAGATTGAACAAAAAGATAATAAAAACGAGTTTTTTTAACTGAAAGCAAGGAGCGACATTAAAACTTAAAACGAACAGAAATTATACCGTATATGAAAGGAGCAGTCCTCTCCTCAACGTCTCGCTCTTTACGCTAAAGTTTTTTTTATTGTTTTGAAAAAATAAAGTTTTGAGACAGAGTCAAACTTCAACGTAAAGAGCGAGGCGTTGAAGAGGGGCCAGCCCCTTTCATATACGGAATAATTTCTTTTCGTTTTAAGTTTTAATGTCGCTCCTTACTTTCAGTTAAAAAAACTTTTTTTTTATTTAATTTCTGAACATTTTTGTTTAATGCAGCTTTGAATTTGGCTCACCGTTCATGAATAATTAGAACGAAATTTGTATATTAATTTTACTTTTTTTTGGCTAAATGGCTTTCTCGAAATGTTAATCTGACGTAACTTACGAATTAACTTACGTAACGAACTTCTATATTCGTATATTTTTATTACATACATTAGGGAGTTCACCCCCCATTTAATACCTTGCTCTTTACGCTAAAATTCAATTTTATTCCAATTCTTTGAGAATGACCCCTTAATCACAAGGGCGGTTAATTAGAATAAATAGCTCTGATGAAAGTCCAAAAAAAACTTTAGCATAAAGTGCGAGGTAATGACGTCAGCGAACCCAATCATTTCAGGGGGTGAACCCAATCATATACGTAATAATTTCTGTTCGTTTTAAGTTTTGATGTTGCTCCATACTTTCAGTTGAATTTTTTTTTTCAATTTCTGATCGTTTTTTTAATAATACGGGGAAATCGGACGCCCCCTTCAAAGTAATATCCCTTCACCCATGAAAAGTTCCTCCATGGAAAGATCATCCCACGTAACCCCCGACCCAACCCCAAATACCAGAGAAATCCCCCTTGAAATGTTCTATATACTTCCCAATAATCTTTACTATATGTAAACCACAGTTCATATAATTATCCAGTAAGCTTATCGCAGATCATTTCTGGTCTTCGTTCTCGGTGCGAACAAAAGCTCCTCCCACTTCTTTCTGTATTAGCGGGTTAGTGTGTTGACTCAATGAGAAATGGTTACAACGTGCATTATTCGTAATTGCGAAAGCAGAAAAAAGCTTGGTGAGCCAGCCAAGTGGTTTGCAAGTGTCCCATCTCACAGGTATGACTTAATTTATATACAAATAATGACTTAATCTATTATTTACATACAGTGGGCTCAAATGATTGGCCTATGTAGGATTTTGTAAAAAAGAAGGCGGGGGGTTGATGAAATTTGTGAAAATAAGGATTTTTTTTTCTTCTAATAACTGGTGGAATAGGTGTGATGGTTTCAGGGGCGGATCCAGGATTTTTTTAGGGGAGGGGGGCGCAAAGTAGGTTGATCCAACAAACTTACGTTAGGAGCAAGTTTAATTGATGCAAACTTGCGTTAATTAGGTAAATTACACTACTTTAGACTACTTTACGGGGGTAACCCTCGCCCCCCCCCCTCTGGATTCGCAACTGGATAGTTTATCATTTTTTTTTCACGTCGTGATATTTATTTTCTCAGATAGTAGTTCCTGTGATATTTGAAAAATCTAGTTACCTGTTTTGGCGGAGAGCCTAGATAAGACTAGTTTTGTTTTCAATCAATGTTTTCATATGAAATGGCCAGACCTTTCCTGAACTTCAAACAATAAACACCTCTGTTTGAAAATCTTTGCACTTTCTGAATTTAGATAGCGATAAGGGTTCCTGATTGAGACCAATTTTAGGACTTGGGTTCTAATTATTGGTTGTTGTGGTAAAAGTTGCCGGGAATAAAAACCGGGAATAACCAATCGAATATGGCTTGAGTGCAAAGACCTGAATTGGGAAACTGGCTGCGAGGACTTCCCCCTTGAACAATTTATAAGATTTTTTTTGCGCACACGTGCATGTTACGAAGTAAAATTTAAGAATCAGGAAACCGAGAGACGTACCTATCAAGGAAAATAAACTAGCAAGTAATTATTTTAGTTTTAGTAGTTTAAATATTTGATTATCTCTTTTTTTGAACAAAGGGGTAAAATTTTTTAAAATTTGTGTTTGATTATCTCCTTAATGAGCTGCTCAGTACTACAGACAATAAAAATCAAACCAATATCAATAAACAGATGTGAAAAGCGGAAGTGACTATATTTAATTTAGCTGCAAGTCAACATTCATGCCCACCACGTAATTTCCCTTTGAGAATAAATTGATAAAACTTTTAAAACTGAAATATCAATGCGAAGCACCAAATATCATAATCAAATGTCATCGCTTTATGGCATTGTTCAAATAAAACTTATTTTTTACTTGATTATCGTCGTAAATTTATTCTTTGTCTTTCTTTCCATTCTTAAACCAATGTTATATTTACCTTTTGCATTATTACAGCCCACTATATATACATTCATATAAATTTATATGCAGTGTTACCGCCATACCAATTATTCTCCTTTCCTTTTTTATTCTTTAATAATAATTTCTGGTCGTTTTGAGTTTGAATTATTGTAGGCTTCTATTTCTACTGATCTTAAGTTTAATATGGCCTTTACTATTCTTTAAAAAAACTTTCTTTTTCGTAAAGTTTTCGTAGTATATATATATATATATATATATATATATATATATATATATATATATATATATATATATATATATATATATATATATATACATATATATATATACATGTATGCATATATATATATATATATATATATATATATATATATATATATATATATATATATATATATATATATATTATATATATATATATATATATATATATATATATATATATATATATATATATATATATATATATATATATATATATATATATATATATATATATATATATATATATATATATATATATATATATCGGCGCGTACAAACAGCTCCTCTCATTTGATCTGCCATCAGCGGTCCAATTACCCTGGAACACGTATTTTGGCAGAAACTTTCTCAAAATGCCTTTGAAACCAACTTGAGACTTCGAAACCTATTTTTAATTCCTAAAAGCATGTAATAATAACATTACACTACTAACTACCGATTTTCATGTATGTATTGGAATAAATTAATTTAAAATTAGTTTCTTCAAAATTAGTGTTCCAACGTTGAAGCCAAGTTTCGCGTCCAAGAGAAATCTGGCTTGTCTACCCGTGAAAAGATCTGATGCCGCCTATGTTTCTATCTGCAAAAACGTTCTCCGGAGCACTCGCACCCCGGTCCGGGTTTTTATAATGGGTGAGATAGGGAATGATCATACTGGATAATTATATGAACTGTGATGTAAACATTGGGCAAAGTCATAAACTTACAGGCCTTTCCCGGGTACTGCGGGGGATTAAGTAATCCTCAAAGACTTAGTCATTGTATTTGTCGACCATGCTGAACAAAATAGCTATCTCAAAATTTTGGTCCGGTGACTTTGGGAAAAAAATTAGCGTGGGAGGGGGCCTAGTTGCCCTACATTTTCGGTCACTTATAAAGGGCACTAGAACTTCTAATTTCCGTTCACATTAGCCCTCCCGCGATATTCTAGTGCCACTTGGTCGATACGATCACCTCTGGGGGAAAAAACAAACAAATAAACGCGCATCCGTGATCTTTCTTCTGGCAAAAAGTACAAAATTCCACATTTTTGCAGATAGGAGCTTGAAACTTCTATAGTAGGGTTCTCTGATACGCTGAATTTGATGGTGTGATTGTCATTCAAGCTCTATGACTTTAAGGGGGTGTTTCGCCCTTTTTTCGAAAATAAGCCACATTTTCTCAGGCGCATAACTTTTGATAGGTAAGACTAAACTTGATGAAACTTATACATTTAAAATTAGCATAAAAATCTTATTCTTTTGATGTATCTATTAGTATAAAATTTTCGTCTTTTAGAGTTTCGGTTACTATTGAGCCGAGTCACTCCTTTCTTACACTTCTTTACCACGAACTGTTTGATTGTTTGTTATAATTATTCCTTTAACTATGGGATTTATTGGGTTGATACTACCTAGAAATCTCATTAAACAATCCCCATCTTATGAAAATAATTTAAAGTGAGCAAACAGGAGTAGATATGGTCGTATGGATAACACCGCTGCTATAGTCAAGGTCATTCCCTTTTGAGGACCAATGAGCTCTATTAAGACCAGGCGCTCTTGAGAATCAGTGAACTGTATCAAGGCTAGGTACTTTTGAGAATGAGTGAATTGTATCAAGGCCAGACATTGATGAATGTCACTGTACTCTCTAGCCTTGAAAGTTAGTAGTGCAATGACTTAGTTGCGCTATAGATTCTGAGACTTCTGAGACTTCTGTCGGCACTGCAGTCAATGAATTCTTACTTAATCGAATTCTTTGGCCTTGATTTTACACAAAAAGTTGGATGAAAAGAAATCCAGCAGTGAGGGGATTATAGATATGTCGATGCCCATAGTGGGTATACTATTGGAGTTACTACAAAAAGTCGTATACATTTTAAGCAATGGTAAGACAGCGCTTATTCATCGATGACCCAACCTCGAAAGGCCCAAATACCCCTCACCCCCAAACTTTTTGCGCCTCCCTTTTTATTTGTACTTATTCCTTTTTAACTTTTTTTGGCTTTTTTGAATTTTTTAACATAGAAATTTCAACTTTTTTTAAGACATGAAATATACTTTAAACAAAAAAAATAATACTTAATACGTATTTTCAAAATACGAGATGAGAATGATATAGATATGTTAGTTGTGATTTTCACTATTCGAAAAATAATGTTTGTAGTAACACTTTTCTTTTTTTGGGCTGAATGTTTTTTGGACTTTCAACTTTTTAATTTTTTTTATTTTTACTTATGTGGCTGTACCAGTGGTACTCTATGGCTGGTCATCTACAGCGCCGAGAACAGAGTTTTAATATCATTGAAATAAAACAAATAAAAAAACTAATTAAAAACTGAAAAATAAATAAATAGACATGTCATTACAAATATGGTTTTTCTAGAACTAAAAATCACGAGTATCATATGTATACCATTTTCATTTTGTATTTTAAAAGTGTCACAAGCGAATTTCTGTTTTTGGACTGATGATCATGTTTTTTTTATGTGGCTGCCCCAGTGGTACTCTAAGGCTGGTTATTGACACTACCTAGTTTATTGTATGTTTTCAATAAGTATTTTTTGTAGATTTGAAGCATAAACGTTTGCATCATATTAAAAAAATGAAGATGAAATATTCGAAGAAAGTGTTTGCACATTATAAAGTCATCGTTGCGTTGAATGCTGACAACGAAAAATATTTAAACTATGAAACAAGCAATAATGGGGATCTTATTGGAAATGTATGTGTGCATAGTCATGACAGTAAGAGATTAAATTTCTTTGGACTACCGAAACCATTCAACATCGCTGATGGTGGATATTCAAGAGTGAGATATACAGATATGATAGTGCTCAAGGAAAATGCAAACGTGAAAATAATGGTTGACGATTAGGGTTAACTTCTTGCTCATGGTTCTGGCAACACGTTACCTGCTGATAGATCCTATTGCCATTGTTCTGGTATTAGTATTCAAATGAAAGCAGAGGAAAAAGAAAAGCTTACTGCTACGCTTATGTCATAAACCACATTTTGTCTATGTGCCAGAACTGTTACCTGTGTAAAAATAATGTGGTAGCAGACAGTGAAATCGAAATCAGAATAAAAAGGGCTTTGGCATATAATATAACAGCGGGGTATAAAGATGAATTGATGTAAAACAAAGTGCCTGTGAACAATATTACTACCATTGATCGTGTACTAACAGATATAGTCAATAAACCCAATAATACCAACGATGAAGTGTGTAATGCGGCTATAGCTCAGTATATGACCCCAAAATGGAATAAGTCCCCATGTCAAGAGAAAATATAATGAAGTATGTTATGGAATTGATTAAAGGCAATATTTTTTGTATTTTTATGATAATATTCTACACGTCTTTTTTTAATAAAAATATTTTATTCCTTAATTTGTTATGCTTCCATCATTTTCGGGTATGATAGAAAGTCAAACGTTTAGAATGTTTAGTAAAAATTAGAGATGTAAGAAAAGGAATTTTCAGACATAGATACTACTAGTGGACTAATAGGGGATATATTAGAAACTGAGATTGGTTAACAGAGCTCTTACCAACTCTGAGAGATATCAATTGAATTATTTACCCCAAAATTTCCACAGACAAGCACACGCCGCCCAGACACACAGGCACAGAGAGTGAGCAAGACAAAAACACAGATTCAAACAGACAAACAGACAAAGACACACACTGGGATAAGCATACCTCTGTCCAGACAAATAAGCCTAGAGAATGGGAGACAAAAACACCTGGAAGTATAAAGATTCACACATGCATACAGACAAAGACAGATACTGTGACAAACAAACGCCCGCCCAGACACAGAGGAACAGAGAGTGAGAGAGACATAACACATACAAACACACATATTCAGACATACAAACAGACAAATACACACATTGGGATACGCATACCTCTGTCCAAACCCATAAGCCTAGAGAATGAGAGACAAAAACACCTGGAAGTACACAGATTCAGATATTAATACAGACAAAGACAGATAATGTGACAAACAAACGCCCACCCAGACACAGAGGAACAGAGAGTGAGAGAGACATAACACATACAAACACACATATTCAGACATACAAACGGACAATGGCAGACACTGGGACAAGGAAATACCCGCCCAGACACACAGATACAGAATAAGAGAGACAAAAACACGTGTAAACACACAGATTCAGACATACAAACAGACAAAGACAGGCATGGGGACAAGCACCCCTGCCCAGATACACAGGCACAGAGAGAGAGAGAGAGAGAGAGAGAGAGAGAGAGAGAGAGAGAGAGAGAGAGAAAGAAAGACAAAAACAAATACAAACACACAGATTCAGACATACAAACAGACAAAGACAGACACTGCAACAAGCAAACACCCACCTAGATACATAGGCACCGAGATTGAGAGAGACAAAAACCCATAAATACACAGATTCAGACATACAAACAGACACTGGGACAAGCAAATACCTGCCCAGACAAGCATGTGCAGAGTAAGAGAGACAAAAACACACAAACACTAAGATTCAGACATACAAATAGACAAAGACAGACCCTGGGACAAGCAAACACACGCCCAGACACACATGCACAGAGGGTGTGAGAGGCAAAAACACATAAAAACACACAGATTCAGACATACAAACAGACAAAGACAGACCCTGGGACAAGCAAACACACGCCCAGACACACATGCACAGAGGGTGTGAGAGGCAAAAACACATACAAACACACAGATTCAGACATACAAACAGACACAGACAGACACTGGAAACAAACAAACACTAGCCCAGATACACAAGCACAGAGAGTGAGAGAGATTAAAACACATACAAACACACAGACTCAGACACACAAACAGACAAAGACAGACAGTTGAGACATCATGAGACATGCAAAAAAGTTGGGTTTATTTAAGCTCACTTAGCGCGCTAAGTGAGGTTAAATAAACCCAACTTTTTGGCATGTCTGTCTCGCTATACCCGTGTGTCTGAGCGAGTGTTCTGTCATGTATAATTATAGATGTAAAGATGGCAGCTGTTGAGGTAGTGAAAAGATGTCGTCATCTATAAAAAAGTTTTTTCATCTCTTGGATCCATGTGTCTTGTGTTCAATCATACCTAGAAACAAGACTTGGAATGATTTTTTGTAGTTTTGTGTCGTGTTTTACCTTATCAGTGTTGCAATCGGTTGATATTTCAAAGTTCATTTTGGAATTTTTTTTGTTGTAATAGCAGACTTGGAATATTTTTGTTGTGTGGGGCCATGGTTTACCATGTCTTTTTTACATTCTGTTGATGTTTCAAAGTTCATTTCGGAAATGTTTTTCGTTGAAATCGGAGACTTGGAATATTTTTGTTGTGTTGTTTCGTGGTTTACCTTGTCACTGTTACATTCTGTTAGTGTTTCAAATTTTTTTGGAATATATTCGTTGAAATCTGTGACTTGGAATATTTTTGTAGTGTTGTGTCGTGGTTTACCATGTCACAGTTACATTCTGTTGATGTTTCAAAGTTCATTTTGGAATTTTTTACGTTGAAATGTAAGACTTGGAATATTTTTATAGTGTTGTGTTGTGGTTTACCTTGTCACTGTTACATTCTGTTATTGTTTCAATGTTAATTTTGGAATTTTTTCTTTGAAATGTAAGACTTGGAATATTTTTGTACTGCTGTCTCGTGGTTTACCTCGTCACTGTTATGTTTATTTGATGTTTCAAAGTTCATTTTGGAATTTTTTCGTTGAAATATAAAACTTGGAATAATTTTTGTAGTGTTGTGTCATGGTTTACCTTGTCACTTTTACTACCTATTTATGTTTCAAAGTTTATTTTTAAATTTTTTCGTTGAAATGTAAGACTTGGAATATTTTTGTAGTGTTGTGATGTGGTTTACCTTATAACTGTTACATTCTCTTTATGTTTCAAAGTTCATTTTGGAATTTTTCGGCGAAATGTAAGACTTCGAATATTTTTATAGTGTTGTGTCGTGGTTTACCTTGTCACTGTTACATTCTGTTGATGTTTCAAAGTTAATTTTGAAATTTTTTCGTTGAAATGTAAGACTTGGAATATTTTTGTAGTGTTGTGATGTGGTTTACCTTATAACTGTTACATTCTCTTTATGTTTCAAAGTTCATTTTTGAATTTATTCGTTGAAATGTAAGATTTGGAATATTTTTATAGTGTTGAGTCGTGGTTTACAATGGTCAGAGTTACATTCTGTTGATGTTTCAAAGATCGTTTTGGAATTTGTTCGTTTAAATGTACGACATGAAATATTTTTATAGTGTTGTGTCGTGGTTTACCATGTCACTGTTACATTCTGTTGATGTTTCAAAGTTAATTTTGAAATTTTTTCGTTGAAATGTAAGACTTGGAATATGTTTGTAGCATTATGTCAATCCCATTATTTGTCTTTGTCGGTTTGTATGTCTGAATCTATATATTTGTATGTGTTTTTGTCTCTTTCAATCCTTTTGCCTCTGTGTTTGCTTGTCCCAGTGTCTGTCTTTGTCGGTTTGTATGTCTGAATCTACATATTAGTATGTGTTTTTGTCTCTCTTACTCTCTTTGCCTGTGTCTCTGGGTGGGTATGTGCTTGTCCCAGTGTCTGTCTTTGTCGGTCTGTATTTCTCTCTCACTCTCTTTGCCTGTGTATTTGGGCAGGTGTTTGCTTGTCCCAGTGCCTGTCTTTGACGGTTAGTATGTCTGAATCTATATATTAGTATGTGTTTTTGTCTCTCTCAATCTCTTTGTATTTATGTCTGAGCGGTTGTTTGCTCGTTCCACTGTCTGTCTTTGTCAGTTTGTTTGTTTGAATCTATGTATTTGTATGTGTTTTTATTTCTCTCAATCTCTTTGCCTATGTGTCTGGCCGGGTGCTTACTTCTCCCAGTGCATGTCTTTTTCTAATTGTATGTCTGAATCCAAGTGTTTGTACGCATTTTGTCTCTCACTCTCCTTATCTGTGTGTCTGGGTCGGTGTTTGCATGTCTCAGTGCTTGGCTTTGTATGTGTGTATGTCTGAATTTTTGTATTTTTTTGTGTTTCTCACTCTCTGCCTGTGTGCTTGGGCGGGTGTTTGCTTGTCCCAGTGCTTGTCTTCGTCGGTTTGTATGTCTGAATCTATGTAATTGTTTGTGTTTTTATCTCTCTTTGCATCTGTATCTGGGTGGGTGTTTGCTTGTCCCAGTGTCTGTCTTTGTCGGTCTGTATGTCTGACGTCTGTATGTCTATCTATATATTTGTATGTGTCTCTCACTCATTTTGCCTGTGTGTCTGGGCGGATCATTGCTTGTTCCACTGCCTATCTTTGTCGGTTTGTATGTCTGAATCTATATATTTGTATGTGTCTCTCAATCGTTTTGCCTATGTGTCTGGGCGGATGTTTGTTTGTTCCACTGCCTGTCTTTGTCAGTTTGTATGTCTGAATCTAAGGGTTTGTATGTGTTTTTTTTCTCTCTCTATAATCCTATGTGTCTGGACAGGTGGTTGCTTGTCTCAGTGTCTGTCTTTGTATGTTTGTTTGTTTGAATCTATTTAATTGTATGTGTTTTTGTCTCTCTCACTCTCTCTGCCTATGTGTCTGGTCAGGTGTTTGCATGCCCCGGTGTCTGTCTTTGCCAGTTTGTATGTCTAAATCTATATATTTGTATGTGTTTTTGTCTCTCTTTCACTCTCCTTGCCTGTGTGTCTGGGCGGGTGTTTGCTAGTCCCAGTGTCTGTCTTTGTCGGTTGGTATGTCTGAATCTATGTGTTTGTACGCATTTTTTTTATCTCACTCTCTTTGCCTCTGTGTCCGGGCGGGACTTTGCGTGTTCCACTGACTGTCCTTGCCGGTTTGTATGTCTGAATCTATGTATTTGTATTTGTTTCTCACTCTCTTTGCCTATGTGTCTGGACGGATGTTTGCTTCTCCCATTGCATGTTTTCGTCGGTTTGTATGTCTGAATCGTTGTGTTTGTATGCGTTTTTTGTCTCTTTTACTCTCTCTGCCTGTATGTCTGGGCAGATATTTGCTTGTCCCAGTGCCTGTCTTAGTCGTTTTGTATGTCTGAATTTATGTATTTGTATGTGTTTCTCACTCTCTTTGCCTGTTTGTCTGGGCGGGTTTTTGCATGTCCCACTGTCTGTCCTCGTTGGTTTGTATGTCTGAACCTATGTATTTGTATGTCTTTCTCACTCTCTTTGTATATTTGTATGGGCGGGTGTTTGCTTCTCCCGTTGTATGTATTTTTTGGCTTGTATGTTTGAATCTTTGTGTTTGTATGCGTTTTTTGTCTCTTTTACTCTCTCAGCCTGTATGTCTGGGTGGATGTTTGTTTGTCCCAGTGCCTGTCTTTGTCGGTTTGTATATCTGAATTTATGTATTTGTATGTGTTTCTCACTCTCTTTGCCTGTGTGTCTGGGTGGGTTTTAGCTTTTCCCAGCGGCTGTCTTTGTCGTTTTGTATGTCTGAATCTATGTATTTGTATGTGTTTTTGTATCTCTCACTCTAATTACCTTTGTGTCTGGGCGGGTGTTTGCTTGTCCCACTGCCTGTTTTTCTTGGTTTTTATGTCCGAATCTATGTATTTGTATGTGTTTCTCACTCTCTTTACCTGTGTGTCTAGACGGGTGTTTGCTTCTCTCGTTGCCTGTCTTTGTCAGTTTGTATGTCTGAATCTATGTGTTTGTATGCTTTTTTGTCTCTCTTACTCTCTCTGTCTGTATGTATGGGTGGATGTTTTCTTGTCCCTTCGCCTCTCTTTGTCGGTTTGTATATCTAAATCTATGTATTTGTATGCCTTTTTTTCTATCTCACCCTCTTTCCCTGTGTGTCTGTTAACCTATCTCAGTTTCAAATAAAACCCCTATGAGCATGCTAGTAGTATCGATGTGTGAAAATTCCTTTTCTTACATCTCTGACTTTTTAATAAACATTCTAAACATTTGACTTGCTAGCGTACCCTAAAATAATGGAAATATAACAAAGCGAAGCATAAAATATTTTTATTGAAATAACGACATGTCGAATATAACATAAAGATATATTACATACATTGTTTTACATTATTAATATCATGGAACAACTTTGGACACTTTGAATCTGTTCCATAAAATGATTCATCATGTTCTCTCTTGATACTGTAGTTAGTCTCTTCTCTTAGTTCGTAACCAGTAGAATAATCATTATTCCATTTTGAGTCATGCATTATTTTTGCTGAGGTGTCATCTACATGTTCAATATGCGTTTCATCTTTGGTATTATTAGATTCATTGACTATATGATCAACAATAGTAATAATGTTCATGTGCTCTTTATTTTCCTTCAATTCATTTTTATATTCATTATTTATATTGTGTACCAATGCACTTTTTATTTTACCTGTGATTTCACTGTCTGTTCTCACATTATTTTTACACAGGTAGCAGTTCTTGCACGTAGACAAGAGGTTTACAATGTTGTTAGAAGAGTACGCATGTCTTCTTTTTGTCTTCCGTTGAATACTAATACCATAAAGATGGCGATATGATTTTTCAACAGGTAATGTATTACCAGACCAATAAGCAAGAAGTGTCCCCTCATCGTCAACTATTATTTTTATGTTGGCATTCTCTTTGAGCGATATTATCTCTGGATATCTCACTTTCGCATACACACCATTAGCAATAATGAATGCTTTGGGTACTCCAAAGAAATCTAAACTCTCACTGTCATGACAGCGCACGCTTACGTTTCCAATAGTGTTTCCACTAGTGCTTGTTTCGCTGTTCAAATATGGGTCTTTGTCAGTATTCAACACAACGATGATTTTATCGTGTGTACACACCCTCTTCGAATAATTCATCTTCACTTTTTTAAAACTATGATGCAGGTGTTTATCTTTCCAATGTGTGACAATTACTGGTTTAATACATACATTAAACTAGGTAGTGTCGAAAACCTGCCATAGAGTTCCACTGGGATAGCCCTGTATTGTCTATTATCCAGCATATAGTACATTTGATGCAGCCACGTAAATAAAAATAATAATAATAATAAAAAAATTGAATAATATTCCAAGTCCAAAATTTCCAAGTCAGAAAAGGAAAAGATCTACTATAAACATTATTTTTCTAATAGTAAAAATCACGACTATCATATCTATAGTATTCTCATTTTGTATTTCGAAAATATTAACTGTGTTTTATTTGTTTTAAGTATATTTCATGTCATTTTAAGATACTTGGACAGCCGTGTAGTGTCTATGAGCAACCATAGAGTGCCATTAATCCATCCACATAAATGAAAATAATAATAATAATAATAAAGGTGAATAATTTTCCAAGTTCAAAAAATTCCAAGTCAGAAAAAAAGAAAAGTAACACTAAAACACTATGTTTCAAATAGTAAAAGTCATGACTAAGATATCTATATCATTCTCATTTTGTATTTTGAAAATATTAAATGGGATTTTTTTGGGTTTTAAGCATGTGTCATGTCATTCTAAGACATGTAAAAATATAGTATCACTGGGACAGCCGCGTAGTGTCTATGAGCAACCATAGAGTACCACTAATACAGGCGCATAAATAAAAAAAAAGGTTGAATAGTTTTCCAAGTCGAAAAATTCCGAGTCAGAAAAAAGGAAAGTGCTACTACAAACACTATTTTCTAATAGTAAAAGTCACGACTAACATATGTATATCACTCTCATTTTGTATTTCAAAATATTAAATTTGAATGTTTATTGTTTCAAGTATGTTTCATGTCATTCTAAGATATGTAAAGAAAAAGTTGAAAAATTTCTATGTTAAAAAATATAAAAATAAAAGTTTAAGAAAAAGTTAAAAAGAACTTTAAAAAAAGTATTAAAAAAATTGGAGAGGGACCAAAACGTTGGGAGAGGGGTATTGGGGCTCTTGGATTTTGGGGCAAGGATGACTAATGGCTGCCGTATCATTGCCTAAAATGTATGCAGCTTTATTAATATCGACTTTATGTATATTCCCGACACTATACAAAGTTTTATATTAATTACACTCTTCATTTGATACTTGTGTATTATACCGACCACACTTATGCATTTAAAATTTCCGCGTTAAATATGTTCGGAAGATATATATTCTTTATGTTATCCATGTGCAGGCAAGAGTCTCTTGTCAAATTGCATGCAAGAATCCTGTAACAAATTCCAGAAGAAACAATTTGATGTTCACCCAGCGTCACAGACTATTTTTAGATCTAGGTTTGGATTGTAGAGGTGTTGTTCTGGCTCGAGTCCAGTTGTCCTCCATATTTGGTGTTCCCGCAGAAATAGCACCTCTCTTACTACTTATGCAAGAGGAAGGAGTTTAATCTTTTGTTATTGCAGCGTAATCAGAAATGGATACACAAATAACATTTGCAAGTAATTAAACATCCGAAGTAGACAATAAATGGCTCGCAAATTTAACAAACTTGTATGACAAACAAACGAACAAAAAGGGTACAAAAACTCGGTGAGATGAAACATTGGGCTAATCAAATGGTAAATAATGACATCCTAAGCTGCCGTTTTTTGTGCTCTATGGCACTATGTCCTGGCGCTGTCAGCTGGAATCTGCAAAAAGAGAATAGACAGCAAATTTTTTTTTCAATGAGGTCCTAATCAGCCCCTTGTGACCATTCAATAGGTGTCTGTCACTGAGGGAGAACAAGAAAAGGAGACATAAGTGCTACCCTGCTAAAACACGAATTTCTCTGAATTTTGAGGTGCGGAACTTTCAATGTTTAGTTGAGATTTTTGACTATGATACTTCTGATGATGAGATTTTTTCCCATCAGGTGCCATTTTCGACGGGTTCAGGGTCCTTTTTGAAATACCCTGTGATTTATTATTTTGACTATAGAAGACTATAAAGCTGCATTCTGATTACAGTTATTAGGTATTTGTCTGTTAAACGGAACGCATTCAAGAATTACGATGTGAAAGATATAACAGATTCCAGCTTCCCTTTCCTGAGTCGGTTAAGATTTGCTTAATTTGAGTGAGAAAACTACGATGTATGTATATTTTTTATTAAATGTTTAATATATAGAGGGGGTGAGGCTAAGCTAAGTATTTAATATAATGCGTTCTGCGCGGCCTGCTTTCCATAATTCTTTGTTGTATTTTCCATAATTTGTTTCTAAAATAATATATTATTACCATGTTTTTGCATATTCCATTAGGATTAACCTAGCTTCACTTATTGAATGCGCTCTGTTTAACAAACAGGTACCGTTATTATTCCTGAATAAGTATCATAATAAATATTAGTTATAATACTTATATTAATAAGTATTATTATATTGATTAAGTTATTATTCCTGAATAAATAAAACTCGGGGAGTTTTATCATTGGACAGTTTCGTCAGAAGTCAGAATCGCATGATTTTTGTCGTTATTAACTAAAAAAAACAAGTTTTTTTAACTGAAAGTAAGGAGCGACATTAAAACTTAAAACGAACAGAAATTATTTCGTATATGAAAGGGGCTTTCCCCTCCTCAACGCCTCGCTCTTTACGCTAAAGTTTGACTGTCTCACAACTTAATTTTTTAAAACAATAAAAACTTTAGCGTAAAGAGATAGGTGTTGAGGAGGGGAAAGCCCCTTTCATATACGGAATAATTTCTGTTCGCTTTAAGTTTTAATGTCGCTCCTTACTTTCAGTTAAAAAAACTTGTTTTTTTTAGTTAATTTCTGAACATTTTTGAATCAATGCAGCTTTGATTTTGGCTCACCGTACATGAATAATTAAAACGAAATTCGCATATTAATTTTCGTTTTTTTGGCTAATTGGCCTTCTCGAAATTTTGTTCTGACGTAACTTACGAATTAACTTACGTAACGAATTTCTATATTCGTATGTTTTTATTACGTATATTAGGGAGTTCGATCTCTAGTCAATACCTCGCTCTTTACGCGAAAGTTCGAATTTTGTCCGAATCACAAACCCCTGAATTACAAAGGCAGGTTAAATAGAATAGATGGCACTTTTGAAAGTACTAAAAAAACTGTAGCGTAAAGAGCGATGTATTGACTAGAGGGCGAACCCCCTCATATACGTAATAATTTCTGTTCGTTTTAAGTTTTAATGTTGCTTCTTACTTTCAGTTGAAAAAAAAACTTGTTTTTTTATTTAATTTCGGATCGTTTTTTAAATAATGCTGGGAGTAACCCCTACACTAACCCCGACCCCCCACTAGAAAAAAAATCCTCCTGAAAACCCTGTATACTTGCCAATAACCAACACTATATGTAAACAATGGGCAAAGTTTATAACTTGCAGCCCTTCCCCCGGGAACAGTGGGGGATTAAGTCATCCTCAAAGACATATTAATTAGATTTTCGACTATGCTGAACAAAATGGCTATCTCAAAATTTCGATCGGGTGACTTCGGGAAAAAAATGAGCATGGGAGGGGGCCAAGTTGCCCTCCAATTTTTTTGTTCACTTAAAAATGGCACTAGAACTTTTAATTTTCGTCCGAATGAGCCCTCTCACGATATTCTAGGACCACTGTGTTAATACGATAACCCCTGGGGAAAAAAACAAACACGCATCCGTGATCTTTCTTCTAGCAAAAAAATGGAAAATACCACATTTTTGTAGATAGGAGCTTGAAGCCTCTACAGTAGGGTTCTCTGATATGCTGAATATGATGATGTGATTTTCATTAAGGTTCTATAACTTTTAGGGGGGTTTTTCCCCTTTTTTCGAAAATAAGCCAAATTTTCTCAGGGGCGTAACTTTTGATGGGTAAGATTAAACTTGATGAAACTTATATATTTGAAATCAAAATTAAAATCTGATTCTTTTGATGTATCTATTGGTATCAAAATTCCGTTTTTTAGACTTTCGGTTACCATTGAGCCGGGTCGCTCCTTACTTACAGTTCGTTACCACGAACTGTTTGATTATGGACCGTTGTTTGATGGTTACTTGGCTGATGCCTCTCCTATTCATTAATTCTGTGTGTAAGAGTTTCAAATTGCAACAATGTTGCATCACTTTTTGTGTAACTCGCAGAGCTGATCAAGGGTCACATTTTCTCAAAAATGATTAAAAACAATTTTAATTATGCCAATTAATCTTTTTTTTTCAGTATGTGTACAATGTAACTATAATTATCTAATATGTTTCCACTCATGGACTACTATTTACTCGACTTTTTTTCCTTTTCTTTTGTTAAATTTTCTTTTGTCAATTTAACAGTAGTGTTGCATCATCTATCTTCTTTTGTTATCTGCTCCAAATTCTTGAAGAATTTCATCATCCATCTTTTAGAGCCATTAAGTTAAAAATAGAAAAAAGAGCTAAAGAATGAACAAAATATGCCAAACAGCTAAAAGATGTCAACAAAGTTGAATTTCCAACTTGACAAAGGGGGTCTGTTTTTTTTCGTAGCCGGGGGTTTTGTAGGGGTTTCTTTGAGTGGGTTGTAAAGGTACATAAAAAATTATATTTGCCAGTAAAAGTCCTCATTTACTTCGATATTAAAGAAACTTAGCACTTTTCGTGTCGTTTTGGTTTTCATGGGGCGTCGAGTTGGACGGTTGGCTTGTCATTAGGGGCGTTTTTTTCCTTCTGTCATATTTGAAGTCATGAACTCGGTGGTGTCAGTTGGGGGGGGGGGGGGGTATGGAAAATATCCTTTTTGTGTGTTTTCACTGAAAAATGAGTTTTTAGTATTTTCCTTGTAAAAAATTGAAAACAACGCAAAATTGCTTCTGTAGATTTTGAAAAAAAATGTTCCCCCTCTAATTTTTGTGAATTGACGCCACTGCATGAACCTACGCTAGGTTTTTATGCTTGCATGGTTAAGAATCAAAATTGAGGCTTTGCTGTTGGAATTAATGAACATTAATTACTGAATCGGATATGGTGAAAGTGCTTTCAGGGATAATTTTTTGGTGGCCTTTTTTTGCCCCCCCCCCCGGAAAATTTAACTCCCCCGAGGAAAAATATCCCCCGAAAATACCCCCCCCCCCATAAAATACTCCCTGGAAAACACCCTCCGGAAAATACCCCTGGAAAATACCCCCGTGGAAACTATTCCCCGGAAACTACCCCTTCGAAGAAAATACCCCCCTCCGGAAAATAATCCTCCCCCCCCCCCCTGTGGCTGGTTGGTCTCCAATCACTTTCGAATTATGCAGGAAGGACTAGAACTCTCGATTTCTAATCTAATGAGCACCCTCCGAAGTTTCTGCGACCATGGGGTTGAGGTGAGGATGAGGAAAGGGCAGTTCCCCTCCTATAAGAAATAAATTCTGCTCATTTTGGGGTTTAATGTTACTATTTACTTTCATAATAAAAGTGTAGACCAAAAATATTACCAGAAATCATAAGGGAGTAGATATCAATTTGACATTTTTGATGCATTTTTTGAAGTTTCTTTTGTACCACCCCCCTCCAAAATATTCCTCCCTACCCTACAAAAATCCTGGTTACGGCCCTAGGGATTATACATCAATATCTACCTTCACCCTCCCCTCGCCTCTCCCTTAGAACTAATTCTGTATTTATCTGACGGCTCAATGAGAGCTGGGATGTTTTGGCATTAAAATGCACCCTTTGAGGTATCTCCCTCCCTCCCTAACTACAAAGCAATTAGAGAATCTCATTGTAGAAGTTACGTGCCTTTTTAAGTTTTGCAGTTTGTCAATTGCTTACAGATAGCATTTGTTATTAGGAAACATACGGACATTTTACGTGGGGCAGTTTTCTGCAAGGGTTGATTTTCTGGGGGAATTTTCAGTGGGGGAGAAATTTTTGGGAATGATTTCCTTTCAATGGGGATGTAGTTTCCACGGGGTTATTTTCTTGGGGGTATTTTCCGGGGGTATTTTCGGGGCGTATCTTCAGCGGGGGGGGAGCTTGGGTTTTTTTTTTCCGGATGGTATTTTCCAGAGGGGGGGGGGGTAAACGCCTAGAACCAATTTTTTGCCAGAAAGTGTCACATGCATATCTGCCCAACGCAGAAAACAAGCATGAATTTGTTGTGAGAACCCTTTTACCATCCAATTTGGTTGAAAAATGCTGTAAAATACTTTAATTAAATAATTAGCAGATTGTAAAACATCGTCCCCCCGGAAGAATTCTCCGATACCCGTTAAACAAGTTGCCGTCGACGCTTATGATCGGAAGTGTCAAAGCAGTACACACTTTTCAGCGTTTCTGTACTTAGATTTAAATCAAATCTTAAGAAAGAAAGGGCCTATATAGACAGCGCCTTTCTGTTAGGTAATCACTTAATATGTTTTTGCTAAGAGCGCAGGTTCATTTATTTCTCTTTATTAGGCCTTTTTCATTCTTTGAGTCGCTTGCTTTTAATTTAACGGTTCCTGAGAGATGATTAAATTTTGTTGAAGATTCTCTGTCCTAGTAACAGCTTGAGTAAGAGCAAGGTGACGCAATAATTTTAAAGCTGCGATGAGATGAGATAAGTCTAAACAGAACGATCGATAAAGTCAGGTAGGTTACTACATAAAAGATTGTTGCCAAACAAAATTAAAAATTAAAGTAATTGCTTTATAGTTTTAAAAAAGGAAAAAAAATGTAAAAGTCACGAAACTATGAGAAATGTGTTGCAACATAGCTTTAAGCCTAAGTTTTTCTAGAAACATGCAATAGGACAGGTACCATTTAAAAAGAACTGCATCAACAAAGAGCTTGAGGAAAGTAATTTTAAACATGATAAGTACAATGCAGGTACTTAATTAGATGAAGAAGAATCATTTTCACTTAAGGTTTGTGTTATCCTGTGCAATTTCTGGTATTTTTTTTTTTTTTTTGCAGTCCTGAGGGTTCAGTGTTTCAACGTAAGACGATAATTTTGCTATCTGCTGAAATTTAGCTTTATCCATATGCCGAGTCACATTTTTGAAATTAGCTTGTTTTTTTCTTTTTTTTAGATTAGAAAATACACCAGAAACGTTTGAAAATAAGAAAATTCCATAATTTTGAAGCAAGTTCAGGTCACTGTCAAGGCCGTACCCAGGATTTTTTCGGGGGTAGGGGGCTACTCAAATAATTTTTGGAAGGGGGATTACACAAAATACTCAAAAACGCATAATAAATTTGTTGGTACTGAAGCATTAAACGTACTCTTTTATATACTGTATATGGAATGTCAAACTGGAGATGCTACAGATACCGGGACACATACCCGCCAGATTGGTTATTTCGAGACCGCTATTAAGAATTGGAATACAAAGAGTAGTTTTCATTGCGTTTACGATATTTAAATTGTTGCTTTTTGGGGTTTAGGGGGGGGGGAGTACCTAGGTCATGTTACGTATTTAATATATGGTATGCTATACCCCCCCCCTAGTGTGCAAATATATAGCCCAAATTTGTTTCTAAACTATTACATATTCATCCTATTTTATTTTATTTCATTAGCATTAATCAAACTTGACTTCTTTAGCAGTATATAAAAGAGTACGTTTAATACTTAAGTACTAATTTGTTTATGTCCATTTTTGTTACGTTTTTAAGGGTCAGACAAACATTTCTGGGTACGGCCTTGGTCCGCCAAGCCGTCTTCAGTGCCCAAAAAGAAGGGAAAAAACTTATCTTTTGAAGCAAACGGAATATCTGCTTTTGTCATTTTGCTTTTTTTTCTGTCCACTGGCAGACATTACCCTCGTTTTTCTCGGCTATTTAATTTTTTTTTGTCTTGTTTGTCATACGTCGTGTATAGCCAGTGTGGTCTTAGAATATATACAGATAGATAGGTCGCTGTATTTTAAAATCCCAAGGGTCATATACAAAAAAAAAAAAAAAAAAAAAAAAAAAAAAAAAAAAAAAAAAAAAAAAAAAAAAAAAAAAAACAAAAAAAAAAAAAAAGGTAGTAGTATTTGCATATGCTACTGGCAAAACAATAAGAATATTAATTGTAATCTTTGAACTCTTGGTGCAAGATGGCTGTCCAAATTGGGGAATAAACCCAGGCACGCAAGCAGAGACACAGTGTTTCCACTTATCTAATCTGTAAAATCTCGGCAATTTTAGATAGAGAATCGGTAGATGCTCTTAAGGTTATGAAGAATTTTCAACAGGACAGTTTTCATTTTGTGTTACGCTATTGGAGCAGGGACGTAATTTTCTATGGAACTACCCTTGCCAGACCTCATTTTGCCCCCCCCCCCCCCCACAGACCCCAGTTTGCCCTTCCAGCTGAAATGTAGTTTCTTCAAAAATTATGTCGAAACTAAAATAAGTCTGCATAATTTAAGCATCCACAGAAACGGGTCAGCTTTCTTTAGTATATCTCTACCTTAATGGTACTATATGGCTAATTTTTCAGTTTTCAATGTCATTTTCACTTGATCTAGGAAAATTGGTTCCAACTTCCCCCCCCCCAGGATCTTGACGAAATTACGAGTAGTAACCATATACACAGTTTCACGATTACAAGAATATACAGTGCAGTTTCACGATTGCAAGAATATAGAGGGCACTTTCACGATTACAAGAATATACAGTGCAGTTTGGCGAGCACATTGCAAAAAGCGACCAATCCCTTTATATTACAGACCTATAAAGTGATCAAACACGTTTTGGAACTATGGACAAGATTGTATAATGCAATCAGACTGGTTTCTGAGGCAACACCCATTTTTTAGGGCCAATCAGAGATGTTTCTACTAACGGTACTCCATATACGGTAACTTGATTAGTAATTGGATTCAAATAAAAGGAGTGATTTTCATTGTAGTTCATATTAGTAAGAGAATTGAATTCAGAAAATAGTTTATTTGAGACGATATTAGTAAAGAAAATGAGTGGAACATTTACACTATTGGAGCTTGATGGTGGAGCAGGTAGCAGCAGCAATGATATAAGGGTACCAAACGTGGCTGTGGAAATAACACGAGGATGTAGACTAAGCCTTAAATGGGACGATATGTATGGTAGATATGTGATATCATTGAGCAAATTTAAAATGGAGGAGCAATTATGTTTTGCTGCGAAACTGAACATTGTGCATATAAATAGACTTCAGGTAGCATTAGATGCACTAGTGAACAATATTGATGAAAACAAATTGAATCGGTGATTATTATTGTTGTAATTATGCTCAATAAAACTGTTTCTAAATCAAAGATATTTTTCTTTCTATAGTAGGTTAGCGTATATTTTTTAGAGTAGAAAAAAGAATCATGGTTAGTCTAAAGTTGACTGTGAGAGTGTAAGGACTCTATCTAAAATCTATAATAGATAGATTCGAGAAAGAGCGAATCATGGGGAATCTTGTGTTTATGGAAAAACATTTGATTGACGAGTATGATGAAAAGTGCAGATTATGCAACCCGTGTAAATTGCATAGAGGATATGCTGTACAAATTAAAGGTTGTAATTCCTGTCTTGAAGTGGTGTGTGACGCTCATCCTAGAGGGCACCTATGCTCAAATTGCCACTACGATAAATGTAATCAGTGGGAGAATACATATCCTGGTATGATTGGAAAGAATCCTAAGCGTGATTTTAGTTTATTGCTAAGAGATTGGTATCGTCGTGGCTTTAGGTTGTTCTGGGAGGAGGAGCCGGGTCAGCGATTCAACTGTTGGAGCAACAAAAGAATTTGACGTCATCGTTGTGAAGCCACTACTATGATTATAAGCCCACTGATTTTTATTTGGCTGTGACGGAATGTGATTCGCCACTTGAGTACACTGTTTGTGACATTGCTTCAAATAAGCAAATTGAAACATGCAAATTCTACAAAATGAATGAGAATCATTGACTATACAAAGAGATATGGCAAGAGTGAACTTACACTCTACTGTAGAAAATATGACCATGACATTGCAGCTCATCAGGATCAGTATACCGTGAATTCAGATAATCTATCTGCATTAGTTGTTCTCGACAAATACCTATACCTAGTAGAAGATGAAATCTAAAGAGTAGAAAAGTTGTTTTTATCATGTATATACATTATTTTTATTAATAAACAATTTCACATAAATTTTTAGAACATTTTCTTCGTAGGGCACTAAAATCAATATTAAACACGCTTGTAAGTATATTTTCCATTAGAAAGTCGTTCAATCGAGGAAAGTCGACGTAAATGTCGAGAAACTGCTTGTAGGTATAGCCGCGACATCTGAACATGAAAAAGAGTAGAGCATGAAAGCCGCATGTCTTAGTCGTTAAATCCTGTACTCTCCTTTGATTTTGAATAATAGTTTTCCCACTGCTCTCAATAAAGTTGCTGATGTGTGGAGTATAGAATTTATATGATAGGCAAAGAGGATCAAAAAATTCAATATGAGTGGAAAAATAATACCCTAAATCCAACCCAAATTCCCCATAGATTTTATCCGTATTTTTGCACACAATGTCCAAGAGAGTAAGTACGTCACTGGCCAAGTATAGTTTACAATAATCCCACCCATTTTTACATCCGCCCTTTGCCCAAACCCTCTTAGCAAATTCATAGTCGCTAGTGGTGCACTCACTCTCAGTAAGAGAATTGTAAAAAGCTTCAATGGGCGGTAATGACACCTCATCTAGCCTCGAGGCAGAGTTGTAATAATCATATGCATATATGCCCTTACACGTTAATAAATCATACATTTCATCATCGGGGAAGCGCTGTTTGAGGAGGGGGAAGCTATCAAAATTGTCACTTTTCTGTACCTGAATCAATTGACTTCAGGATTCGGGAAGAAGCTGAAAGAGTCTAAAAAACGGATTTTATTCAGGCACTGTTACCCTTGTCAATTGTTTTCCACATGAATTCTAGCAGCAGTAGCTTCTCCGATGGTTCGGGTATGATATTTTATGAAAAAGAACCATCTATCCATTCGTTATCTACAACTCCACCCTTGGCAATGCGGGCCAACGCCGGTAAAACAAACTTTAAGTCGTAATTGGAATTGTGCATTAAAACCGGTACGAAATATTGCTGTCGAACATTTAAATTGCACGAATGATTTGCAACTCCTCTAAAGTTACTCCCTCCCGATGTAATTTCCTGCCACAAATGCTCATGGTCGATCACCTTCCTCCCCCCCCATTCCCAACACCATCATCAAATTCTCCCTTGCAAACCCAACATATTTTACGATTTTTATTGGCCAATCTGTCATCTGGTGATATGAGCATAGGATAGTTTGTGTAACGAAGGCGCGAAATTGCACCGTTCGCTGTTTTGATTAGACTGATCAATGTCGAGCGCATGCAGTCTTCGCCGCCCAACGACTCAACTACATCCAGCACTTGCATGGTATTATTGGAATCTTGTTGCGCATGAGCGTAAGAGACCCCTATGGCTTCTTGTATTTTAACACGATTTGGATTTGACAAATCGTACACGTCTGTGAGTCTTGCCTCACAGTCTAAAGCGATTTTATTGCTCTGTAGGAGCGTGTTTTGGAAATTCTTAAAACGTAAGATCGCTCTATCTCCGCTTACCGTTTCCACAGCCTGGTATCCATGACGTTTACAGTGTTTCATGTGATGCTTTAACTTTAAATCAGAGCGAAATCTTGAGAGGCATGTCGGACAGTAATAACATGCACCACCCCGATGTTTAACCTCTCTTAGAACCCTACTAATATCTGTAATTGGATTAAAATATCCAATTAAATCAGGCTCTGTGGGTGGCGTGTATAGAAGCCACACCCAATGCTCCACTGATTCAATCGACGGAGCCCTCACTGGAAATAATACGCCCTTCTTATCGGAACGCTGGCCCTCCTCAAATTCTGTTTCATACTGCAACACCGTGACACTAATCTTTAAATGTGCATTAGCCCGCTTGAAAATATCTATTCCTCTTAATGTCACGGGAAATTGACCATTTAAACAATTAAAATCTACTACGGGGAGCTTTGACCCCTCCCTACCATTAACTGCTAATTCGTCCAACTTTTTCTTAGATGCATTATCGCGCAGGGGTCTATATGCGGCAATTAAAAATGCATGCTTGAAACACTGTAGCCTCGTATCGAAACAGATTCGTTGTATCCCCCTACAACCCTATAAATCTGAATGATATTTTAAAACTATAGCCCTCTCCCCACCACCACCTCTTAAAATAAAATCCTTCTTAAATCTACAAATATTAACGTTTAAACTCTCAATAAATAAAACCACCGACCCGATACCCCCCTCATTATAATTATCCACTTTAGTTTGAATGCTATTAACCCAATCTAAAAAAACTCCTCATAATTTGATAAATGTGGGCGAATTGCCAACATCTCTGTGCGCAAGTATTTCGAATACAGTTCGCTCGCATTTTCATTTAAAAAAACATTTTTAGTGCTATTAATGCTTTTAAACTGACCCCACCCCCTACACCCCCATCTGTTTTTCAAGAAGGGCTCGAATCTTGTTAACATATAAATGGGTAATGTCTAGGGGATATGTTATTATATCCCCTGACACCTAAGAGTTAAAGGGGTCACCGAATTTGGCGCTGTAGAATTTTGTATGGTGCAAGGCAGAGTTGAAAAGAATAAATCTGGAAGTGAGGATACTTGTGGTGATGCTGTAACATTACTAGTACTACTACTGGTATCATTAACCAGAATGGAGGGGGTCGGCATAGAATGGTCAATAGCACCACCCCCAGTCTGTTCAATTGCATTGGTTGGACGTGGCATGAAATCGCCCAGGTTACTTAGTATGTCTTCCAGGGTGTTTGGGGATAGCTGATCAAGCCAGCCTGTTTTGTCTTGCAACGGAATTTCTTTATGAGGACCCGCTTTAGATGTACTAGTACTGCTGCTACTAACATCACCTAAATGCTATCTCATAAATCTATCTGTCCATTCCGGGTACTCCACCATGTCTATGTCACAAGTTAGATCATCTAGGCTGGCCATGTCCCCAAAACAATCATTTAGAAAACCCATATGCCACTCCATATTATCAACAACTAGTGTAGCCTCATCCATTGGTGGTGGTACAATGATTGGTTCAAGTCCACTAAAAATAGATGCTTCATGACTTGATGGTGATGGTGGAGCTAATTCATTAATCTATAGAAAAAAGGGTTTATTTTCGATGTGAAATATCCATTATTTTATAAAGTTAAAAGACTATGTCAATTTTTTCACCCCACCCTCAAAACTTAATTCCCCCCCCCAGTATTATATTGAATAAATACTCCCCCCACCCCCTCACCCAATATAAAGTAGTTAAATATAGCTTGATGAATTTTATATTTCACCATTTTTTATGATATTATTTTAACTGAAAATATTTGAGCAGAAAAAAGTCCAATACATATTCACTAGTTGCTATGACACACACACAACACAACACAACGTTTGGCTAATAGCAATAAAATGGAAAAAATATCTGTCGAGGGGTTAGCATTAGCTCAGAAAGAAGTGGTAACCTATTTTTCCAATGAACCATTTCGTTATAGTGCCACTCGCGTGTTTACTAGGTACTAAATAAGTACCAAAAGTCATGTAGCAAAGCTATGGTTTTCTTCCCCATTCACCTTTTCTACAACACCCCTTTATAAAGTTAAAAGACTACCAATTTTTCACCCCACCCTCAAAACTTAATTCCCCCTCCTAGCATTATATTGAGTAAATACTCGCCCCCCACCCCTCACCCAATATAAAGTAGTCAAATATAGCTTGATCAATTTTATATTTCACATGGAAAATATTTTTTTTAACCTTGCTACATGGATGCCATCTCTGAGCTGAATGTAAAAGTTAAACGATAAGCAACTTGTTTAAAAAGGGAATTTGCATATCGAAATTGTGAGTGCGCTATAAAGTTGAAAGCTATCTGATAAATGGTGCTTACCGTGGAAGTTACAGGTAGCTCGGTATAAACTGTTCGAGGTGCGAAATGGAAGACGCTATCCCTCCTCAAGTTCATGCTTGTGATTGTGTCTTTTTCAGTAGTGCCAGTCTCGCCATCGAGCTTTGGTCGCTTTTGTTCAGGAAGACTTTGGCCATCAATCCCCTTGAATAAAAATTAATTTTTAGTTTTTCACTAGATAACTTGTAGCCTTATAGGCTTAAATCATCCTAAAACACAT
The DNA here is from genome assembly GCA_027921565.1 of Artemia sinica. Taxonomy (NCBI): domain Eukaryota; kingdom Metazoa; phylum Arthropoda; class Branchiopoda; order Anostraca; family Artemiidae; genus Artemia; species Artemia sinica. The sequence goes on along the minus strand of JAPEVW010000025.1, from coordinate 1,424,398 downwards.
AGAAAAAAAGAACACCACTTCAACATATGATAAAAGAAAAAAATAAAAAAATTTCAACTATTAGCTACGTTTGAAATTTATTCAGAATATCTGGGTGGGATTGCACCCCTTCCACCTCCCCAAAGCCCACTCCAAATACATTAACGATATTGTTTGTATTTAAAGGAGACGTATTGTTCAATTATAGTCTTAAAAACGAGATATTTCTGTAAAGTACATAAGAAACATTTAGAGCGAAATAGCCTATACCTGTATGGAATGCCATAAAACACATTTTTAAATACGATACATGAAAAAAAAATACAATTTCAACTATTAGCTGCGTTTGAAATTTATTCAGAATAATAATGGTGGGGATTGCACCCCTCCCACCTCCCCAAAGCCCACTCCAAATACATTAACGATATTGTTTGTATTTAAAGGAGACGTATTGTTCAATTATAGTCTTAAAAACGAGATGTTTCTGTAAAGTACATAAGAAACATTTAGAGTTAAATAGCCTATATCTGTATGGAATGCCATAAAACACATTTTTAAATACGATACATGAAGAAAAATACAATTTCAACTATTAGCTACGTTTGAAATTTAATCAGAATATTAATGGTGGGATTGCACCCCTTCCCCAATTCCTCTTTTTTCTCTACAATAATTACCCTGATTATTAGCTGAGTATGCGATGTTCCTTTCATCGAGTTTGCCTAATTAAGACTGCAGTGAAACATGGATGGAATTTCACGAGAAACGACAAAGTACACTTTTAGTCAAAATATTTAAACAGCTGTTGTAGAGCATGCGAATTTTATCGTAGATATGTAATTATGATTGTGTACTTCGAGGGTTTGCGTCATGTAATTACAGGAGTTCGCTTTCTGTGCGAAACCCGGATGATAGAAAGTTAATTGGTAACTATAGGGAAAAAAGAATTATGTTCTTATGATAATTCAAAAATAATGTGTATTTACTTACCATCATAATTTTTTTGTTCTCCATTAGAACGAATACGTTTTATTGTAATAGGCTTATTACAAGTTCTATTAATCAACTGATCCAGAAAGAGCAATTTGTTCCATATTTATAGCAGGAAAAACACGAGTAAAAGCCCTCCAGCTGTAAACCAGTATTTCTAGAATGAGACCATCCTTTCAATAAGCAATATAAGGAATTTTGAATATTGAACCAGGAAAGAAAAAAAACACGTTATGGTGATGGATGAACGAACTTGGTAAAGCATCTATCATCTAAAGCAGTCTGATTGCATTATACAATCTCGTCCATAGTTCCAAAACGTGTTTGATCACTTTATAGGTCTATAATATAAAGGGATTGGTCGCTTTTTGCAATGTGCTCGTAAACTGCACTGTATATTCTTGTAATCGTGAAACTGCACTCTATATTCTTGTGATCGTGAAACTGCACTGTATATTCTTGTAATATTGAAACTGTGTATATGGTTACTACTATTACGCCGCTGCGTTGGAGGGGCTAGAACAGTTTGCGAATGGAGTACCACATCAAAAAGTTCATATAGCAGATCTACTGGAGCGAGATGCGATTCGCAAATGAAAAGCGGGATTTCGTTGATGAATTTCTGTCTACGTTGACTCAAAAATTGACCACAAAATGTCAAGAATGACCAAAAAGTAGTGCCCTGGCAATTTAGAGTTTTCTGGAGATTTCAGGTAGTTTTGAAATCTTCTTTTTCGGCGGGAGATGGATTGAAAATTCGGTGGGTCTCGTGGGTCTCAAACAAATCGGTAGAACTGGAAACACCGAGCAGAGTATTACACCGGGTAATCACGAGAGTAAACACGGAGTGTAGCATCAGTAAAACACGAAACAGCATAATTACACGAAAATCTTAAAGAAAACTTGGAATAAATCGCAAACGAATTACCAGAAAAAATCTAGAAAACCAGAAGAAATTTCTTCTTTCCCAGATGAAAACATGTCCAGAGTGACGGACCTAAAGATTACGACGTGGATCAGCTTTAATGTATTTTTTTGGACAGCCTTGGGTCTGTAGTACTGTATATACCGATTATGTTGGCTTAACCCACAGGACTCTAGTGAGCTCTTATGACAGAAGCAAACCATGGTACTTACGTGTTATAGCGACCATACTCAAGAAGCGAGGCTGGGTTACTCACAAGGAAATACTCCAAAATATGATGCAGATATAATACTTTAATTAACAAAATTACGGAAACTACAACAGAGGATTATGGAAAGCAGGTCGCCTTATATTAAATACCTATCCTAACCACCTCTGCTTACTAAATATGTAATTAAAATATACCTGTATAGTACTTTATCTCGCTCAGGCTAAGCCGATTATTTCCAAGCGGACACAGGAAACCGGTTTCATTATAAATTAAGAACAAAGTGTGGTCGCTATAATACGTGAGTACCCATACCACTTCCACATTAAATATAAGAACGGAATCCAGCTCATGTTTTCATCGGGGAAATCATTTTACTGCATGTATGTTGGTTACTCATCCACGTAAATAATGGCGTAGGTATAAATTGTTTATTTATTATTTTCTGTCATTAAATTTATACCTGAGTTGCATATCACATTAGATACTTTTTTCCCGCTTTATTCAATACCTTTGAATCTGGTTAGGGAGAATAAAAAATTCATAGAAATCTTTTGCTTTCTCCCAAAGATTTCCTGCTTTGTATTATCATGCCTTTGAAGCCATAAAAGAAAAAGAAAACAATAAAATTCCATATTGAGATAAAAAGTAGTTCCTAAGTAATCTAATTATAGCAAAGGAAGGAATTACCCCGAAATTAAGAATGTTTTTCTAAGAAATGTTTTGACTCAATGACATCACCCTTACCAGTTTCAAAATCAGGGAGGTTGGATGAGGTGACCCCCCCCCCTTCCCCACCTTCTGGAATGACAAAACTAGGCATTTAGTACAGATACTCCACTGTATATGAATTATATACAGTATAATCACGACTCAGTAATATTTGGCTACTATAGTCTTGGCGCGTATAAAAGCTCCGCCCATATCCTCGTCCATCAACAATTCAATGTATGTTACCCTGGAACACGTATTTTGGCAGAAACTTTCTCAAAATGCCTTTGAAACCAACTCGAGACTTTCAAACCCACTTGTAATTTCTAAAAACCTCTAAGAATAACATTACGCTACTAATTACAGATTTTTATATATGTATTGGAATAAATTAATTTAAAATTATATTCTTTAAAATTTAGTGTTACAAAGGTAGCCAGTTTCGCGTTCAGAGAAATCTGACTTGTCTACCCGTGAAAAAATCTAATGTTGCTTATGTTTCTACGTTCTCTGGAGTACTTGCATCTTAATCCGGCTTTGTATAATGGTTGAGATGTGGAATGATTGTATTGTATAAATGTACATACAGTGATATACCCTGAGAAAACGTTGCACTGTAATTGTGACTCTTGGGTCACAATTACAGAGTGACACAAGTATCAATGCCTATTGGATTAGACTCAAATTCTCTAACAACGAGAAAGAAGTTCTGGCTGCTAATCCTTAACAAATCTAATTGCATAGGTCAGTCTTATGAATCCAGATCATATTCAACATGGAAAAGTTGAATTAATAAAGAGTGATGGTCTCTTTTTTCCCCGGCCATTACTCATGGAAGGAGTCGTTTTAGAAGTTTAGGGGGAGGTTAATTTGATCGGTAAATTAAAGTCCTGGTTTCCTTTTCAGGGGCACTCCCGTAACCACACTGTACAAAAAATATCAAACTTTGAGATGGGTATTTTGCTCAGGGCCCAGGAAATATATCTCCAGGGATGAAATGATCTACATAGCCCCAGGGGTAAGTGACTTAAGTTGTCCAGATAACCCATTGTCCACAGATGGGTACAAAAAATGGGGGCAAGTTTAGTCTTGGATTCCCAATCGATTCGAATCTCCCTGGATCGTTCCCTGGTTCTCTGATCGGTTTGAAACTTTCTTCAAGTTGAAACATTTGAAACTAAGCCGCTGAGCCCAATGGATTCTAGTTGTTTTAGGATGGTGCACGGGTCTCCTGAAAATGAGGCTAGAGAATAAGCTAGAAAGCTTTTATATTATTTCCATCAGCTGGAAACTTATAGCCTTAAGTCCCTGCGCGAAGAGGATCGCAATGCGAAATAAAGTAGACTAAAATGGTTCGGCTGAAACTGGTAAAAAGGGCCAGAATTTGTTTTTCGAACGACCTGAAACAGCAACCTGAAAATAGAAAAAAAACTCTTCGTCTCTGATCGGTTTGAAACTTACCCCAAGTTTAAACATTTGAAACCAAGGCACTGGGCTCATATGCAAGCGTGCCCAGATGGGCCAAGTATATAAGCAGTTTTAGGATGGGACATGGATCTCCTGAAAATGGGGCTAGAGAATAGGCTAGAAGGCCTTTTTTATTTCCGTCGGCTTGAAACTTATAGCCATAAGCAGTATCATTACTAGCCAAAATGTTTGGGGGGGGGAGAGAGAGCTAGAGATTTTATCGACTGACTGGTCATTTTTACTGACTGTTTTTTGTTAATAAATGACATAATGTACATTTCAAATAAAACATGTAAAATCACTACACAAGTCGGTAAAACTGCTGCATTTACCAACCGAGATTTAAATTTCGGTACATATCATGTCACTATTTTAATGCTATTTATTTAATCAAATAGAAAATTGTGGCACCATCCGTAAAATCATGGCAGGAGTCGGTAACACTGCTGCGTTCACCGACAAAGTTCAAAAATTCTGTAGATGACATGTCAGTATTCTCGTGGTCTTTATTGAACTGAACAAAGAATTTTAGCGGCTTCGGAAAAATCGTTGCGCTTCGCATCATGATTTTACCGACTTATTCTTTTTTACCGAATGACCAAAAACATTTGGGGGCTTCCCCCCCCTCTCCATACGTCACGGCCCTGGCCATAATTCACTTTGCCAAGAGGACCATAATGCAGAATAAAGTAGAAAAAAAACAGATTGCCTGAAATTGGATCTGAGAAAAGGGCGATAAGTTTTTTTTTAATGGCCTGGAACTTCTCTCTGCAAGTCCCTGTATTTGCAGGCAGGTCCATATGTTTTATCGAATATTTCAAGAGAAATATGAAAAAAAATATTGGTTTCGCCTGTGTTACTCTGGGCTGATCATATTTTTGTAGTAATTCCCCGAATTCTGAATCTGCCATTACCTTTCATGGTTGCAGCGGCAGCTGCAACCTAAGTAGCGGTAGGGGTATTAGTCCGAACCGGAGTGACGTCAGACCCTTATTTCAAGGAATTTTAGCATAGATTTACATAATAGTCTTATGATGAAAATCAAGTTAGGCAATTCTGTTTTTAATAAGACTTCACCTTGGAGCAATTGTATAAGTGCATTGTACATCATACTCAATATAACAGTTCATTTTAAGCTATTGAACAATAATCAAGGGGTTTCAGAGCTAAAATCTTAGGTGTAATAAAGGTTTAGAATTGCTTACCAACTAAAGGTATATCTGGACAACACTTTGATTTTTGCCAGTAAAAAAGGATTCTGTAGAATTACTTGACATTTCAGGGGATTATTTGGACAGGAAAAAGTTAGAACTTCTAGGTTGTGGTCGTTATAATACACAGTAATAAAGTTTTAGAATTGCTTACCAACTAAAGGTATATCTGGACAACACTTTGATTTTTGCCAGTACAAAAGGATCCTGTAGAAATACTTGACATTTCAGGGGATTATTTGGACAGGAAAAAGTTAGAACTTCTAGGTTGTGGTCGCTATAATACACAAGTTCCAATTTTTAATATAGAGACTCCATAAAGAGTTATAAATGTGTAAGAAAAAGCTATCAGAACGTCTTTCAGACCTCCTCTTTTGAGAGTTGGACGAGCGAACGAATTAAACTTTCAATTCCGACACTTTTTTTGCTTAACATTATCAAATATGGCAATTTAGAATTTTATCATTTTAAAGGTTTCCTATGACCTAAATAATTCCTGATTATGATTTATTTATTTACTAACATTAAACACTTCCACTTCAGCTGTTTTTGCAAACATCCAGCAATAAAATCAATATTAAAAGGAAAATTATCACCATTTTAAAAATTATGCTCATCCAAACATCTATTTCGAAACGCTTTTTTTGACCAACTAATTTAAACGAGTCGAGAATTCAATACAGGCTGAAGACGTTCGTAAAACGTTGAATTGTTTGTAAATAATGGACGAACTATGGCTCAGGAAAGTTTTTTTTCAGAGTAAGGTTAATTGTTCTTAAATAATGCACGAACTATACAGAAATTAAATTTTAGGTGAATCTACAGGGGATTATTTGGACGAAACAGAATGATGACTTCCTTTTATTTGAATATTCTCGTTTACATATTTAACCCTTTATAGGACTCATGTATCCAACAATAAAGCTTCAAGATATGTCGGCTTTTCAGTATTTTATTTCCTCTCAGTTATACATGGAAAGGTACGATGTTCTCAGGAATTATCTATGTATGGTCTACAAGTGGTGAAAGACAAACTTTATTTTGAATTATTCTTTTTTGTATTTTGGAAAAAAATATTAGCATATTTAACCCTTTATAGGACTCATGTATCCAACAATAATGCTTCAAGATATGTCGGTTTTTCAGTATTTTATTTCCTTTCAGTTATACATGGAAAGGTAGGATGTTCTCAGGAATTATCTGTGTATGGGCTACAAGTGGTAAAAGACAAACTTTATTTTTAAATCATTCTTTTTGTATTTTGGAAAAAATATTAGAATAGTTAACCCTTTATAGGACTCATGTATCCAACAACAAAGCTTCAAGATGTGTCGGCTTTTCAGTATTTTATTTCCTTTCAGTTATACATGGAAAGGTAGGATATTCTCAGGAATTATCTGTTTATTGGCTACAAGTGGTAAAAGACCAACTCTATTTTTAAATTATTCTTTTCGGTATCTTGGAAAAAAATATTAACATATTTAACCTTTTATAGGACTCATATATCCAACAATAAAGTTTTTCCTTTATTTTTGGGTACACTAGCAAGTCAAACGTTTAGAATGTTTATTAAAAAGTCAGAGATGTAAGAAAAGGAATTTTCACACATAGATACTACTAGCATGCTCATAGGAGTTGTATTTGAAACTGAGGTAGTTTGACAGACACACAGGGAAAGAGGGTGAGATAGACAAAAACGTATACAAATACATAGATTCAGATATAGAAACCGACAAAGAGAGGCACGGGGACAAGCAAACATCCGCCGAGACATAAGGGCAGAGAGAGTAAGAGAGACAAAAAACGCATACAAACACATAGATTCAGACATACAAACTGACAAAGACAGGCAACGGGAGAAGCAAACACCCGTCCAGAACCATAGGTAAAGAGAGTGAGAAACACATACAAATATATAGATTCAGACATACAAGCCAAGAAAAATAGGCAGTGGGACAAGCAAACACCCGCCCAGACACACAGGTAAAGTGAGTGAGAGATACAAAAACACATACATATATATAGATTCAAACATACAAAACGACAAAGACAGGCACTGGGACAAGCTAACACCCACCCAGACACACAGGCAAAGAGAGTGAGAAACACATACAAATATATAAATTGAGACATACAAACCGACAAAGACAGGCACTGGGACAAACAAACATCCACCCAGACATACAGGCAGAGAGAGTAAGAGAGACAAAAAACGCATACAAACAGAAAGATTCAGACATACAAGCCGAAATCGACATGCAATGGAAAAAGCAAACACCCGCCCAGACATATAGGCAAAGAGAGTGAGAAACAAATACAAATACATAGATTCAGACATACAAACCGACAAGGACAGGCACTGGGACAAGCTAACACCCACCCAGACACACAGGCAAAGAGAGTGAGAAACACATACAAATATATAAATTGAGACATACAAACCGACAAAGACAGGCACTGGGACAAACAAACATCCACCCAGACATACAGGCAGAGAGATTAAAAGAGACAAACTCATACAAACACAAACATTCAGACATACAAACCGACAAAAACATGCAATGGGAGAAGCAAACACCTGTCCCGACACATAGGCAAAGAGAGTGAGAAACAAATACAAATACATAGATTCAGACATACAAACCGACAATGACGGTCAGTGGGACATGCAAAGACCCATCCAGACACAAAGGCAAAAAGAGTGAGAGACAAAAAATGCGTACAAACACATAGATTCAGACATACCAACCGACAAAGACAGACACTGGGACAAGCAAACACCCGCCCAGACACACAGACAAAGAGAGTGAGAGAGAGAGAGACAAAAACACATACAAATATATAGATTTAGACATACAAACCGGCAAAGACAGACACCGGGGCATGCAAACACCTGACCAGACACATAGGCAGAGAGAGTGAGAAAGACAAAAACACCTGCAATTACATAGATTCAAACATACAAAGACAGACACTGGGACAATCGACCACCTGTCCAGACACACAGGATTATAGAAGAAAAAACACGCATACAAACACTTAGATTCAGACACACAAACTGACAAAGACAGGCAGACCTGACTCATAGACAAAAAGATTGAGAGACACATACAAATATATAGATTCAGACATGCAAACCTACAAAGATAGGCAGTGGAAAAAGGCAAAGATCCGCCCAGACACACAGGCAAAAAGAGTGAGAGACACATACAAATATATAGATTCAGACATACAGACCGAAAAAGACAACCACTGGGACAAGCAAACACCCGTCCACGCACACAGGCAGAGAGTGAGAAACACATACAAATACATAGATTCAGACATAGAAAAATACGAAGACATGTAATGGGAAAAGTAAAATCCCGCACAGACACACAGGTGAAGAGAGTGAGAGACAAAAAATGCATACAAAAAAATAGATTCAGACATATTAACCGACAAAGACAGGCACCAGGACAAGCAAACACCCATCCAGACGCATAGGCAAAGAGAGTGCCAGAGACAAAAACATATGCAAGCATATAGATTCAGATATACAAACTGACAAAAACAGGCACTGGGAACATGCAAACACCTGCCCAGACACATAGACAAACAGAGGGAGAGAGACAAAAACACAAACAAATACATAAATTAAGACATACACACATACAAAGCCAAGCACTGAGACATGCAAACACCAACCAAGACGCACAGATAAGGAGAGTGAGAGACAAAATGCATACTAACACTTGGATTCAGTCATACAATTAGACAAAGACATGCACTGGGAGAAGCAAACACCCGCCCAGACACATAGCCAAAGAGAGTGAGAGAAATAAAAACACATACAAATACATAGATTAAAACATACAAACCGACAAAGACAGACAGTGGAACGAGCAAACACCCGCTCAGATATAAATGCAAAAATTGTGAGAGAGACAAAAACACATACAAATATATAGATTCAGACATACAAACCGTCAAAGAGAGGCACACTGTCAAAACCGTCAAAGAGAGACAAGCAAATACCCACCCAGAGACACAGGCAAAGAGAGTAAGAGAGCCAAATCTTACATTTGAACGAAAAAATTTCAAATGAACTTTGAAACATTAACAGAATGTAACAGTGACAAGGAAAACCACTACGCAACCCTACAATAATATTCCATGTCTTACATTAAAAAAAAAATCCAAAATGAACTTTGAAACATCAACAGAATTTAACAGTGAGAAGGTAAACCACAGCATAACACTACAAAAATATTCCAAGTCTTACATTTCAACGTAAAAAATTACAAAATGAATTTTGAAACATCAACAGAATGTAACAGTGACAAGGTAAGCCAAAACACAACACTATAAAAGTATTCCAACTCTTACATTTCAACGAAAAGTTCCAAAATGAACTTTGAAACATAAACAGAATGTAACAGTGACAAGGTAAACCATGGCACAACACTATGAAAAATATTCCAAGTCTTATATTTCAACGAAAAAATTCCAAAATGAAATTTGAAGCATCAAATAAATGTAACAGTGACAAGGTAAACCACGAAACAATAGTACAAAAATATTCCAAGTTTTACATTTCAACAAAAAATTCCAAAATGAACATTCAAACAATAACAGAATGTAACATTGACAAGGCAAACCACGACACAACACTATAAAAATATTCCAAGTCTTACATTTCAACAAAAAATTCCAAAATAAACTTAGAAACCT